>OY829538.1:46611150-47196684 GCA_963691705.1 Viola odorata | reverse complement strand
GTTATCACAAGCCCAATCGAAAATGAGCCCGGGTGTTTACCAAGGGCTACCGCTTCATCTTCGATCTTGCCAAGTCAGCTGGTTCTCATGCGTCAGAGATGATTTGTCTTATCAAGAAATGTGTTTCTTCCAATCGCCATTCTTCTTTGCCTATAAATTGTCTTTTTGTCGCGCTGCTTTTTCATGACTGTTTCTGCACTTCCTCTAGCTTTGACTATGGATGATCTTACGAAGAAATTTCTGATCTCGAAGGCACATAGCTTGAAGAACCTTGTTGAGTCTGACATCGGTTTCCTAGAGACCATGCTGACCAAAACCTAGGAAGATGTCCTGGAGCTTCAGGGAATGATGACCCATTTGTTGTCCAGACAAGGGGCTGCTTCTATGGAGGATTTTAATCCTATACAGAATGTATCGAAGCTGGCTGTTGTGATCTCCCGCATCGAGGTGACCATTATCATGCTGCAGCATAGGAAAGACCTGCTGGCGTGCTGCTTGAAGGGCATAAGGGTTTCCTCCGCCGAGCTGTCTTTGGTGGCGGATGCTCTAAGGGAGATCCCTACTGCCCTTGAGGACGATGATACTGGGTCTCACGCTTGACCCTTTTGTTGCTGTTCTCTTGCTTTAATGCTTTCTGTGTAGACGCTTTGAGTACTTAGGCCATTCGGGCCGTAATTAAATAAAATGTGGCTTTAATTACTACTATGTCTTCTACCTTCGATCTCTTGCTGTCTGCTGCTATAGTCAGGTATGGCTGTTGTAAGCCCAACCAAAAATGAGTCTTTTCTTGACATGAGGTGTTTTGGTGCTTTGAATTTTGGCAATAAATGTTTACTCGATCCCTCCTTGCGCCGCGCTCCCCGCGATTGGGCGGTTTTTTGGTGCTTTTTGATTGGCGCTGTTCTCGAACAGTTGCGTGCACCTCATCAGATTCTGTAATCATGATTGTTCTTCTCCAGGTGCACTTATTGCATTCAAGGAACACGGAAAGAGATCGGGATATCCTTTGCCTCAGCTATTTAAAGGGGTTTTTTCTCTCATTTTTCTCGCTCACCTTCTTCTTCTTATTTCTTTTCTTGGATTACTTGTGATTCAATGGCAGATTCCTACTTTCTTGATACCGCGGCGCGTGACCCTCCGCCGACTCCTCTAACTTCACCCGATTCGGATCATCCTCCTCCGTCGCCCCCATGGAGGCCATCAGTTCGCCGGAAGGGTCGCAAAAGGCCAAGGAAGAAGACTTCTAACACGATTGACATTCCTTCGGCTTTCGCCAAGAGAAAGAATAATGGACCATTTCCTTCTGCTACCTCTGGATTGGAAAAGGATTCTCTTCGTGACACAAATTCTACGGCAGTGATTGCTACTGTCGCAGATGGGCCAAGCTCAGCGCTACTGGGTCAAGAAAAAAGGATTGACGAACCTTTTCCTCCTTACAACGGAGGTCTGCCGCTCTCGGATGATGACGACGTTTTTTACTATGACATGTACTGGCCTGACGAGGATTAGTGGCCTAGCGTTAGGTGAGTTGTAGATGCCGTATGGCTTTTAATCAATAAACTGATGTTTTTCTTTCCCTTGCCACCGTGCTAATTTATCGATGGCTGACGCAAAAGCGTTAGCTTGCTGCGTCAGGTGTTCTGTAACTATTTTGACTTGGCCAATCATTAACTGCCACTTGCTAGGTCATGGCGAGTAACTCATTTCTTCTAACTTCTGAGCATTATTCCACGTGGCCCACTTTTACACGCGTCCTCGCGCGACTGGTGGTTTAGTTATTGCTGCAACATTTTGGGTCTTTAAAAGAGATTATCTTCTCTCTCTAATGCTTTTTGCCCTTATTTCAAATTTTCTCTCTTTCCTATATTTTCTCTGAAAAAGGTTCTCGTCCGCCCTTCGCCCTTCGCCAATTCTGTCCGCGGATCTTTTTCTTCAAGGTATCACTTCATCCCTTCAGATTTTCTTGTTCATTAGTTTATTATGGTTGTGACTAGAACTAGACGATTTCTCTAGAGACCTGTGGATCCAGAAATCGTACAATCACCCAGTATTTTCTCCTGCGATACGGTTTTAAATGCTGAATTGGAGGAAAACGGCATCACTTTCCCTCCTGGGTGTGTCCCTACCGTTCCTGAGGGTTACATGCGCCTTCACGATCCACTGTGGGGGAACTACAGATTAGTTTATTTTAAAATGTTCCTTTATGGTTTTCGCCTCCCCCTCCATGCCTCAATAGCGGTGCTACTGCGGGAGTACAAGCTTAATCCTGCCCAGATAACTCCTTCCTGGTGTGGGGTTTATGCATTTCTCTGTGCTTGCGAGCTGGAGGGCATTCCCGCCCCATCTCTCAATTTATTTCATAAATTCTTTAGCATGACCTGTCATGATTGTTTAATCAGTATTACTCCAAGGTGGGATGACGCGTTTGTGCAGTCATTCTGGCAGCGATTTTGTGGCTTTGAGAGGACTGTGGCTGATTGGAAAAATAGCTTCTTTATTCTTAAGCTACCGTCCCGTTGGTGGCGCTACGGCTTTAATCAAGCGCTTATAGGTCCCCTTTGGGAAAACCCAGCGGTGCTGACTAGGAGCGAGCTTGATCAAGCTAACGCTTTGCTGGATAAGAGTACTCGTTATCGCATTCGAGAATTTGCCTTATACAAGCTTCTAGACGAGTGTGTTATGGGTGAGTTTTGTCTTTCTTCGCATTTTCCTTCTTTCATCCTTTTATGTTCTCACATACTCTATTATCAGGAGATACTGACGGGCAGCCCTCAGGGGGAGCTAACGCCCCCTTGAATGTGATGCCGCTCAGAACTATACCTGCCTCCTCTCCTGCCTCACGTTCCGGTCCTCGGAGCGTTCCGCCCAAAAAGGGAAAAAGAAAGACAGTCGCTGGGAGGGGGCGAGGGCGCGTTATTTCCGAGCGGGCTTCTCGCTTTATCGACAACTGGCTACCGCCTTATCAGGGAGGGATAAATATAAGCCAGCCTGTGACTCTGCTAGTTGATAGTGACGATAACAGCCAAAGCGAAGACGTGGATGCCAAGCCAGACCTTTGTCATGCCTCTTCGCTTCAACGAAAGAAACTGAGGGTAAGCATGGATGGGCAGGCTACCGGGACCTCTTTTAATCATGTTGTCGCGAGGGTTGCCGCAACGCTTGCCATTTTTTCTACGGCAAGAGTTTCTCAACCCGCGGTAGTTGCTGACGTGCCAATGGTCTGCCCTCCTACCGCTGCTACAGTCTCGTTGGTGACAGATTCTCCTCCGCCACCTAACGCTCCTGACTCTCCCATTTCTCAATTTATTCCTGATGTGGCGACGACGACTTCTCCAGCTTCTAAGCTACCGCTCACGGATCTTCCTCGATTGTTTTTCACTTCTAACTCCGAGGTGAGTAATAAAGGTTCTCCTCCGACTCCGATGATCAATCTCTCTCCTGACGGCCCCAAAGGGATTTCACACTATCGTATGGACTTGACGGGCTTTGGCTTCAACAGCCTCCGTGTTGTAGGGGTAGAAAATCCCTTCTCCAGGGACGAGTTCACCGCGCCCCTGATAGGAGAAATGATGAGCTCTTCTTCATAGAAAGAGAAATTCCTTCAGCTTTTGCCAAGAGCTCGCTGCATGCATGTTGGGAATGATTCTCTTGATATCTTTCGTTATTTTCATTATGCGGTAGAGGCTTTTGACAACGAAATGCGAGATTCTGCCCGTGCCATGTGTGCTCAGAAGGTGCAGCTTGACCGGTCGTTAGAACAGACGGGATTGCTGACGCGCCTTTATGATGATTCACAGAAGGAACTGAGTAGAGAAAAATCCAAAGGGAAAGCAATATCCGATGTTCTGGAGGCTGAGTTAGCTTTGGAAAAGAAGAAAAATCTTCTTCTGCGCGAAGAATTACTCGCTCGAGACGAGGAATTCTCTAGGCTCCCACTAAAGATGGAGCTTTGGAAGAAGAAGGTCCTAGAGGCCCTCACTTCTGGGCTCGCTGCCCATTTCGGGAGCGGTTCCTTCAGTCCGACCGATGTTGCCGATTGTGTTTCTGCCATAATAGACAAGGTTAATAAAGGTGGAAACGATGCATCTTCCTCCGGGGGAGAAAATTTTGGTGCCGGTAGCGGTAGCGCGTAGCGACTTATTTCTTGATTACTATCCTCTCTTTGTCTGTATTTGTTCTTGGATTCATAACTCTTCCCCAAAACATTTATCGCTTGCAATTCTTGTAATAAGGCTAATGCTTTAAGATCGTTGATGTTTTTCCCTCAAACGCTGGGTCTTGTCATATCATCGATGTTACTTATGCTACCGCGCTATTTCTTGAGATTGCGTGTCAGAGTTGGTGCTGCTTTTCAAAGCATTAAATGCTTATGAATCCCCTCACTGATGCAATCGAAAAGTGATGATGAAAAAAGACACGTGTCTTTCTTGTGATGAGGCGTTTGAGATAGGCACCTTCTAGGGAGTAGCGGGGATTGAAGCGTCCTTCTTTTGAAGTTGTGTCCTTCGCGCGCGTCACGCCCTTTCATTGCGCTATCTCGCCATGTGTCAGTTGCTAACTGGTCGCGCCCTTTCAACCCCTTTTAGGGTTATATAATGTTTTTTTCCCCGCCTTCTTTTTTCTTTTTTATCTCTTTCTTCGCTCATTGCTTCCTTCTGAAAATAACTCACGCCGCTTCTTCTCCTTTGCTCTGGGATTCTCAGGATTTCTTTTACGAAGGTACACACATTATTTCCTTCTTTTCTTTTCTCTTTTCTTTTTTACTGGTTATGGCTAAGACCCGTTCTTCAAAATCTGCCGAGGGAGAAAGTTCCCAAAAATCTGTTGGGGAGGAGAAGATCAACAACACCCCCACTTGTCTTTACACTTTGGCCTTAGTTCATCGTTGTCTGTCCAATTTTAATGTTCGGTTTCCTCAGGGCTACTCTACTAGTGTTGCCACTGACCCTCTTCGCCTTAATAGTACATTGCCCAATAATAGTAGGATATTGTATGCCAAACTGTTTGACCATGGGTTTTGGCTTCCCCTTGACCCACTTGTGAAACTTTTGCTGGACGATTCTGACTTGAATCCGGCCCAACTGAGTCCTAACGTAATTTACGTTGTCAGCGCTTTTGCGGCATTATGCCGGTTCAAAGGGATTGAGTCCCCTTCACTAGCGTTGCTTCATGATATTTTCCAGTTGTACTCTCATAAGGGGGTAATATCAATATCACCCCGCTATGATGATGACTCACTGAATCCCTTTACATGGAAACTTATGGGTATCGAGTCTTCTGTTCCTCGTTGGAAAGAAGAATTTTTTGTTGTTAACCTGCCCGAGCCTTTGTGGAGAACTGGCTTTAACGAGGAAATCAAAAATGAGGCCTGGGGTAGCAGAAAACCACTCTCTGATCCGGAAGATGGTTGGTTAAAGACGCTGCTCCAGATGGACTTCAGTGTTGACACTCGTAAAGTGGCAAACGGAGTGGCAGTTCCAGAGTGTAGAATGGGTAAGCGTTTGCCCTTATTCTTTCGCACTGTTAGGAAATGCTAACGCTAACATTTTTTCATGACTGTGCAGTGGTTTCACCCGGTTGGGAGCCTGAATACATTCGGAGGAAAAAGATGAGGGAGCAAATGCGAAGGGCCCAAGCTGCCGCTGCTGCTGTTGCTGAAGGTGGGGCTATCGGTTTTACTTTGGTCGTGCCACCTTCTCAGGGAGTTGCCGCTATTGCCAGCACTGCTCAAGCGTCGTCTTCACGGGTACGCGTTACGAGAAGAAAAAGGAGTAAAAAGGCAACCGCCGTGCCCCCTGCTCTTTCCCAGGCTACCGCTTCTCCAGAAGTGTCCGCTGGTCCAATTCCTACCGGGATTCCTTTGGTTTCTTCTTCTAACCAGGTATATTTGTTCGCTACCGCTCCTGATTTCTTCGTTCTTTTGCTGTGTCCTCATTGTATTTCCTTTTCTTAGGGAGTTGGCGACGTTTCCCCTCATTCTCTTCCTCACGAAGATATGTCCTTTGCGAGCGAGCTTGCCGAGCGGCGGAAGAAAATTTACCACGACCTTCATAGCAATCTGTCGTCGTCCGGTGCTAACCCATCCCTGACAACTGCCACAAGGAATGACGCGCCTCCCGAACAACCTCAAGGTGCTGGTCCTGTTGTCGATCTCCGTGCTTTTGTTGACTCTCCCCTCCATTCCACCTCTAGCGCTGTGGGTTTTAGCTCGGAGATGCTGGGTTATGAGGCAGTCGGTAGTGGTGAGTCTTTTGTTTCTACCTTAGAGGGTACTACTGACCGCCCTTTTTCTCCTCCTGCAATGTGTTTTGTTCCTTCGTCCCCGCTTGCTGCTGCAAAGGACAATTCTGCTTCTGACTTTATGATTGGCGTAACTTCGTACGCTCCTCCCAGCTTTCCTACCCACCACGTTAACCTGGGTGGCCTTAGGGAGAAAGCTTTTCAAGTTTCCGAGACTGATAGCTCTGAGACTGTTCTTGCGTCTACCTCTTTATTGGCGGCTCGAATATTGTCGCACCAAAAGGAGAATGATGTGTTTTTAGCCAAGGGTCATCAGGGACGCATGGATTTTCTTCGCTCTCAAATGTTTTCCTCCTTCTGCCATACTCATTATATGGGTGAAGCCAACGCTAAGGAGGCGGCGGAGAAACAAAGAGAAATAGATACCCTATCTTCTCAGCGTCACAGATTTTTGGATGCTATGACGGTTGCCAAGCAAGAGGCGAAGACTACTAAACAAGAGGCGAGCGCTGCCAAGCGAGAGGTAGAGGTTGCCAAACTTGCGCTGGAGGAGGAGAAGAAGAAAAGCATCGCTCTAAGTACGCGCCTTTCTGAAGAAGAGGCTGCACTAACGCTAGAGAGGCAATGGAATGCTGAACTGGCTGCCAATCTTAGCCTTTCTGCCGAGAAATACCGTTGGTATCTGAGAGAGGGGGCAATGCTTATGATGGAGACCTTTATGCGTCATCATGGGGTGAATGATGATTAGATTGAAGCTCTTTCTGCCTTTTTTGATGAGAGATCTTCACATGTGTTTGACGAAGATTTCTACAGCGTGAGGGCCGCCAAGCAAGGAGGAAACGATGCGTCTGCTGCTTCTTAGACTTTGCCCTTTTCCTCTTGATTTTTTGTTGCCAGGATGGCTTAATCTACCCTTTGGGAATATTCTGTTATTTTGACGATATCACCTTTCTTTTAAGTCGCTACTTTTTCTTTGTTGGTCTTGTTTCGTGATGCTACTGTCACAATGAAGTTAGTAAGCCTTGCTATCAAAATCATTATAAAGTGGCTATCCCTAGTGAAGTCGCCAAACTGTCGCACCACCCGGCCACATCAGCCCGCAGCCACCACTGCTGCCCAACCATCACAGCCACACTCCTAATCCAGCAAACAGCCTCGCCACCCCACAACCGCCGGCTCACCTCAGCCGCACAACCAAACCTAATCATCATCTCTCCCTCAACCACGCCGCACAACCAAAACCAACCCACAATACACCCACCGCCACAGCACAGCCACGTCGCCGCCGGCTTACCCACAACCGCCCAAGAGAAAAGAGAGCAGGAGAAAGAAAATAAAAGGGGAGAAGAAAGAGTAGGGTTGCGCGCTGCAGCCCTAAAAATAGAAAAAGAAAGGGATGAGGAAGAGAGCTGGGCCGCGTCTGGCCCAGCTAGAGGAGAAGAGTGGGCTGCTTGGCAGCCCACGCGGGAAAGAAAGGGGAAGCTGGGCCTGCTCAGGCCCAGCCCGGAAAGAGAAGAAAAAGGCTCAGCTATGGGCCTGCCAGGGCCCATTCCCTGGCATAGTGGGTCGGGCACAGTTAATTGGCTTGCCGTTCTTTTTATTTAATAATCTTTATTCGTATGATTGTACTATTTATTTATTTCTATATGCTTGTACTGTTTATTTAATTTTCGCGCTTGTATTGTTTATTTAATTTCTGTATGCTTGCTTGTATTGTTTATTTAATTTCCGTATGCTTGCTTGTACTATTTATTTAATTTCCGTATGTTTGCTTATACTGTTTATTTAATTTCCATCTGTTTGTACTGTTATTTATTTTTGTATGCTTGTGTTTAATTTTCGTATGCTTGTATTGTTTAATTTTTGTATGCTTGTGCTGTTTAATTTTTGGATGCTTGCATGTTTAATTTTTAATTTCATCTGCTCTTATTTTGCTCGCGTCAAAAAATATATATATATTACTTCGCTTGCGTACGATAATTTCGATTCTGAATATTTGTATGCTCGTACTTTTTTAACTAATTATTCTTGCATGACCACAAATGCTTAAATAATTATTCCACTCGCGTTTAATTAATTATTTCACTCGCAACAAGTTATTAAATATTTATTTATCTTTTTCCGAACTAATAATCTCGACTTTGTAGGGCAAAACAATCAATGCCCTTCACAAGTGCGCCTGACAACTTCGTCCAAAAAAAAGGGGGTATATCCACCCGATATCCCTCCACAAGTAAACTTTTCCTACCCTTTTATTTATTTCATGCTTTTACGCTCGTATGCATGATTATTTAGAATTGTTAAAATTTATCCGTTGGGCATGATTATTAAATTAGAACTTTTTATTTTTCAAACATAATTTAAAACATCTCTCTCTCCGGTAACCTTTTTGGGATGTGACTCGGGTGCCTAATACCTTCCCGAGTCCATAAATTGACCCCGAACCACTGTTCTCGGGTTCAGACCCCTTTTGCCTTAGCATTTTCATTTTTTTGCCATGACGTTAGGTTCCCTAAACATACAAACAAATTAGGGTGGTGACTTCATTGAGTAATGCGAGGCGTCCTTTTACGCCGAACATCGTAATGTCCCAGATTCGTCGTATACTTGCGAACGTTTATTTCATTTTCGCGGGGTGCGACACATACCTTATGTGGTTAATTAACCGTTGCGTTTACTCGCACGCACCATCCGCAGTTGCTAAAACATTTCTGTCTTTTACCGACATAATGTTTCATAGCGACTCATTTTTCGAGGGAGGCTTTCCTGTGGCGCCTTTGCATACTCTATCCTTTGTTGGGAATCAGGAAATTATTTCTTCACATCTCGTGTTCAGTACTGCATTTATCACTGCATTAACACTGCATTGTTATTTCTTTTGTGATGTTTCAAAGAACAAAGTGGTTATTGTTTCCATCTGTGTCGTGCATAATTTCATGCTACCCTTTATTATTAGGGAGATCACTTAGCCTTGCTAAGTATGTTGTTGCGATAGAGACATCTCTCCAGCTCAACTTCACCGGGTATCAACCGCTCGGTTACTAGCTGGGATATCTCTCCTTGTTTCAAATACCCACGATCGGCTTGGGGCATGCCTCGTCTTAGTGAGTCGTTTGATCAGGACCGACCATCACAAGGATAGAATTTTCACTCCCAAGCGTTGAAACCTCACATTCCTGGAGTGTGCCTCATCTTAATGGGTCGTCTATGTGAGCACGGTTACCACAAGGATAGGATTTTCACTTCCAAGACGGAGTTACTACCTCCTTGGGGACGTGCCTCGTCTTAATGGCCCATCTATGTGAGCACGACTACGACAAGGATAGGATTTTCACTCCCATGGATGTCGGGGCATGCCTCGTCTTAATGGGCCGTCTATGTGAGCACGGTTGCCACAAGGATAGGATTTTCACTCCCGGGGGCGTTGGGACGTGCCTCGTCTTAATGGGTCGTCTATGTGAGCACGGTTACCACAAGGATAGGATTTTTACCCCCAACGCTATTTATGTCAGGGTGTGCCTCGTCTTAGTGGGTTGTCTGATCAGGACCAGCCATCACAAGGATAGGATTTTCACTCCTGGCATTCTTCATTATCTGCGTATTGTTGGCCAAAATGTGCACAAAGATGCCTTTCATTTATGCGTTAGAGCAATGTTATCAATGCCAAATAGGGGATATTAACTTCTAGCATGATATAGTTTTAAACGGGCTATATTCCAAGAGTTTGGTAAGGGGGTTACCGTCAAGTGTTTCCAAATGGTATGCTCCCTTTCCGATGACGCGATTGACGCGATATAGCTCGTCCCAATTTGGGCTGAGTTTTTCCATGCGTTGCCCCGCTGCTCGTTTATCTCTGAGCACTAAATCTCCTGCTTTGAGCAGTCGCTCCTTGACTTGTTTGTTATGGTACTGCGTCATTTTCCTTTTGTAATGCAAAGTTTTTAGGAGAGCCTCTTCTTGTATTTCTGGTAGCGCATCAAGGTTAGCGCGTAACCTTTCTTCATTAACTTCTTCTCCGAAATATGCCACTCGCAGGCGCAAGGTGCCAATTTCTACCGGCGTGACAACCTCTGTACCAAAGGCTAACGCAAAGGGGGTTTCTCCAGTAGTAGTTTTGACGGTCATGCAATAGGCCCACATTACATATGGCAGCTCGTCTGCCCATTTCTTTTTAGAACCTTCTAGGTTCCTTTTGATGCCATTGAGGATGCTGCGATTGGTCACTTCTGCCTGACCATTGGTTTACAGGTGTGCTACATAAGAGAATCTCTGCTCAATTTGGAATTCTGCACATTGATCTCTAAAGAATTGGCTTGTAAATTGTGTTCCGTTGTCGCTGACCAATATACGAGGTACCCCGAATCGCATTATGACTTGATATTTGAAGAAACGCCAAATTTTCTCCATGGTAATGTTAGCTACCGCCTCCGCTTCTGCCCACTTCGTGAAATAATCTACCGCCACGACCATAAATTTCAATTGGGATCTGGCTTTTGGAAACGGGCCCAAAATATCAATTCCCCACTTGGCAAACAGGTAAGGGGCGATAATTTCTGAAATTTGCACGGCTGGTCTTCGAGGGATCTTGGCGTATTCTTGACATTTCTGACAAGATTTTACAAAGTTGTGACAGTCTCTACGAATGGTGGGCCAGTAGAATCCCGAACGAAAGACCTGTGCCGCTAGGGTGTCACCAGCCACGTGCATGCCGCATATTCCTTCATGGATTTCTCGCAAAGTGTGGAGGCCTTCCTGCTCCGTTATGCACTTCGCAGCTGGATGAGAGAAACATTTTCGAATTAATTCCCCATTGTAGTATGTGCACCGTGCCGCTTGTTTCAAAATTTTCCTTTTTTCAGTGCTATCTACTGGCAGCTCATCATGTTTCAAATATTTCACAACGGGGATTCTCCAATCACTCTCTATTTCTTCTACGCACAGAGACACTTGTTCTTCCATGAAAGAGGGCACTGGTATCTCACCGTAATGCACATCTTTGGGTATGGAGGCTGTCGGGTTAGCTTTACAAGGTATTGAATCATGATGGGTTCCCGGGCATGGGAATTTCCCAAGACTTGATCTATTACCAATTTAGAGTCCCCCCGTATCTTTAGTTGCGAATCACGCATTGTCCCCACATCGCGCGTAGCTTCAATGAAGAAGTTGCTGCCTATTCTAAGTCCGGCTAGTAACGCTTCATATTCGGCCGCGTTGTTGGATAGCGGTTGCAGAATTCTGATGGCGTAGCGCATCTGTATGCCATCGGGTCCGATCATGAAAATTCCCACGCCAGCTAACTCTTGATTTTTTACCCCGTCCACGTGGATGATCCATACGTCACCGTAAGTGTCTAGGGATGGGAGATCTGTCTCTTCCACTTCCCCTTTTAGTGGGTTCACCGGTAGCTCTTGGGCTTTGATGGACGGTCTGGCCTTATATTGCAATCCATACTGCTCGAGTTCGATTGCCCAAATCAGCATTCTTCCTGAGGACTCAGGCTTTCTAAAAAAAAAATCCCAATGGTTGATCAGTAAGTACTACAATAGGATGAGCTTGAAAGTATCGATCCATCTTTCGCAAGTAGGTATGGAGTTAATAGCAAAGCTTTCAAAGAAAAAGCTGGTAAGACTGAATAATGACACAAGACAATAACACCAATAAAATAATGCAAAAGAGAAAAGAAAGCTTTCACAAGAATCTTCATAATGGTTCTTTTACAATCGGTAAGGTGCATCCTCTACCTATAGATTTTTATCTCTAGGATTTTAAATCTCCACTATATAGGTTTATAGTTCACTGAAAAATCTAGTTTTTTCTCAAGGTTTAAGCTAACAGCCTTTACAAGCTAGTTTAGGCTCACTAGAAACCGAGGATTTACGGATCACCCACCAACCTAGTTTTTTTCCATAGCTCAAGCAAATAACATTTACAAGTTAGTTTTATCAACCCTCACTAGAAAGAAATAGACTTTGGATTCTAGAAGATGCAGATCGAGGATTTGTTGTATCAGAAGAAGCTGCACGAACCGTTAGAGGAGGAAAAGCCAGAACCGATGGTTCAGAAAGATTGGGACTTATTGGATAGGCAGGCTCTAGGTGTGATACGATTGACACTGGCAAAGAATGTTGCTTACAACATTGTTGGTGAGAAGACTACACAAGGACTAATAAAGGCGTTATCAAATCTGTACGAGAAGCCCTTTGCAACTAATAAGTTATATTTGATTCATCTATTAGTTAATACAAGGATGAAAGAAGGTGGTTCTGTTGCTGATCATGTGAACGAATTTAATTCTATACTGTCTAGATTAGTTTCTGTTGAGATTAAATTTGATGATGAAGTACAGGCCTTGTTGTTGTTGTCCTCGTTACCTGACAGCTGGTCAGGGTTTGTCACAGCAGTTAGCAGTTCGTCTGAGACTACTAAGCTAACGTTCACAGGAATTCACGACTCAATTCTTAGAGAAGATATTCGTAGGAGGAATTCTGGGGAATCATCGGGCTCTTTGTTGAGTATGGATGGTAGAGGCAGACAAGTTGGGAAGGGGCAGAATCAAGGGCGTAACAGATCGAAGTCCAGGAAGAGAGGGCAGTCTAAGAATCGCAAGGATATTGTGTGTTGGAACTGTCAAAAGACTGGTCACTTTAGGAATCAGTGTACGGCTCCTACAGTTTCTAAACCAAAGAAGAATGGTGGTAACTCAGTTAACACAGTGGAAGAAGTTAGTGATGATGCGCTGATTTGTTGTATTGAGTGTTCTATTGAATCTTGGGTCATGAATTCTGGTGCATCATTCCATGCCACTCCAAGCAAAGATTCAATGATAAATTTCAGATCTAGAAATTTTGGCAAAGTTCGTCTTGCTGATGATGAGACTTTGGACATTACAGGTATGGGAGACATCAAAGTCAAAACCTCTTTTGGAACAATCTGGTTGTTAAAAGATGTTAGATACGTTCCTGGACTCAAGAGGATACTGCCCTCTGTGGGTCAGTTGGATGAGGAAGGGTATCGTGTTATCTTTGGAAACAGACAATGGAAGGTTGTGAAGGGGAATTTGGTTGTTACTCGTGGTGATAAAGTTGGAACTCTTTATACTATGGAACAATCACGTGACGAGGTTAATGCAGTTACTGATGATGTTGGCCCATCGACTCTTTGGCACCAAAGGCTTGGGCATATGAGTCAGAAGGGTATGAAGCTGCTAGTTTCTAAAGGTAAGATTCCAGAATTGAAGAATGTGGAAGTTGGATTCTGTGAACCATGTGTGTTTGGGAAGCAGAAACGAGTTACTTTTGCAAAATCAGGGAATGCACCCAAGTCTGGGAAGTTAGAGCAAGTTCATACAGATGTGTATAGACCGACTACAGTTACCTCCTTAGGAGGATCACGCTACTATTTCACTTTCATTGATGATTCCACTAGAAAGGTATGAGTTTATTTTCTGAAAAATAAATCTGAAGTGTTTGAAACCTTTAAGAAGTGGAAGGCAGAAGTTGAAAATCAGACAGGGTTGAAGATTAAGAGCCTGAAATCAGATAATGGGGGTGAATACAGCAGTGATAAGTTCAAAGTCTATTGTGTAGAACATGAAATTAGAATGATAAAGACTATTCCTGAGACACCGCAGCAGAATGGAGTTGCAGAGTGAATGAATAGGACTTTGAATGAGAGAGCCAAGAGTATGAGGATACATGCAGGATTGCCAAAGATATTTTGGGCAGATGCAGTTAGTACAGCGGCATATCTCATTAATAAAGGACCCTCAGTCCCTTTGGGGTTCAAGATTCCAGAGGAGGAGTGGCAAGAAAAAGAGGTAAATCTCTCATACTTGAGAGTTTTTGGTTATGTTTCTTATGTGTGGGTTAAAGACTCTGATAGGGATAGGCTTGATCCTAAATCAAAGAAGGTTACTTTTATTGGCTACGGTTCAGATGAGATGGGGTACCGTTTCTGGGATGCGTTAAACAGAAAAGTTATTAGAAGCAGAGATGTCACCTTCAATGAGAATGCAGTGTATAAGGATAAGCTTGCAGCAGATTCTGAAACTACAAAGAAACAAGCAGTTAAAGAGCAGATTGTATTGGAAGACATTACAGAGGATGTTCTTGCAGGGGATAGTGGGAGTTTGGAAAACAGAGATGCTGAGGAGGCAGTCCTCTTTGCCCCAGATGTTGCAGTAAGAAGATCAAATAGAGTTTCGCGACCGCCACAAAGATACTCTCCTTCAGCTTATTACTTACTGTTGACTGAGGATGGTGAGCCTGAGAGTTATTCAGAGGCAATGCAGATGGATAAGTCAATTCAGTGGGAGCTAGCCATGAACGAAGAGATGAGATCGCTTGAGAAGAATGAGACTTGGTCGTTGACTAAGTTACCAGCAGGAAAGAAGGCTTTGCAGAATAAATAGGTGTTCAAGATTAAAGAAGAACTTGATGGCAGCAAGAGACACAAGGCAAGGTTAGTGGTGAAAGGTTTTCAGCGGGAAAAGGGCATTGACTACAATGAGATTTTTTCTCCGGTTGTCAAGATGAGTACTATCAGACTTGTTTTGGGTATTGTAGTTGCAGAGGAATTACATCTAGAGTAGCTAGATGTGAAGACTGCGTTCTTACATGGTGATCTTGAGGAGGACATCTACATGATACAACCAGAGGGATTTCCGGTAGCTGGGAAAGAGGACATGGTTTGCAAGCTGAAAAAGAGCTTGTATGGTTTGAAGCAAGCACCAAGACAGTGGTACTTGAAGTTTGACAGCTTTATGATGAGGAGTGGGTACACGAGGAGTACGATGGATCATTGTTGCTATGTTAAGCAATTTGATTCATCTTATATTATATTGTTGTTGTATGTTGATGACATGTTAATCGCATGATCTGACATGAGGAAAATCAACAAGTTGAAGAGACAGATGTCTCTAGATTTTGAGATGAAGGATTTGGGTCCCTCAAAGCAGATACTTGGTATGAGCATCATCAGAGATAAAAGTGAAGGTACTCTGAAATTGTCCCAAGAGAAGTACATTGGGAAGGTGTTAAATAAGTTTAACCTCCAAGATGCGAAGATCAGAAGTACACCTTTGGGAGCCCACTTCAATCTCACAAAAAAGCTGTCACCTCAAACAGATGAAGACAAGGAAGAAATGGCTAATGTTCCGTATGCATCTGCAGTTGGTAGTTTGATGTATGCTATGTTGTGCACGAGACATTGCTCATGCAGTGGGAGTTGTTAGCAGATTCATGTCTAATCCTGTGAGAGAGCATTGGGAGGCGATTAAGTGGCTGCTACGCTACTTGAAAGGTACCTCTAAGGTTGCATTATGTTTCTACAGGAAAGATGTAATCTTGGAAGGATTCACTGATGCAGATTTGGGTGGTTACGAGGATACAAGAAAGAGTACTATGGGATATACTTTCACTTTGGGTGGCACAACAGTTAGTTGGATGTCTTGACTTCAAAAGAGTGTTGCTCTTTCAACCACGGAAGTAGAGTACATGGCTATTTCAGAAGCCAGTAAGGAAATGATTTGGTTGAAGAATTTTCTTGAGGAGTTAGGCAAGAAACAGGAAGACAACGCTCTATACAGCGAAAGTCAGAGTGTCATTCATCTTGCGAAGAATCCTGTGTTTCATGCTAGGACAAAACATATCCAGTTGAGATATCACTTTATCAAGGAGTTGATTAGTGATGGTACTTTGTCCTTGAAGAAAATCCTTGGTTCAAGGAATCCAGCAGATATGCTGACCAAGGTGGTTACTAAAGAGAAGTTGAAGTTTTGCATAGCTTCAACTGGCCTTCAGAACTGATTGTTGAAGAAGGCTCAGCACATATAGAGTTGCTTAATGTTGTTGGGTTTTACTAGAGTTACATGAGTGAGAGTGGACCTGTGATCAGTCTACAAGTGGGAGATTGTTGGGTATGTGGAGTCTGATATACCACATCGCTAACGTAGGGAATGGAGGTCGGCCCTTTCCCTATAAATAGACTCTCTTGTAATTGTAAAACTAACGAATATTAAGATTAAGATTAATAATATTTGTGTGGTTTATGGAGTGCGGCTAGCCCGATACCACGTTAATCCCTTGTCTTGTTTATTATCATTTATCTTTCTCAATCTAGGTTATCTTTCGGTCTCCTACTCAGGTAATTCCTAACAGGATATGCTTATAACCTAACACAAATCGAATTCAATGATAGATTCAATCTTATGTCCACTTACAAAGAGGACACTATCCCTTAACCAAAGAAAAATTATGGCTCTTCTTAAACCTTCAAAAATATGGAAAGTTAAATCTAACACGAGTGGATTATAAGGAATCTAAACAGTATATATATGGCAATTGATAATCAGACACATGCAAACTAAGCCTCAAGAAGAAAACACTCACTCAATCAAATACTTTTGGAAAAGAGAAAACCTTTGAAGAACCTTTGTTTTTCTTGAGAAATAGATGAAAGATGAAGACCAATTCAAATATTTATTTTCTAAGTCTCTAAGAGCTTAGAAATTTGGTATTTATAGTATAAAGAGTGTTTATGACCATTAGGTACAAGTGGGGCTCAATGGGAATCAAATTTGGGAAGAAAATAAATTTTTGGAGGCTTTGGGTGGGGCACCATCCATAGGGGCACGATGCACCATCCCTAACATAAATTGTACATAATGACTATTTTTAAGCCTAGGGGCGTTGTGCCGCCCAGGGACGGTGGTGTACCTTCCTAAGGCATAAAAAGTAGAATTTCTCAAAATTATAAGGACGGTGCGGTACATCACACCATGCACAGCCCCGATGGAGTGCCCTCGTGTAAAAAGGTGCCAAAAATTATTTTGTTGGTATTTAAATATCCCAAAAGTGACTCTCTTGAAAATACCTTTTGTGCAATCTTTTTTTGTGGCTAATTTGGAACTTTAACTAGACTATGAATTTAAATATACTTACAATAGATAATTCCTAGCAATTAACCCCATAGTTAAACATAGAATACTTTCCAAGCTAAGCTATAAGAAGTATGGTCTTTTCCATGCTTGTCAACTTGGAAAGCATACAAGAAGTTATTTCAAATCAAAGAATATGGTAACAACCATAAGACCATTGCAACTATTACATCTTGATTTTTTTGGTCCAATGAAGGTATACTTGGATTCTATTCTTAGCTCACAAAGATCATTCTTGGCACAAATTCAATAATATTTGCAAAAGAATTTAAGATGCAAAAGGTTTTAAAATCTCAAAGATAAAAAATGATTATGGCTTTGAATTTGAAAATCATGTTTTTGAAAAGTTTTGCATTGAAAATGGTTTTTCTCATGATTTTTATTGTTCTAGAACTCCCCAATAATATGAGTTTGTTGAAAGGAAAAATTATAATTTACAAGAAGCAACAAGAACATTTTAAATGAACATCAGTTACCAAAGCACTTTTGGGTTGAGACCGTAAGTACCACATGTTATGAGCTTAATAGATTTACTTAGACTTTTGCTCATGAAAACTTCTGATGAACTTTATCATGATAAATTCCCACTGTTGCTCATTTTTATATCTTTGAATGTTAGTGTTTTATTTTGAATATCAAGGATAATCTTGCTAAATTTGATGCAAATTCGGATGAAGGTGTCTTTATTGGTTATTCCAATACTAGTAAAGCTTATAAAGTGTATAACAAAAGAACACTAGTTGTAGAAGAAACAATGCATGTTTCTTTTGATGAGACTACTTGATGGATGCTGATCCCGTCAAAAATAAATGTGATTACAACTTAGCACCAAATAACAAAGTAAATTGTAAATAGTAGTAAGAGGTTCGATCCTCAGGGAAAAGTGCAAGATTCAAGTTTCCAAGTATGATCAATTGTAACAAGTGGTAATAACCAATAAAGGGTTTTTTATAATAATGACAATGATAAAGAAAAATGCAATCAAAGTAATAAACAAACAAGTATGAATAGAATCAGGTAATGAGTGATTCCCAGTAAAGACATGCTCAAGGTCATGATTCAAAAATATTGATCACTAATGCAAAGATGTTTAAAACTGAGTTTCGTAGGGTAGCTATAGAAATGAGGTTCACTTTGATTTTCTACTCTCCTCCTAATCAAGTTTCTTAAAGAAATCTCTCTATTAAGAACCCTAATATTCTAGCAATCCTAAGATTAACTTATAGGATTTAACCAGTTGATTGATCAAAATAGGAATAGACTGGACCTAGAGATCGATCCACTTGCCCCTATAAGCCTAATTCTTCTCTTTCTCTAACTGAGTCACAGTTAGCCACAAGCTAATCGCCTATTGATTCCTTATAACAATGTAGATTTGCATGAAGAGGGCATCAAATTTAGTTGTATAAAATGATATAAAAATGGGGTAAGGGATACAACTTAACACTGTCCACAATGGACTTGTAGATCGTGATAAGAGATTCGTCCACAGAGATCTTGTTGGAGTTTTGTAGTCTTTACTCGACTTCCTCGTCACTGGAGTTGAGGGGTTTTGTTCTGCAGTTAAGATAAACAAAGAAATTAAAAAGAACAAGACAAAAATTAAATAAAGAAATAATCTTAGGCAGAAATGAATTTTAGCTAAGATTGGCGGCGGAGATTGGTTGTGGACTGATGTGGGGTAGATTCCTGGTAAGGGCGAATTCTTGAGCGCTTTACTTGTTTAATTGATCATCGACCTTAGATTTTCTCCTTCTCTCTCATAACTCTGCTATAGATTGGGAGGAACCCCTTTCCAATCCTACTTTCCTCCTATTCAAATCACTTGGAGGGTACCCCCTTTCCTAGTGATCCTGGCCAGTGGACACCTTGCTAGTTAAAGGGTTTATCCAATTGGCTGCTGGCTTGAGGCACATGCGTTTTCTCACTGGCGTAGGGAAAGACAGAGTCTAGGCCAAGCTACTCCCAACTCGGAGCCCTAGGTTGTCAATCTGGTTAGGCCTATATCGATTCAAACTCACTAACCCCCGCGAGGTTAGCTGCCTACTTCGTCACTTCAGTTTCGCTCGTCCCCTCAGTGACTGGCTGCAAATTCGTCGTCTTGCCTAAGATTGATCGAGTCTTAGCCTAGACGGGAACCGGTTTGTTAAAACAGAACTTGAATCAATTACGATTGAGAGGATAATAAGAACAGATCGGTCTCACGAATAACAAGTATGCTCACTCAACCCTTACCAAGAATTAAGTGTTTAGCTACTAGACATAATAATTAAGAAGACAAAGTGTTTACAAGAACCAGAAGAAAAGAAGATGGAAGATCCCCTAATTGACAGCCTTCCCTAACCTTAAATAAGGTTAGAGTCCCCACCAATCACGTTCCTTTCCAAATTCAAAACTTCAAAAGATAAAGATAACATTGTTTAAATTCGAAATAAAATAAAATCAAATTAGAAATAGATTTGTTTGTTCAAATAGAGGATAATCCTTAAAAGGATGCAATCTTGGATCACGTCTGATCTTCTCTAGCTGTCTCCAGCTGTCAAATCCACTCTTTTAGCTCAAAATCCCGTGACTCCTAGTATATCACGTTTCTTGGCAATCTTAGCTAAGATTATTTTGTCTTAGCTAAGATTGGTCGTTTGTCTGATTTTTGCTCCAAAGATAGCTTTTTTTATTTCCTCCAGCACAAATCCAACTGTCATCCACACTCCATCAATAGCATTCCAAGACTCCTAGCTTTGCACGTCTTTAGATCGACAGTCTTAGCCAAGACTGTGCCTAAGATTGCTAGTTTGTGCTGAAAGCTGATATTTCCTTCATTTCCTTTAAAAGCAGATAGATTGACGTGAAAGGCACCATTTTCACCATAAACAAGGTGGTTTAAGATGGTAAAAATTCATGGAAATAGACGTCAATCAAACCTCACCACACTTAAACGATGCTTGCCCTCAAGCATACTGGACCCTTAACTAAGACAACAAAAGAAAGACTCAAAACAGACAGACTCAAAATAGAGGAAACAAATAGTGGCAAATTTCTGGACCGACGACCCTTAACCAGTCCCTTTACACCTTCATACCTATGACAGTCAGCATACTTCTCAATGGATCCCAACCCTTATGAACACGGTCTATTCAACACCCCAAACATCCGAATTCCACATGACCATAACATCTTTGCATTCCACAACAGACCCAACGAGACTAGACATCCACCGACTTGGATTTTGTCCCCTTAATTCAACTGCCTAATATCATCATTCAATTACCTTGTCTGAAAATTTCCTATGTCAGTATTGCTAAAAAGTTTCTTGATTATTAATGCTTAGTGAGGCAGAAATATCAAGACAAATACACTTTTTTTTCTCATTGCTCTTGCTGAAGTTTCTTGAGTATTTCTACTTAGTGAGGCAGAAATATCAAGACATTTTATTTCATCAATTTTTTTTTTAAGAGCATGCAATTTACTGGGCATAAAAGTAGTTCTCTGCATTAGAGCAATTCAGCACAACACAAGGCATCAAACTCCATTATCCACTTAGCAGTTTTCCTTAAGGGAATATTAAGTATTTTTAGTGGAAGCTTGTCTATTTGTCAAGTCTATTACACAATGCTAGACCTCATAATCATGTACAAGATGGATGCTTAATGGGTACCAAGACCCGTACCCTTACTGGTGTTGAATATGTTAACCCATTGAATTGCCTTATTCAAAAGTTATGGGGTCACAAGGTGAAGGATGCTAAAGGTCAAGGTTAAGACATTAAGAAAAGGGCCTTAAGCATAATCCAAACTTTGCCGACACTCAAAAAAAACACAAAACACACATGCCTAAAAACACACATAAAAAATACAACAAAAATCATTCATCAGACTCTAACTAGACAATCTAGGCCAACTATCTTAGCCTAGAAAAAAAATCATGATTCAAAAAAATTCGTGCAAACAAAAGAAGGTCACACAAAAAAGGCATGTATATACAGATAAGACACATAAAAACACCTCACCACACTTAGAAGACACATTGTCCTCAATGTGTAAATGAGAGAAAAAATAAAAATAAAAGACACAATAAAAGAAAAAGAAAAGAAAAGACACGACCTGGGGGCTTGCACTGTGTTGCGGGAGGTCTTGGAGGACAGAGGTCCATGCTGGAGTAGAGGTGGTTGCTAAAGGGGCTGTTTGTTCTGGTTCTGGAAAAATGTCTTAGCTAAGACACAAGGGCTAAGGCAACTGTCGAAGCTATGATTTTTCCTCTGATTTTGAATACACTCCTCATGCTGCAGCAACTCTGGAAACAAGAGTAAAAGATGTGGATCAACAAAATACCTCTTGAACTTATTCACAAAAAATCAAAAGAAAAATGGAAGAAAATAAAATAAAATAAAATAAAAACATAGGTTGCCTCCCATGTAGCGCCCTTATTTATCGTCTTGGGCTCGACATTGCCATGGATTTCTCATCAAGAAACTTTTCCAAACTCACACCATGCACTGAGCTTGTCAGGATCTTTAGGTGGTGCCTCTTTGACAGCCTCTAAAGGTATAAATTGGAATGGATCGGGCGGCTGTTCAAGGTCAAAGTTTGGTTGTTCCTGCATCACAAATGGTGAGTTATGGCTACTGTGAACAGTAGAAAATAACTTGCGAAGACGGTCATTCCATTCCATGGCTTTGGGTGGACTAGTTGGCAGAACTGAATCTTGGCCAAGAATGCGGCCAAGACAGCTTTTAAGCTCAATTTCTGGTGCCTGCACACTTGAGAGTGAAATGTTAGGATGATCTTTTGGTAATTCATCAACATCATATTCAAGGACGTTCACAAAGTTAATATCATGCATTTTATTAGGATTTTCAATGACATCATGCATGTTAAACTCTATTGTTTCATCACCAAATTCCTTAGCCTCATTTAATTTCTTTTGTTTTGAAGATCTGGGAGGAAAAGGTGGTGGAATCTCCACTATTTCCAGAGGTTTTGAACTCTGCTCATCAGTCTTACCCACTGGCTTGGCCAAGATTGGCTGCTCCTTTTCTGTCTCGGCTGGAATATCAATCTTAGTCTCAGTCTTACCCAAGATTGGTTCCGGCTGAGACTCTGCCTGGATTTCTTCGTCTACATCATCATCTTCATCCTCATCTTCCTCATAAAGCATCCTCATATCCTTGTCTGACTTTGCACCTTAATTTTCTAGTCGTTTTTGTGCCAATTGTGCAAGTTGTTTCTGCATCTCAACAAGACTAGACTGGGTTGCCTGCATGAAATTTCGCAAGGTCTCTTCTATGGGCACACCAGTAACTTTTGGAGGTTAGGGGGTAAGTGGCAACTGAGGCACAGGGGCCTGGTTTTGGGTAGGTTCTGGTACAAAATATTGGAAGTTTATGGGGGTTTGTTGGAATGTCGGGCTTGGCCAAGATTGGTTCTGATTGTGTTCATATGTTTGTTGGTACTGCTGGAATATCGGGCTTAGCCAAGATTGGTTCTGATTTTGTCCATATGCTTGTTGGTACTGTTGGAATGTCGGGCTTGGCCAAGATAGGCTCTGATTGTGTCCATATGCCGCACTGACTTGGGTTGGATCACCCGAATGTTGAACCATGTAGCAATTGTGGGTTTGGTTGTAAATGGGGTGCTGTTGTTGTTGTCCCTGGTTGTACCTTGCAGAGAGATTTTGAACCATGTTAGATATTTCAAATAATTTATGCTCAACATTAAATGCATTCAAATCAGGAGGGATAGAATTATAGAGCATGATTTTTCTATTTGGCCTACTGTCTTGGCCAAGATCACTGCAAAAACAAAAACAAAAACAAAACTACAAAAACACCGTCAAAAGATCCCCGGCAACGGCGCCAAAATTTGATTGCATGTCGAGGGCATCAAATTTAGTTGTATAAAATGATATAAAAATGGGGTAGGGGATACAACTTAACACTGTCCACAATGGACTTGTAGATCGTGATAAGAGGTTCGTCCACAGAGATCTTGTTGGAGTTTTGTAGTCTTGACTCGACTTCCTCGTCACTGGAGTTGAGGGGTTTTGTTCTGCAGTTAAGATAAACAAAGCAATTAAAAAGAACAAGACAAAAATTAAATAAAGAAATAATCTTAGGCAGAAATGAATTTTAGCTAAGATTGGCGGCGGAGATTGGTTGTGGACTGATGTGGGGTAGATTCCTGGTAAGGGTGAATTAGTGAGCGCTTTACTTGTTTAATCGATCATCGACCTTAGATTTTCTCCTTCTCTCTCATAACTCTGCTATAGATTGGGAGGAACCCCTTTCCAATCCTACTTTCCTCCTATTCAAATCACTTGGATGGTACCCCCTTTCCTAGTGATCCTGGCCAGTGGACACCTTGCTGGTTAAAGGGTTTAACCAATTGGCTGCTGGCTTGAGGCACATGCGTTTTCTCAATGGAGTAGGGAAAGATAGAGTCTAGGCCAAGCTACTCCCAACTCGGAGCCCTAGGTTGTCAATCTGGTTAGGCCTATATCGATTCAAACTCACTAACCCCTGCGAGGTTAGCTACCTACTTTGTCACTTTAGTTTCGCTCGTCCCCTCAGTGACTGGCTGCAAATTCGTCGTCTTGCCTAAGATTGATCGAGTCTTAGCCCAGACGGGAACCGGTTTGTTAAAACAGAACTTGAATCAATTATGATTTAGAGGATAATAAGAACAGATCGGTCTCACGAATAACAAGTATGCTCACTCAACCCTTACCAAGAATTAAGTGTTTAGCTACTAGACATAATAATTAAGAAGACAAAGTGTTTACAAGAACCAGAAGAAAAGAAGATGGAAGATCCCCTAATTGACAGCCTTCCCTAACCTTAAATAAGGTTAGAGTCACCACCAA
This sequence comes from Viola odorata, assembly GCA_963691705.1. NCBI lineage: Eukaryota > Viridiplantae > Streptophyta > Magnoliopsida > Malpighiales > Violaceae > Viola > Viola odorata. The sequence goes on along the minus strand of OY829538.1, from coordinate 47,172,650 downwards.
TCACGTTCCTTTCCAAATTCAAAACTTCAAAAGATAAAGATAACATTGTTTAAATTCGAAATAAAATCAAATCAAATTAGAAATAGATTTGTTTGTTCAAATAGAGGATAATCCTTAAAAGGATGCAATCTTGGATCACGTCTGATCTTCTCTAACTGTCTCCAGCTGTCAAATCCACTCTTTTAGCTCAAAATCCCGTGACTCCTAGTATATCACGTTTCTTGGCAATCTTAGCTAAGATTATTTTGTCTTAGCTAAGATTGGTCGTTTGTCTGATTTTTGCTCCAAAGATAGCTTTTTTTATTTCCTCCAGCACAAATCCAGCTGTCATCCACACTCCATCAATAGCATTCCAAGACTCCTAGCTTTGCACGTCTTTAGATCGACAGTCTTAGCCAAGACTGTGCCTAAGATTGCTAGTTTGTGCTGAAAGCTGATATTTCCTTCATTTCCTTTAAAAGCAGATAGATTGACGTGAAAGGCACCATTTTTACCATAAACAAAGTGGTTTAAGATGGTAAAAATGCATGGAAATAGACGTCAATCAGTAGAGCCAAAGTTATTAGGAAAACTTATGATTATTCATGTTTAAAACCTAAGTTGATCACTCTTAAATCAAACAAGAATAAATTGACAAGAAATCAGAAAGAGAAGAAATACAAAATTCAGATTTTATAAAAAATGATTAGATCTCACAACAATGAAATCATGAACCTTAAAGTCTTTACCAGGAAAGAATTGATTAGCTAGACATCAACATAATTAAAATAAAACATGAAATTCAATTGCATAAATAGAAATCTCCTCGTTTTAAGGAAGAAGACGAGGAGAGCAAGAAGAAGAGAACACCGTCTTCCACTCTAACTCTGGAAAATGAAAGCTAAAGAAAGGATAAAAGAAAAGATAATCCCTAAGCTAAAACAAGGGAAGATTAAATAGTCTTTATTTCCTTATTTTCCTAGAAATCAAAATAATTCGAAACTGATTTGTTCTTATCCCTTTGGATGTTTTACAACTTTGAAACTCCTTATGGATATCTTCTTTCTAAAAGAGGCAGTTGGCGTGCTCGACTTTCACTTTGCGGCCCAGACCCATCTCGCTGGCCCGATGGTTCCACTACCATCTTCCTAGGTCTAGTGCAGGTATGCTTTCTCATATGTCTAGTACAAATGTGCCCTCTCGTAGGATTAGGGAAGAGACCCGATTCTACTGTTTCATCTCTTGATCACCACTAGTTTCCTTTTGCTATTTTTTCTGGGCACTTCTGTTCCTTTCTTTCTTCCTTGGTACTTTTGACTAGTTTCTGCGAAAAGGGAAAAAATGCGCCCGAATTAGAAGTATCAGCATCTCAAATATGGCCAAAATAGATGATGAAAATGTACAAAATAAGCACTCAATCACTAACCCTTTTCCAAGTTTAATTAAGCCTAATGAGTGAAAGCTTGTTTAGCTTTGTTTAGTAAATAAATAGATCAAACTCAAGCTAAGCTTAAGTCAAGTATAAGCCTAAAGAAAAATAAATAAGCCAAGCTTAAGCCTTGTTGTTCAAGGTTGTCACGATCTTGAGTTGAGCTTGAACCTTCATATAATTTGACGAGCAAAATAGGAGCCCACCTAAGTTTGGCTCAGTTCGACTCATTTGCAACCCTAGGTGTTACCATGTTAGTGAGATGCATCTTCTTTTTTTCATTTTGGTAAATGGGTAAAAAAATACAGAGTCGTCCAAGTCCACCGAGTTGTCTGGTGTTAAAGTTAGACTAAAATTTTAGTCCCAGTCTTGACTAAAATGGGACATACAAAATAGATAAAGAGACCGGGACAAAATTTATCACCCTTAGTCGATATCAGATCAGTAGTATATAATAGATGAGATTTTGAAACACACTCCCTCATTTCACAATAGTAGTGGTTTAGCTATAATAATTTTAAAAAATACTCGTCCTTTTTTAGAATTTCAAAGAGAATATTTTACACATTACTTTCAAAATCTGCTCTTATATAAATATATTTTCAAGATAAGAGACAATGATACCGTTAGAAAGAGAAGTATTTGTTTTCACTGTAAGGTAAACTTTTCAAAAATTAATTCTATAGTGTGAAAAAACTTATGTGTTGAGGGGCTAATGGGGACTAGAGGGGGTTAGAGATTTTAGTTCTCCCTCAATAGTCCTTAAGGTTTCTTTCTTTTTGTGTTAATTTTTTACATTTGCCTCCTCACAATTATAAAATTTCCTTCTTTTTGTACTTTTTTGTATTTTTTTAAAATTAGTTATATTATTAATATTATTACAATACCATGGATCAAATCCATAGTAAATAAAATAAAGAACTTATTTTCTACTGAAGACCACAAGTATCAAGTAAGAAGGAAACGACAAGAATGCGACAACCTCAAATATAAAGAAACTTTATTTAAAAACTGAACTTTGAGGAGAAAGCAATATAGAGCTTGTTGTTTAGTGATATAGAGTTATAGACTACATTAGGCACATAAATAAAATCCAAAAGAGAGTTCTAGACCTACCTAGAGCCAACAAATAAAAGGCACTTGAAACAATAAGCAGACACAACTAGAAGATAGAGTTCCAACGCATAATAAATGATGTTTTTCAGCAAAAGATTATAACAAAAAATTAACTTTAAAAAACTAACACTCCCCCTTAAAGTGATTTTCTGGAAATCAGTCTAAGTTTGGAGCGAATAGCTTTGAACGGTTCTCTAGCGAGTGATTGGGTGATGGGTGTTGAATCCGTCAAAAATATATACAACTTATCAATATCTACAAAAGATTGCAAATAGTGGTAAGAGGTTCGATCCACAGAGAATGAGTAGACTTAAAATAAGATAAAAGACCAGAATTAAACACTTAGGTGAATGGGGGTGTTTTTATCTAAAGCTAAAAACTGGAAAATAAATAAAACAGATCAAGAAGAAAATATCAAATATGAGAGAAATTCCTAGTAGAGGCTTGGCAAGCGATGAGATATGAGTTGCAATCATGGACACAAGGGTAATGCATCTTCAATCTACAGAGTTGCTATAGGATCAAGGTACGCTTATGACCCTTGTTTCCCTCTTGCATCAACACCACCTCAGGTACGCTTAGAGATGATGCCTTACCAACTAGCACCTTGCTAGTTAAAGGGTTTACTGAGTTGGCAAATGAACGACTAGAGGAAGACAACTCCAGACTAGTATCCTCGGGCGTCAATCGGGACTGGATCCAATTAACCTTTACCCCTACCATTTCACGGAATCCCACTAGCGCATAGGTATCTACTTCGATCCTCTTGGTCGATAATCCACGGCCAAAAAGAATGACTATTGCATTATCTATTCAACTCTAGATTAGCTAGATCTAAAATCAAACATAAAATACGTTAAGATTATAACGAGATTAGTTAAATGCAGATGTAAAGATTAATAAGATTGATTAGGTCTCATGCAAACTCATACTCATGCTTTAAACACCTCTACTAGGAACAAGAGAGATTAATTAGAGAAAGACAAGAGAAATAATGAAAACAATAAAACTGTATAAAAATATAAAACTCAAGTTCCAAAACTAGAGAAAAGAGAAGAAGAGAGAGTTGTTGCATTCCCCCCTTGCTGCCTCATAATGGAGCCAAGCAGTTCTATTTATACTAAGCCCTAAGCGCACAAAACCCTAATTCTAAGAAGGTAGGAAGTCTATTTAGGAAACTACTTCGAATACAAGAAATAACTTAAATAAAATATCTAATAATATAAATAAGAGGTTATGGAATGATTGTGGAGTGATTCGCACGACTGGGCTTTCAATTGGACTACAATCTTCAAGTTGCGGGTTGCCGGGTGCACACATTGCGCGCGAAAATGTAGGCATGGGCCAACTTTTGATCCACTCGTGCAAATGAGCTGAAACCTATCCCAAAGGAAAGCCAACATCCGAAAATGTTGGGAAAGACTTCTCTCTTCCAAGTCCGAGTCTCACTGTGCCGGAACGGCTCGGTCAAAATTTACTGACGCGTATGAGTCCTTGTCAGCGTAGGACTCCTGCGCGCGAAAATGTCACCCTAGGCTTTCTAACAATCCATTCACTCTATTTTCTTGGCATTTTATTCCTTTTCTTCTTATTTTATTCTTTTGTCTGGTTTCAAAAAAAAGGAAGTGAATACGCCAAATATCAGTAGTATCATCATCTAAAAAGGGTATAATGGATGATGAATTTATACAAAATAAGCATCCAATCAAATCCTCCACACTGCCTTAATGCTTGCCCTCAAGAATTTTCACACAAAAACAAACAGAAATAAAAACCATGAACTCAAAAATTGCATCTAATCATCTATCTCACCATTAGAATTACCTAGACACTTCTATCACCAAATCCATCCTAGACTATCAAGGACCGATCAATACCCTAAACATTTCGCATCCAAATATTACCATGACATCTAGCTACTCATTTAATGATACGATCCTAGTTTCTTAGGTCTGTAACGAGTAATTATCCGATCTAGTTCAAGGTTTGGATTTCAATGCGGAAATAGATAACTCTTACTTGACGAACTTAGACCTCAACTCACACCTGAGAGAAGCAACCTAATCGATTCAAGATAGGTTCTTTGGATTGGATTCTAGACCTCAACTCACACCTGGGAGAAGCAACCTAGTTGAAACGATTCAAAAGGGGGTGAACTTTCGGGTTTTACTTGCTAACATAATCGAGTGTTCTAACTCAAAAAGGGACAAGGTTCACGCATGCAAAATTTAGAGAAACAACTCTGTATTTTATTTATCAAAAAGGGTCTTAATTACAATGAGCACAAAAGGCTCTATATATAGGCATTAGCCTAAGTACAAGTTTAACTATAACTATAACTTCTAATACTAATAGGAATAGAAAACCTAATCTAAGTAGAACTTCTGTTCATCTAATAACTTTACAAACTAATTAATAAATACAATAAATACATTCTAGAAGCTCCAGAGGTGATTCGCACGGCTGGGCTTCAAGTTGGGACGTAATCCTCAAGTTGCACGCTGCCTTGCATTCATACTGCGCATCAAAATGTCGACCCATTCTAACTTTTGATCCGCTCGTCCAATTGGGCTGAAACCTATCCCAAACGAAATATAACATCCTAAAATAGTAGACAAGATGATATCCTCCTGGTCTGGGACGAACTGGCCCATAAAATGGTCGATGTCGCCGACTGACGCATCTAGGACTCCCAATGCGAGTAGGACAGTGTCCGTGATAATGTAGCTCCACCCTAACTCTCAAACGGCTAGTGCGTTTGGGCTCAAATTTGGACACAAGATTCCTAACATCTTGGAGTTCATGAATCCAAGTGGATCGCACACGTTTGGATTCTATATGACCAAGTTGGCTCAGACACAGTTGCTGGTTGTGCTTGTGCGTTGTCCACTTGTGCGGCAGAATGTCACCATGAACCTTCTTGAGTTTTACTCGTCCAAATGCCCTCAAAATTTTCCACGAATCTCCTAAGACATCAATAGATCTTTTATTTACTTTATATCCTCAATTGAAGCCTCCTTTCCCTGAATTGGCTCATGTAGATGTGAACCTTTGTGAGAGGATCCTCCAAGCCACCTTCCATGTCATCCTTCGCCTAAAGGCTTGCCCTAGCAGCTTCTCTGGCCTTGTTTCCATGTGTAGAGGTTGTATTAACCTCGTTGGTTGCTTCATGACATCCTTGGCTTGACGTCTTGGATTGATTGGCCTTGACCGCAAGGCGTGTGCACGTTATGCATACGCTGGGGCTAGCCATGGGGCTAGGATCGTATCATTTAAGCCATAATTGAAAGAACAAACTCAACTGTTAAGACTTGAACACATATAACTGCTAGCTCTCATACAAGTATGCATACAAATTAAGCAATCCAAATTCTAATTCATCACATAATCATAGCATAATTGCCTTATTCAATCTAGTTATTGGCCTTTGGCCTTTGCCATTTTTTTTTTTGCTTCTCTTTGTATTGCAGAAATGTTTTCAAAGTAGCTTTCTGTTCTTTTTGGGCACACCAACTCCTAGAACTTTTCATTTTTTTACACTGCTTTTCACAACAGAGTTTCTCATTCTTTAACAGCTAAAAACAATTAAATATACATGTTTTCACGCACACCACCATGGTACCAGTTTCGGCCTTTAAGGGTGATACACTATCGACAACCAGAATTTTTATGGTGACGATGCCAAACCATCCACTCCTTCTGGAATGAGGAATGATGGTGGAAAGATGTTCATGCAACTGAAATGCAAACTACGCAGTCGAATATGTTCAAGGCAAAACAGTGTTGGATTTTTCCACATTTATATCTCAAAGTCTAAGCTAGGTTGTCATGAGACTATAAGGATGAGAAATGTTCTAAGTACATTAGGTTATTTTCATTTTAAGCATTGATCATGTTAAGCTCATTCACTCCCTTGGTATGCTTTCTAGTGGTGAAGCAAATGATTGGATATAATTATGAGTTCTGATTTTGAAAAACAAAAACAAAAAGTCATGCAAAACTAACCTAGAAACACACAGAAAAAAAATTAAAAATCATGCAAAAATTCTAATTAAAATCCACACAGAAAATGAAGAAGAAAATAAAAAAGTTAACACTGTTACAAACACATATTTACAACCAATAATACTGTCACAAACACACAGTAAAAGTTCTCCCCCACACTTAAAGAACACATTGTCCCTACTATGAGTTTGGAGAAAAATGAAAATAAAACAATAAAACACAACAAAATAAAAATAAAAAGGAAAAGGAAAAATAAAAGACAAAAAGATAGATGGAACCTGAGGGGGAAACTCAGGCAGTGGGTTGTGGTGGTGGGGGAAAGGAGCTTCCTAGCTTCTCAAGAAGCTGGTGGTGAAGTTCATTTGCGGTCTTCTGGTCATCTAACAGCCTCTTTAGTAGGTTTATTTGTTCCTCTTGCTTGCACAATAGTGGGATATTTTCTAAGTTCATTTGGCTTAGGAAAGAGTTGTCTTGCCGGTCCAGCTGGCTGGTTAGAGGCAGGGGGATATTTTCTAGATCGGACTCCAAAGGGACCTCCAGAACCTCCTCGCAAGCGAGATTGAAAGTGGGATCACTATAGTGTTGAATTTTCTAGATTTGGATGAATCGGAGGGGATATGGGTCTCTTCAGTAGACTTAGGAGTGGACTCACTAGAGTCCTTAGCTCATGTGTCCTCTATTCCTTGGGGTTCATCTTCCTCCTCCATTTTCGAATCTGGTTCGGCATCTGCAGCAAGTTTCTACATGACGCTAAAGAAGATCTCCTTATTTGCCCCTACTTTGGGTTGAGTTTCTCTCTCTAGAGTTGTGGGTTTGGAGATTCCATCATGGGAGTCGTGTTTTCTAGTGGGATTGTAGTAGCAGCTGTAGATGGAGGGTTTAGGGCTTCCACTGGTGGAGGTTTTGCAATCAAAACCAGTGTTGTATTTGACGATGGAGGAACCTGGGTGGTTTCTTCTAGTAGTGGTGGGTAGAGGATACCACATCGAGCACTGTTAATAGTTTTGGGCATCGTGAGTGGTCGAGATGAGTTGTTGATAGGTTGGAGAAGGTGGAAGGAGTGTTTTAGTTTTTTCAGGAGAAAAGGGAGGTGTTTTCTGAGAAGGAAACTAAATAGGTATTGTGAGTGTAGTGGGAGAGTAATTACTTCCCCTTTATACCCTTCGTTTTTAATGATGTGGCAATTTTCTCTCTTCGCTGGAAATTCAGCTTCTTGTTTCCTTGATACTGGACTCTTCCCTAAGCCTAGGAAAGAGTCCTCAGTTTCTGCCTCTGAAGTTTTTCTTTTTTTTCACCTGTTTCTGGTAGTGAAAAATCAAAACTTCCATTAGTTTTATTTTAAAGAAGTATCAGTTTTATTGAAAGGAAACTATCTAAAAATTGAAAACAAAATGCATAGGTTGCCTCCCATGTAGCGCCCTTATTTATAGTCTTAGGCTCGACTTTCTAAGCATCATTCGTCAACCAATTCTACTGAACGCTTTCTATGCATTTAATTTGATGTGAATGATCGAGTGTAGTGCATGGTCTTCCAGCAGAGCATTTTGCAGATAACCATTATATGATTCACGTTTTATTTTGGGTTCCTACAAAATAAATGGAAAACATTGGTTGTGAGTGAAATGTGATTCAATAAAAGGATAAAAAAAAACAATGAATTGCAGAACCTGCCTTTTACACACAACCGCTTGTGAATTCATGACTATATTCATCTCTTTCTCAATCCTCCTCACTTTCTCCTTTGGTTCAATGCAGTGACAAGTCTCCCCAACCTTCATCTCCTAATCCACTGAGATTTTAGAAAGATTTTGGTGTCAAGTTGGCTGATCTGGTTGAACATCAGTTTTTGCCTCCAGTCTTGGACTCTTTCATTGGTCCAGGGAAGAGTTGGAATTGTCTGACATAAAAAATCCTTGTATTTCCTTAGTCACAAACATATCCTTATTCTCTTTCAAATCATCGACTCCATGGCTGCATTTGGGTGGTAACATCCTTTGAATAATTGCAGCAGCATTCTCACCTGCACTCAAATACTCATTACCACTTAAGCAAAAAAAATTTCATGAATATAGAAAAACAAGGTTCATAATTTAAAATTGAAGGATTTGCCTCAACCCCACGAAAAACATCCAAATGATACTCCCTACCCTCCTTCGTACTCGTAAATGTTTCTAGAAAAGGTGGTATCTGCACTTGTTCTTCCTGGTACCAAGATATTTTCTGACCTATTGAAATGCTAGGATGATTCTGGGTGTGATAAAGCTGACTTGGTTGGGTAACAACTTTTGCCTCATGTGTTGGACGTATCCCTTGGCCTAGGGAAGAGTCCAAATAGTCTGGCAGATTTTTATCACTCAACAAAGTGACAACTCTAACATTATGCTCTGTGTTAGGCTCGAGGTCTGAAGATATGCATCCATTTTTCTCTTGCTCATGTAATGTAGAGGAGGCGAGTTGTCTTATTTGCTCTGCTAAATTTGTTATTTTCACCTAAGTTTCCTGCATAAAAGATTTCAGCATATCTTCAAAAGACTCACCTGCATTTGAAGGATCTGGTATATGTTGTGGAGCATGAAAACAGTGATAGTTAGGTTCAAGTTGCACTCCACAATTGAAATTTGATTGGTTCCACCAAGCTGGAGAGTGAGTAGATGTGTATGGATAATTGTATGGTTCATATCCCCACTGTGGTGGACGATAACATCCTTCAAAGGCTTTCACACGTCCTTCACCAAAGTTACCTGCATGAAAACACTGAGAAATAGGGGTTAATGGAGAGAAAGAATTGAAATTAGTCATCAAAGAAAAATTAAAAAATCAAATAAAAGAAAAAATTATGGGCTTCTCCTTGGTCTAGGCTCAAGACCATTCCCTAGCAACGGCGCCAAAATTTGATGGGTGTCAAAACCGTAAAAAATAAATTTAACTTATCATTAATTACACAGATTTGTAAATAATAATAAGAGGTTCGATCCATAGAGAATGGGTAGGCTTAAAATAAGATGAAGACTAGATGAAAACAAATAAGTAAACAAAAATGGGGGTTATAATAACTAATTGACGAAACATAATGAAATCAAGACAATAAACAAATAAATGATAAATAGGATCAAATGATAGAAAATTCCCAGTAAAGACATACCCAATGTCATAATTCACATATATTGATCATTGGTACAAAAATGTTTAAAATCGAGTTTGACAGGGATGCTATAAAAATTAGGTTCACTTAGACTTCCTACTCTCCTCCTAATCAAGTTTCTTAAAGAGACCCTCTATTAAGGGCTCTAACCTTTTTAGTAATCCTAAGGTTCACTTATAGGATTTTAACTAGTTGGTTGATAAAAACTGGGAGAGACCTTACCTAGGCCTAGGGATTAGTTCATTCGCCCCCATAACCTAATTCTTCTTCTTCTCTAACTGAGTCCAGCTCGTTCACTAAGAGTTTTGGCTGGCCGTAAGCTAGTTGCTTACGAACTACTTCTAACAATGTAGGCCCAAACTTATTAGGAAAAGCTCTAATTATTCAAGTTTAAAACTTAAGTTAATCACTCTTAAATCAAAACAATAATAAATTGATAAGAAATTAGAAGAGAAGAAATATGAAATTCATTTAGACCTCACAATACTGGAATCATGAACCTTGGATTCTTTACCAGGAACGATTTACTTAGCTAGAGACAGATATAATAAAATAAAATACAAAATTCAATTGCATAAAATTAGAAATCTCCTCGTTTCAAGGAAGAAGACGAGGAGAGCAAAACAATGGAGTCGTCCCAGTTTTGTTGCAGAGAGAACGAAAAAAGAAGCGATTCCCCCATCCTCATCTTACCTCCTCTCTAAATAAACTAGGAAAAAGCTAGAGTTTTAGATAAAATACAAAAGCTAATTGTTCTCATCCCTTAGGATATTTTTACAACTCTGAAACTCTTCCTGGAAATCTTTTGCTGAGAACAGAAGTATTGGCGCGCTAGAATTCTTTTTCTGGCAACAAAAGTGTTGGCGTGCTTTTTCCTTCTTTAAACCCAAGCCCACTTTGCTGCTCCTTGGTCCAGTTGAAATCGTCCTAGGCCTAGTGAAGACCTACCTTCCTAATGCTGATGTTCTCTCCCCTAGGCCTAGGGGAGAGGCTTGTTCATTCTGATATAGCTCTTTTCCCCATTGTCTTCTTTTTGCTTTATTTTCTTGGTGTTTCTGTTTTTTTCTTCTTCTTTGATTCTTTTATCTGGTTTCTACAAAAAGGAAGAGAATACACCAAATATCAACAGTATCATCATCTAAAAAAGGGTATAATAGATGATGAATTTATACAAAATAAGCATCCAATCACCTCTCTCATGGCTAGTCTGCTCAAGACATTCCACCCTTGGCCAAGGACAAGCTATTGCTCCTTTTTCCCTTGGTCAAGGGATGAGACAGGGTTTCTCTAGTTTTTTTCTTGAACACCACTTGATCGTTTTTGCACTCTTTTCTGTGCTTTTTTGCTCTTTTGCTCATTTTCTCTTCTTTTTTTTCATAATCACCTTCCTTGCCTTGTTTCTACAAAAATGAAAGAAATATGCCTTAATTAGGAATATCATCATTTCAAATGTAAGCAAAATAGATGGTAATTATATACAAAATAAGCACACAATCAATGGTTTTGTTGTAGGAGATGTACTTTGAGAAGCATCGCTTTCAATAACCACAACAAGGCATATCAGTGTTAGAGGTATTCTCACTTTCATTGCTCCAAGTGGCTTTCATGGCATTCTTCCTTTCACCTACATGGTCTGTGTTTTTTGTCTTTTATCTTCTTCTCTCATGCTTGTTCTTTTTTTTCAATCAAAGGGCACTCACTTCTTACTTGTCTCGGCTTGTTGCACTCATAGCAAACATAAGCCTCTTCTTCCCTTTTTGACAAAGAGGAGTTCCCTTTTCCCTTTAATGACTCCTTCTTTTCATGTCACCTTTCATAATTTTTTGTAATCTTTTAGTGGGAAGTGTCAAAGAATCATCTTTTTCTTCTTCCACATAAGCATCACTCACTTCTTGCTCTATAGCCTTGAATGTCATATTCTTTTTCTTAGAGGTTTTATCCATTGCCTTCTTATTCTTGGATTTTTTCCCATAAGCCATCAAGGAACAAATAATTTGCCTATAAGTGATCTTGGCATGGATCTCCTCCATTGTTGTCACCTTAGCATCATATGACTTTAGAATAATTATAAAGATTTTTTAAACCATTTCTTCTTTCGTCATCACCTTACGAAGATTGGTTATGGAATTCACTAGTTTTTTAGACCTAGCACTTAGCTCATTGATAGTCTTATTACTCTCACAGAAAATAGCTCATACTCACTCTTCATGGCATTAAGTCTCACATCCCTAATTTGACAAGATCCCTCTTGAGCAATAGCAAGTGAATTCCAAATCTCTTGAGAGTTGACAACCACTTATCCTATTGACCTCACAATGGGAAAGATCACAATACAACATATTCTTGGTCTTCTCTTCCATCATCATCCTTGTCTCCATCGATCCACTTGACATACGATAGAGGCTTTACCGGAAATGATGAGGTCAGTTCTTCCAGCACATATCATTCTCCATGCAATCCCAAACTTCATAATCAATAGATCCAATGAATGTCTTTATCTTAGTCTTCCAATATAGATAGCCACCACCATTAAATATGAGTATACTTTGTTAAACTCGTGGATAAAACCGACCTGCTAATAAATATTGCTCCACATATAATATATTTACATCATGCGCATATAAATACTTAACTTATCTCATTTTTCTAACCCTAGTAGCGTCCCACTCCCATTTTCATTCGATCAAATCTGCCCACCACCTCACCTCACCACAAACCACAACAGACCAAACCTCCCTCCACCATCATCGGTCCACCATGGCACCACCATCGGAAAATACGAATCTCCACTCCACCTTTTTTTTACGTTTTTCAGTTTCCATTACCACCATCCTACATATTATACTGTGCTTTCTCCATCTTCTCTATACCAGCTAACTGAAGCTATTTAATCGACCCTACCCGATCTGCTCCTGTCGAATATGTGGGAAAAAAATGAATAGTGGTTTAAAAACATAGAAAAACTGACTAAACAGGTTGGGTAACTAGTTTTACTCAATCCCAACTCAACTTGACCTATGCAGTGCACAACCCTACTGTTGGGTGTGAAAATTCAAAAATTGGAAAAATTGTCAACATAAGGGAGGAGGAACGAAAGCTAAAGCTTTTCAATTAACTTTGCTTAATGTTATTAGTCAACACTATTTTTAGTCCCAATTTTCTACTAAAAAATACCTATGTATATGCTCCTTCATTGTTTTTGCTATTTTATATTAAAAAAATATTTAAAAAATAAAAAACAATGAAAATATCTAAAATAAACCAAAAATTTCAGAATGGTGTTCAAAATTTCAAAAAGTAACACAAAAAGGAAAATATAGAAAGTGGAGTAATTTTTTTAAAAAATTAGAGAAAAATAAAAAAGGAAATTTTAAAAATTTAAAAAATTTAAAAATAGGAAAAAATTATAGAAAAATAAGAAAAGTATTTTTTCAAAATTAAACCTCCCTCCCCTTTTTCTTCCCCAATTATGTTCCTCTCCTCTATTCACAAATTAAAAACAACCCATCATTTAATTTTCCCAATCATGACCACCGAGTTAGAATAAACTCTAACATCTTATTCCAAAGGAATAGTGGGTCAGAAATTTTATTTTCAAGTTTTTTTATTAAAAATTAATTAATTTTTTTAACTTTATTTAATTTATTAAAAAATTATCACTTTTCATACTCCCTCCGGACACAATTACTTGTCATTTTACTGTTCATGCATGCATTTCGAGGATGCTGAATGGGTCGCTATTTGACCCCAAAAAATTTCATACTTTTTTTCGAACGTACGTTAATCCTTAACGTACGTTCGAGTACGTTCGAGAAAAAATTCGGAAGTTTTTGGGTCAAATAGTAAGCCATTCGACTTCCTCGAAACGCGTGCATGAATAGTAAAATGACAAATAATTGTATCGGGAGGGAGTATATTTTATTATTTTTTGGGTTATTTTTTGAATTTTTAAATCTAATTATGGAAATTCTTGCTTTATATATTTTTTAATTTATTTTCGATTTTTATGTTTTTATTTAGTATAAAATAGTTGTCCGCATCTTATTTAATAGCAAAAATATTTAAAAAGGCATATACATAACTTTTTTTAAAAAAAAAATAAAATTGAAGTACTGCTAGGGGTGTCAAAACGGGACTGCGGGACCGGTCCCGTCCCGGACCCGGCAGTCCCGAAAAAATACGGTCGGGACAGGTCCCGGTCCCTAAAAAAAACGGGACCAAAATCTAGTCCCGGTCCCGGCCCGTATAAGAATCCGGGACCACGGGACCAGTCCCGGGAAAAATGGTCCCGGGAAAAAATGTCCTATTTTTTTTTTTTTCCTTTTTAAACCTGAAAAAAACCTTCTGCAAAAATGATAATCAACCACAATAATCATATAATTAACCATACCATGACATCAATACTGTTATAACATCCAAATCAGCAATATCAAAACATCCAAATCAACACAGGAATAAAAATTCAATTTTATATATTTTAGATCAATTTTAGAAAATACATTAATGCACTTATATATTTCCCGGGATCACTGCAAAGATGGGAATCAACTAAATGCACAGCAGTCAACTGCATGAAATGAGAAACAAATTACAATCTCACTTCAGTTTCCTAGTAAGTGTACTGAAATAGATGTTGCTGTTAGTCATATTCATACCCTAAGATCTAACTTCTTCATGAGTTCTGTTATAACATTCTTGGCACTTGGATGAAGAAAAAACAACTCCACCTGGCCAGGAAAATCAAAAAGAAAGTAGTGATTTGCAAAGCAATTAAAATTGATAGACAGAATTAGCATTGCCCGTTACACCAAACCACAATATCAGTAAGCAAAATTCAAGATTTGCATCGACACAGAAACATGTGTTATTAGCATGGACTTGCTCGTATTAATCGTGCTATGTAAAATGAGTAAGATTGCCACAACAGGAGAGATACAAATCCCGGTTCTAAACAAAATACCAAAACTTTAAAGGGTTGAGACGACTACCACAACAACCATGAGGAAGTTCAAGCCAAATTCCAAAGCCCCATTATCAGATAGATCATAAACAATACAGGAACACTAAAAAATTTCAATCTTTCCTGTCACTACCCTTCAAATAGATTAATCTGACTGATCCAAGACCTCATCAATCGCAAAACTGGTGTGAATCTAATCATCAAAACCGGTATTACCCATCATTACTCAGCATCTAAAAAACAACAACTAAGCTACAGATTTGTGATTCATTGCACCAAACATTCATAGCTTCAACAACTTCAAGTGATAGAAACACAATGATAGAAACGCGGGGAAGAAGATATAAAGAAAAACAAAATGATAGAAGCAGGTAAGGAGAAGAAAAGGATCAAGTGCGTGTACGATATAGAGAGGGAGAGGAGGAGGAAGAGGAGTTAGTTACCTGGGGAAACGGGGGGATGCGGTGGCTTGGCTTTCTCGTCAAAAGATCCAATGCTAGAAGCCTAGAAGCAGATCCAATACTATCGCGATGAGAGGCGAAGAGAGGCGGCGGCGGCGTGGTGGAAGGGGAACCAGCGTCACTCCGGCGGATTGGCGATGAGAGGCGGCAGCGACGTGTCAATTCGGCGATGAGAAGCGAGAGTGTGCGTGCTTTGTTTTCTTAGGGTTTTTCTTTTACAATCTAGACGATGAGATGAGAGTGAGATTGAGAGGAGAGGACTAGGGGTTTTCCTTTTTTAATTTAGCCGGGTCAGTCCCGGTCCCGACCCGGTCCCGACCCGGCAGTCCCGAAGAAATACGGGACGGGACCAGTCCCGGTCCCGACCCAATATGGGACCAAAAATTGGTCCCAGTCCCGGCCCGAAACCCCGGGTCCGGGACGGGTCTACGGGACCGGGTCCCGTTTTGACACCCCTAAGTACTGCCATAGCTAAAGTCAAAGTAAAAATTGGGATTGGAATCCACCTTGATTCATGATGTTAGGTAAAATCAATTAAAAACTGGAGTTCAGATGATGGAGTTCAGATGATAAAGTAGGTAATGGAGAAAAAAATAAGTGACTAATTGAGTAATAGAGGAAAAGTTAGATGCAAATCTCAAACAATGTAAAAGTTTAATGACAAGTTAATAGGGAGAAATAAAGTTGAATGACAGAATAATACTCTCTTTCGACACTTTTAATTATCTTTCTGAAATAGTAATTTTTAATAAAATAAATACTTAAAAGTTAAATAAAATGTACAGTAATTTTTAGTAGAAAAATGACAATTATTTGTGAATGGAGAGAGTACTATTTTACAACCTGGGTTCCATGAGTGTGATTCAACTATTATGTGTGAACCCGTAAAATAGGTGAGGAGGGATTTTCCGACAGGACATTTTATTTTCGGTGAGTTTAAACCTCACCGATGAGTGAGTTCCGATGATGTCTTTTATTTTTATTTTATTAGAATTAATTCAAACATTTACCGATGATAGACTTGACAGCTCATACTTTGATTTTTGAAGATGCTGCTCCTCCTTTCTGCATATTGGTGGGATGGAATGGATTTGCTTGCGGTGTTGAGATAGCTTTTTACAGTCGAGCAATTCTCAGTAGGTGAGGTAAAACCGTAAAACCCTTTCTCTTGTTCCCTGCTTTGTTTGGATCTGATTTTAGATTTATCCATGTTTTGGTTGATTCTTGACTGCAGTTTTCTTTTCTCGTCGTCTACTTCAAATGGGAGGGGGCTGGCTTTTGAAGAACTCTATTCCTTTTGTCGCTCTCATGGTCTGTGTCTGTTGTCTTTTGGTGATCATGTCCTCGGTTCTCAAGCTGCCGGAGGTTTCACCAAGAAATAAGGTGATCGGATCTGATAATAAAAGCAGCAATGTTGCTGCTGTTGATGAAGCGATTGGAGGAGTGTTCGGGGAAATGATGATTGAAATGTTGCCCCAAGATCTTCCTTTTACTCTCTTTGTTCCTTCGAAGAAAGCTTTCGAGCGCGATCTGAGATTGCGGGTGAATGACAGTTTTGTGGCAGAGGAGCGGAGATGCATACACGATTCTGTCTCGAATACTGGGCTTCTCGGCAGTTCCTCGTGCACTGTCTTCAACAACAATGTCTTCTGAGAAACCAGTTTCTTATGACTCTTTATCTGGGTTTGCCTTGCACGTTTCAAAAGATATAGATGGAATGCTAATAGTTAATAGAATTCGATCGGAAGAGGTAGATATTAGGAGAAGGGAGATTCTTGTACATGTTATCGATGGCGTGATTATGGATGCCGAGTTTGAACAATCAGTTCAGCCTGATAATGGTGAGGAGAGTTATTGAATTTGAAAGTAAACAAACAGACTGATGTTGTAACTTTACTGCCCTCACATGAGATTTGGACAGTTGTATGTTGTAAAAGTAGCAAAAATGAGTTCTGTGAAACACCCCGCTTTTGCTTAATCGCCAGTGTTTCATTTATTCAAATGTAATTGGCATTTTCCACTTACATCCTAAAGTACATGGGCATGAATTTCATACTGGAAAAAATCACAAGGACAGGCATAAATTGAGCACTGATGTAGTAGGCAGACATCCAAACCCTCTTTTGCCCAGACAAACATGGAGGGAACTAAAACAGATGACGAACCATAGTCAAACTCCAAAGGACAGGCAACAACATAAATATCTCTAGCTTCCTGCAGTAGCAGGAACAGCAATTGTCTTCGAGTCTTCAGCTCTCTCATGCTCTTTGTTCAGCATCTACATAATTATACCATGCATGAGAACAAATATGCACCAAAGATTGTGGGATTCATATGCACCAGCAAGATGAATATGCTTAACAATCAGACCTAAAAGTGCGAAAGGACAAGGTCCACGCGGTGGAGATTCAAAGCAAAGGGATGGTCAAGCTTTGGAAGAACTGAGCTTTGAGCCTTGAGACAACATCGTGCAGAGCTAACCTCAAGTTTTTAAGTCGTTTTACTTTAAATTGACAAGAAATCCGTGATTGGCCTGATTGCTAACAGTAATTCCCTCAAAAAAAGGATAAAAAAGAAGAAGGGCAATACTGCTTATGGGTCCTTACATATGGCAAATAACTTTTGCTGTCCAGATACGGGAAGGATTTGTTTTATTGCATTATAATGCAGAGTTTGAAGAGTTAAACCTACATATATTTGAGAGGCAATTGGGAAAGAGAAGGAGAGGAAGGCCAAGCAAGGCCATCCAGATCTGGTAGAAATTACTGCCACAGTATTTTCATGCCATTGTGCTAACAGAACTGTTCTATTATATGTGCTAAAGCATTTGACTTGTTGTGCTAACCCTATGGGGGGGACAACAGCAATAAATAAAAAATCTTAATAGCAATACTTGGACTGCAATAACTTTTGGACTGAGCTGAGATGTAAAAGTTTGGTATATCATACCTTGTTGTTGATCAAATTGTGGAGAGCAATTACACTTCGAATGAGGGAAGCTAAATAGGTGACCAACATCATATCATTTGTTTTCACTGCACATGTTGGAAATTGGTAAATAAATAATACAAATAACTCAGCAGATAAAATAGATGTAAAACAGAAAGTAAAGTTTGTCTTTCCAATTCCTATACTATACCTGCAAAAGACTTGATCAACTCAGCAACATTGAGGTTTGGAAGCAGGTTGAACACATCCTAGAAAATGCAGAGGAATAAGCATAAGTTGGTTAGATGAAAAGGGATTATAAAGCATAGCATGGATGCTAACGCTCACAAGGCAAAGGCAAAGGCAAAAGCAAAACCTTTTGCTAACAGCCTAAATATGCATGCTAACCAGCTATATGATAGGAATTTTCTGTCAATCCTTGAGATACGCAAGAAGATTAGATGAATAAATAGTTTTCTTGAAGAATCATATATCATGGTCTGCATGTATGTGTACTTATTATACCACTAAGTATCAAAAACCTGAACCAATCATAGGGTTGCTGCACGTTGAGAAAAATGCAGCGTATAATGGATGCTAGCAGCTCAGCGCAAAGTTTGAATTTTGATGTTTTGGTGCATGTACAAGGAGAGATCTTCCTAAAGCTTTATGGAGTAAGTGGAGAAAATATCATAGACAAAGCTAATAAAGAAAAAATGCTAAGTCGGATGACAAAAAACAAATCTCAAGGCTTGTATTAAAATTGTAGAAAACCCCTGAACTTGCACTTGATTGATAAAGGGAGAGAGGGTATGGCAGAAAAGAGTAGCTTAGTAAATGGATTTCTCAAGTTCCATTGGAAGTAGTGGGTAACTCAAATAACAACCACTGAATTAACACAAGCACAAGCAACATGAGGGAGAAAAGTATGCAGAACATCTAGGAGTTGCTCAAATGTTGTAAATAAGGACATGCGTAGCTCTACCATACCACTAGAAAAGGGAACCCATAGATAGTAATTCTATTAAACAAAAATATAAGAATCTATTAAAACAGAATATAGTATAGAAACATATGACCATAAAACAAATTTCAATTGACATTGTTTTTCCATCAGGAGTTCCATTTGACTTCAAGTCACTTTCTTTTGTTATTTACTCAAATGATATCTTCATGTGAACATAATCTTACACAAGGAGGCCAGGAAATGAAAAATCTAGAGGCACAAAAACAAACCTGTAAGTGGTACAAAATCTCATGGTTCAAGGGAAGCTTTTCATCAACAACAAGGTCAAGATAACTACGTATTTCTCGGAGTCGGGCATCCAACCCTTTCAAAGCGGTAAGTTTCCCCGTCACCTGCAAATGCAAAACTTAAATATGAGGTCTCACTATGAAGAAAGAAAGCGGAAGAACCCCAGATCTAGAGCTACATAAAGAAAGAGCATTAGATTAAAAACAACACCTCTGTTGCAAGGGTGCTAATAGTTGTGTCCTTCACATCTCTAAGCAAGTGTTCCACACCTAATGGAGTGGCCAGAGAAAAAATAAAACAGAAAAATTTGATAAGGCTGACACAGAAGAAATAGTTTACAACAGGAATGAAATGGAAAAAACAATTGAATCAACTCTATTTTCATTTATTTTTATTCTTTTTATACACAGAAGAAACGTTAACTTTCAAACAGCATACCAATTTCCTCAACTTCATGCGCAGCAATTTCAGATGGGACATGCACAAACACTTTCTGGCTTTTCTGGGTAGCATTCTGCAACCACATCAACAACATCAATTAAGTTAATAGTAAAGAAGGACATGGAGGCATTCAATGAAAACTAGGTAATGCCAATCCTTTGCTTGTCTTGCACTTGAAGGGGAGAAATATTGCTGACTTTGAGAAACTGTAAACTACATACTCTTGAGTACATGAGGTTGCGCTAAGCGAAGAAAGGAAAGTTTAGACAAATGACCAATTACGCATTGTAGTTCCGTTGTCAGTGTACATTCTTACCTCTTTTACTTCTTCAACAGTACAGTAACCTTTCGTGGGTATCCCCAGCTCAACTGGCTGGACATCAATAATGACCAAGACAGGATTTTGAACATAGCTGCAATAACAAACAAGGTCATGAACCAAAAAGTACAATATCAGTAACTGTGACCAGCTGTTATCATGTTTAACTTGTAAATGAAACTCAATGAATGATGAGAGACTTTACTTGTTAAACAATGCATGAATATCTAGGTCATTTTCCCTTAGTTTTGGTCCGGTGCTGTACCACCCAACAACATGTTCCTTGGCTGAAAAAGAAATTGCTCAACATAGTAGTACAAGAATCAACATAATGGAAGTAAAAAAGAAGAAAATTGGATCTGACTCCATACCATTTATCCTTTTGAACATGGAAAACATCGATTCATGGTAATTGTGGTCAAGAAACCAGATGCTTGGGTCCTTGTCATCTTCTTCAAATGGAACTGGAAATTGGAATTCAAGGTACCCGGTGAGTAATTAATCAAGTAATTTGACTTATAAGCAGAGACAGCCTTTAAAAGTATGAGCACAAATGAGCTAACAGGAGAAAAGAGAATGCAACTACAGCCTGATAATCACTTCAGACCTACTTAATGTGGCTCTCTCTTAAAACTTCAGGTTAACACCCCATTACCAAAAACAAAAACAAACCGCATACAAAAATATCAGTAACCGAGGAGGAGGTCAGAGAAAGAACTAGTAACTTTGTGCTTCAGTAACGTTGGAGTACATGCAAGACAACGGCAATAAAATAAGTGATGCACTATAGCAAGACACAATTTTTCTGCCTTCAGCTTTCTCCCTGGAGACATCCTACATAAACAAACTTCCACATATTAACTAGTATGACTTAATGACAAAATGCACCATATAAAACAGCAAGAACATGTAAGTCCCTCAATGACCACCAAATTAACAATGTATCGCACTAAACTCATGAAGTGACAACCCTAATCCTCCAATCCCAAACTAACTAGATTGGATGGTAAAAAATGAGAATGAACTAACTTTAAAAAAAGCCGCTCCAATACTCATCCTACAACAATTTCTCATTCAGAAAGCAAAATCAGCAAGAAAGCAATTTCAATTTGACCTCCATTTTGATTGAGAAAAGCAGTTCAACATAAAAACATAGGTGGGGTAAAAAAGAACAGATCTGAAAGACAAATGGATGACCTGCGTAGCTGTTGGTGACATCGACTGTGCCTCTGAAAGAAGAGCCGAGTAAGACACCAACAACGCGTTTGAGACTGTCCTTGGCAACTCTGTTGTAGTTGTCCACGATACTGAGCAAAACTAGAGGATGCACTATCACCTTCTCTACCGGCCTTGAGGAGATTTGTTTGGTTTTTATCACATCCATTCTCTTTCCACTTCCTTCGAGCTTTTTCACAATCCCAGGATTTTGAGTCCTCTTCGCGGAGTAATTGCAACAATAACAACGATATGAATATTGTAAACAACTTATACTTTGGCTTGCTTGTTCGGTAGGAAAAGAAGACGACTGGAGTCTATTATTATATGTTTTTGCTGTGACACATCTTGTTGTGCTTACTGGACTGGGCTTTAAAGATGGGTAATGGGCCTAATGGGTCTAATGGGCCTAATGGGTCTAATGGGCCCTACTCCTCCCACCCAATTGCCATGTCCCTTTGTGACCTGCGTCTGTAACAAAGCCCAAATCATTTGCAATCAGGAATTTTAAGATAATAAGAAACTTTTTAACCACAAAATTTCCGAACATATTGCCAATTATAAATGTGTTAAACTCCTAGTTCATGCGCGATGGAGTAGTTTTTTAAAATGTCACTTTTGACTTATCCAAAAATCATCACTTAATTTCCGCGGCTGTGGGTGTTGATTAAAGATTGGAACCCTAAATTCTCACTCTCTTTGTGCATGAGTTCTTAGTTTCTCTTATTTGTGTTCATTCTTCAACTAATTGTTATTTTTGTGGGTTATAGGGCGGACTTCTAGTCTCTCTCTTTTTTAAAAATAAAGAGTAAAAAACATTCAAGCCACTAAACTTTCTAAAAAAAATAATTTTAGCCATTAATTTTTAAATTTGAACTAATTAGCCACCCACTTTATAAAAATTTCCAAATTATCTACACACTTTACAAAAATGAGCCAAATTGGCCATTCTCCTATCATCCACTTAACAAAGTTAGAGAATTTGGCACACGTCAAACCATTAGTAATGATGGAATTGCGGAGG
Source organism: Viola odorata (assembly GCA_963691705.1). Classification (NCBI taxonomy): domain Eukaryota; kingdom Viridiplantae; phylum Streptophyta; class Magnoliopsida; order Malpighiales; family Violaceae; genus Viola; species Viola odorata. The sequence goes on along the minus strand of OY829538.1, from coordinate 47,150,376 downwards.
ATTGGTTGAAATAGGGTGGACAAAATAATAAACACATGAAAACATCTTTCATTTTTATTAAATTAATAAGAAAAATAAAATATATTTCTACTTTTTTATTTTTAAATATAATTTTATTATTTTATAATAAAATATTAGATTGACATGATTCTAGTAATTTTTTTGACGAAAATAATGACATGTAGCACAACTTGATGGATATTTAATAGAAATATATTAAATAGATCGTGGAAAAATGATCAAGTAGGTGGCCAGTTAGTTTAAATTTAAAGTTCATTAGCTTAAATGATAATTTTTAGAAAATCAAGTGTATCCTTTTCTCAAAAACAAAAAACAAAAAACAAAACTTCACCTTACTTCTGATGTGCCTGCAAAAAGAATTTATGCGCACTCGGCCAATGGACTTTGAACTAACTCTAACGACAGAGCAAGCCATTACTTTTGACCATTGATAAATAAACAAAAAAAAAATCATTACTTTTGAGTTTTGACATTCGCTACCCTTTTCTACAAAAATTAACTACTCCTTCCTTCCTAATTACTAATCATTTTATATAAATATCTATAAATTAAGAAAATTATTAGTTATATTTTCTATTAATTTTCTCTCTTAAAATTGATCAATCAAAAAAAATGAGGATGTTATAAATTGAGTTAAATTTTAAAAAAGAGAATTACTGAGGAACATATTTAATTGGAAAAAATAAAAGTTACTTAAGTAATGTGAAATAGCGAGCATTTTAAAATATCACCTCTAACCTTAAGAAGGTATTTGGCCTGAAGCACTCTAGAATTTTCTTATCAAAATAATCCAATTTTTTTAGGAATACCTTGTTTAATACGCATAGAATTAGGGAATCCTAGAAATTTAAAATTGTCTTGAAAAACTATTTTTCCTCAACTAGATAAAAAGCAAGGGAAAATAATTACCTCCAAATTAGGTGGTATTCTAAGATTCACTTAAGAAGAAAAACTGAATTATATTATTATGATAAAACTATCACTTACAAATAGGCATTATATCTTAGTAAGAGTATGTTTTTACATAATAATACATCATTATTTTTTAATATATTATATATTAACGTTAATAGTATATTTTATAATTATATACTTTATAATATTACTATATACTTATTTATAGTTAATAATGTATTCAATACTCCCTCCGTTTACTTTTAAACGACGTTTTAAAATAGTAAAAATTCGTAGGATAATGATCTTTGATCTTATTTTATTCCACATTGTTTCATTTTTACTCCTAATTTCCACTCAAATTACCACACCATCATCAAATTGCGTTGATGCATAAAAAAAATTGTCATTTGCACAAAATATATGCTTTAGAAAAGATAAAATGACAAGTATTATGAGTAGTAAGAATCCCTAGGAAAGTGACAGTTAAAAGTAAACAGAGGGAGTATTATATAATGACATAACATGTTTGTTAAACATCATTTATAAAAAAAAAAAAATTATACCTTATATAATAAGAGTAATTGTAGTAGTTATAGTAATGCAATAATGTAATATTTATTACTATATAATAATATAGTAACAATATAATTTGTGGGGTATTTTTGGTAAAAAAAATATATGATACTTTTACACTATTCAAATAAGATATTTTTCTTTTCCCAAGAATCATGCATAACGCAGCCAAACAACGTAATCTTTTATTCATAGCATTTTAATCGGTTGTCGAAGCTGTAAAAAGTAATTACAACTTATTAATAGCTAAAAAAAGATTGAAGACAATGGTAAGAGGTTCGATCTACAAAGAATAGGCAAGACGTAAACAAGACAAAAACCAGATATAAAATAAAACAATAAAGAAAACAAAGGGAATTTTGAGTTTGAGAGTTAAAACTAATCAAACTAACTGAAGAGTAAAGAAGAAAACAAATAAGAGAGAGCTTCCTAGCAAAGACAAATATTCAGTTATGATTCCAGTTCAACCGATCATAGATTTAACAATATTCACTTCCTAACTTGTAGATGAGTTATAGAGACCAAGTATGCTTAGGTCTTCTATTTTTCTTCTTAAGAAAATATTAATACAGTATAGTAATTTACATATGTATTATTATGATTATATAAAGGAAACCAGGTATGCTTAGGTCTCCTATTTTTCTTCTTAAGAAAATATTAATACAGTATAGTAATTTACATATGTATTATTATGATTATATAAAGGAATATTTTACATACTAATAAATTTTACAATTTTTTTTATACTAATTAACGTGTCAAAATATGAATGGTGTGTATAATTTTGACACGTACCAAAAGAAGTGGAGCACCTCTATAGGTACATGAAACAAAGAGATTAGTCTAAGCCAAAAGTAAGCTTAGTACCTAAAGGAAAATTAGGGGTTGGATGATCATCTGAAGTACTTGGCAGTGGATCATCATCATTGAAGACAACATCACCATCTGAGTCATGAGGGGGGTCTATGCGATATTGAGGAGATCGATTCATGAACTGTTCGGGATATGAGTGATCAGAGGAAGGTGAGGATTTTGTATCATCTAAAAGATTTATAATGGATTGATTGCGTGTCGAGGGCGTCAAATTTAGTTGTATGAAAAGATAGAGAAATGGGGTAGGAATACAACTTATCACTCATCCACAAGGGACTCGTAGATCGTGATAAGAGGTTCGTCCACAGAGATCTTGCTGGGGTTTTTGTAGTCTTGACTCGACTTCCTCGTCACTAGAGTTGAGGGGTTTTGTTTCTACAATTGAGATAAACAAAGCATAAAAGAGAACAAGTAATAATTAAATCAAAAGGGGCAATCTTAGGCAGAAGGAGATCTTAGCTAAGATTGCAGATCGAGGTTAGTTGTGAACTGTCGTGAGGTAAACTCCTGGTAAGGGCGAATTCGTGAGCGCATTCCTTGTTTAATCGATCATCGACCTTAGATTTTCTCCTTCTCCCTCATAACTCTGCTATAGATTGGGAGGAATCCCTTTCCAATCCTACTTTCCTCCTTTTGAAATCACTTGGAGGGAACCCCATTTCCTAGTGATCCTGGCCAGTGGACACCTTGCTGGTTAAAGGGTTTATCCAATTGGCTGCTGGCTTGAGGCACATACATTTTCTCAATGGCGTAGGGAAAGACAGAGTCTAGGCCAAGCTACTCCCAACTTGGAGCCCTAGATTGCCAGTCTGGTTAGGCCTATATCAATCCAAGTCCACTAACCTCCGCGAGGCTAGCTGTCTACTTGCGTCACTCCAGTTTCGCTCGTCCCCTTCGTGACAGGCTACAAATTCATCGTCTTGCCTAAGATTGATCAAGTCTTAGCCTAGACGGGAACCGGTTTGTTAAAACAGAACTTGGATCAATTACGAACGAGAGGATAATAAGAACAGATCGGTCTCACGATTCACAAGGACACTCACTCAACCCTTACCAAGAATTTGGTGTTTAGCTACTAGACATATTAATCAAAGGAGAAAAGAAATAATTGAAGAACATGAAACTTAATTAACCTGTGATATTCGAATTGAATTATCACGATGCGAAATGGTCACAGAACAGAAGTTGGAAGAAGGGATCTCCCGTAATTGACAGCCTTCCCTAACTTTTAACAAGGTTAGAGTCCCCACCAATCACGTTCCTTTCCAAATTCCAAACTTCAAATAGCTAAAAGATAGGGATAAAATCCCAATTGTTCAAATTCGAAAATGAAATAAAATAAAATACTAAAAGATTATTTTTGTTCAAATCGGATTACATCCAAAAGTCCTTCCTTAGGACGCCACAGCCAGCTGGCTTCTCAATCCGAACGCGTCTTCCTTGAATCCATGACCAGTATGCCTCTATCTCTGCAATCTTGGCCAAGCCTGCGGCCAAGATTGCCACTTTGTCACTTAAGGCATTCGTTTCCTTCATTTCTTCTCTAAGACAAGACTTCTTTCAAAAGAAACCAAATTGACGTGAAAGAGATTGTTTTTACCCTAAACAAAGTAGTTTAAGACGGTAAAAATACATGGAAATAAACGTCAATGAATCCTCACCACACTTGAACAATGCTTGCCCCCAAGCAAACTGGACTCTTAACTAAGAACAAGAAAAGAAAGACTCAAAACAAAGGAAAATAAACAATGGCAAATTTCTAGACAGACTACCCTTAAACAGTTCCTTTACACCTTCATACCTATGACAGTCAGCATACTTCTCAATGGATCCCAACTCTTATGAACAAGGTCTATTCAACACCCCAAACATCCGAATTCCACATTACCATAACATCTTTGCATTCCACAACAGGCTTGACAAGACAAGTCATCCACCTACTTGAGTATTTTCCCTTTAATTCAATTGCTCAACATCATCATTCAATTACCTTGTATAAAAAATTTCTATGCCAGTATTGCTACAAGTTTCTTGAATATTAATGCTTAGTGAGGTAGAAATATCAAGACTAATACACATATACATTTTTTTTTCATTGCTCTTGCTGAAATTTTCTTGAGTATTTCCACTTGGTGAGACAAAAATATCAAGACATTTTATTTAATCATCATTTTTTTTAAGAGCATGCAATTTACTGGGCATAAAAGTAGTTCTCTGCATTAGAGCAATTCAGCACAACACAAGGTAACAAACTCCGTTATCTACTTAGCAATTTTCCTTAAGGGGATATTAAAAATATTTGGTGGAAACTTGCCTATTTGTTAAGTCTGTTACACAATGCCAGACCTCATGATCATGTACAAGTTGGATGTTTAATGGATACCAGGACTCGTACCCTTACTGGTGTTGAATATGTTAACTCATTAAATTGCCTTGTTCAAAAGTTATGGGGTCACAAGGTGAAGGATGCTAAAGGTCAAGGTTAAGTCATTAAGAAAAAATGCCTTAAGCATAGTCCAGATTTTTGCTGACACTCAAACAAAACACGAGACACACATGCCTAAAAACACACATGAAAACAAAGAAAATCACTAGCTAGGCCCAAGACAACACAACCCACTGGGCTGACTGTCAGCGTGGGCCTCAGCCCACACATCACCCTTTAGCTGGGCCAAACGGCCCAGCTTTTCCCACGCTTGGGCGTCTAGCGCCCAAGCTTCTTTTCCCATGCTGGGCCCAAGTGGCCCAGCTTTCTTTCTTGCACAGGCGTGGCGCAAGACGCCAACCCTTTCTTCTTCTCTGGGCCACACTTGGCCTAGCATCTCTTTTCCTCACGCGGGCGTGATGCCCGCGTTTTTCTTTCCTAGGCCGAGCAAAATGCTTGGCCCAAAATTAAATAAAAGGGACATGGCACTGTTCATCGTCACCTTCCTTGCGTCGCCAGCGCCATTGCCGGCGACCAAGGAATAAATGACCCCGATCATAGCCAAAAACATGCCAAAATAATTCTTGTGTCCACAGCAACTTATATGTACCATCACAACAAGAAAAATCAACCCAAAACATTGCCAATTAAATAAAAAACTAATTTAAAATAAATAAATAAAAAGCTTAAATTTGGCTTGAATTTGCCACCGATTGAGTAAAATAAAACGTTGTAATTATTCTATATATTTGATAAGATTCGAATATTTGTAGAAGAGTAGATGGGGAAAATGGCTTCCTGGGTTCACTGTTCCTAGCCGTCCGATGTCCCTGCAAAGCGCCGGAGGGGATCTCCGGCGTAAACACTCCGATGTTTAAGTCAGTAATGATAGTGGAAAATAGCAGAGTTTTGGCCAGCGATCCTAGGCTTACCTTCTTCCTTGATCCTGGGATATTTATAGGTAGAATAGTAAGCATTTTCTGGGAGGATTGCGTTATTCAGGGGTCCTAACGGGTTCGTTAGGGGTTGGAATTCCCCGTTAGTGAAGTGCGCTATCGTGGCATTATATCTAGGGGGTAGGCGCTATCTAGGCTAGGTGATGCCCACGCCCCGGAAGGGATGTCACGCCTTGCCTGGGATGGGGTAACGTCGTACGCGTGATTGGATAACGTGTGAGACCCCTTCGTTGATGTCAACCATCCCAGCGCTCATCGTACCTCGAGAGGCGATAATCTCTATGCTGTCTGCCCGGTAGTAGTAGCTTTCTGCCCCTAACGTGGAGTATGAAGACAAAAATACCCCTGGCGTTAGGTCTATTGTTATCACAAGCCCAACCAAAAACTAGCCCGGGTGTTTACCAAGGGCTACCGCTTCACTTTCGGCTTCGCCTACTTATCAGTTTTCTGATGTGATTGGGTAGTTCGTTTGCCAAGGGGCAGCCCCCCCCTTTTTACCGCCGTTCTTCTGGGCCTATAAATTATTCTTTTACCGTGCTGACTTTTTGGCAACCTTTCTCGCAATTTTTTCTTTGATATTTTCACTATGGATGAACTTACTAGGAACTTTCTTATTTCGAAAGCATACGGTCTGAAGAATCTTACTGAGGTTGACATTGGTTTCCTGGAGACCATGGTGAGGAAGACCTCTGAGGATATCATGGAGCTTCAGGGGATGATGACCCCTCTCCTCTCCAGACAGCTTGTGATTTCTTTGGAGGACTTCAACCCGTTGGAGAGTGCGACAAAGTTGGCCACCGCTGTCGCTCACCTCGAGGTGGTGATTACCATATTAAGGTACAGGAAAGACTTGCTGGGGTGTTGCTTGAAGGGGATGAGGGTTGGCTCCTCTGAGCTGACCTCCGTTGTGGATGCCCTGAGGGAGATTCCTGTGGTGCCAGGGGAAGATGATGTTGGGTCTCATGCTTGACTGTTGGCTGTCATTTCTTTATTTTTATGCTTTCTGTGTACGCGCTTCAGGCGCTTAGGCCGTTCACGCCACAAATAAATAAAATGTCGTTTTAATTATTGCACCTGTTTTCAACTTTTAAGATCTCGTTGATTGTCGTGCTAGTTAGGTGCGATTGCTAGCCCAACCGAAAATGGGTTTTTTCGCGGGACATAGTGCCATAGTGCTTGCATTCGTTCTTTGAAAGTTGATAATAAATGTTTTGCTTAGCCGTTTCTTACGCCGTATTCCTAGTTGTGAGTGATTGGGCGGTTTTTCGATGCCTTTTGATTGGCGCAATATTCGAGCGGGCGTGATTACGCTGGGTCGGATTCTGCAATTATGATTGTTCTTCTCCATACGCATTAATTGTCCTCAAGGGGCATGCGAAGGAGATCTAAGTATCTCTTTGTCATGGCTATTTAATGGGATTTTCCTTTCTTTCTCTTGTTCATCTTCTTCTTCTTCTCCATCCTAATTGTTCACAGTTTTTTGACCGATTCATATTTTATGGAGATTGCTGAGCGTGAGCCTTTACCTACTCCTCCAACTTCTCCGAATTCCGACGATTCTCCTTCTCCTCTATGTCTGAAGAGATGATTCCCTCGCCGCAAGGGTTGCAAAAGATCAAAGAGGAAGGTTTCTAACTCGGTTGATGCATTTCCTGACTTCTATGTGCCCTCCTTTCAAAAAGTGATGAACTGTTTCCTCACATTGACCGTTTCTTGGAAAGAGATTCTGCTCGCAATACTGGTCCCAACACAACGGTTACTGACGTTAGGGAGGGGCCGAGCTCGACGCTACTGGGCCAAGAGAAAAGAATTGACGAGCCTTTCCCCTTTGTTAACGGGGAGCTGCCCTCTTCAGATGAAGGTGACGTTTTCTATTATGACACCTACTGGCCCAACGAGGATTAATAGCCACGCGTTAGGTGTGTTGTAGATACCGTATGGCTTTTGATGAATAAAGTGATATTCTCTATTTTTATTTCTTTTGCCTCTATGTCTTCTTGTTAGCTCTTTGATCTTGCTAATGGCTAACGCAAAACATTAGCTACTTTTAGAGTAACCATTCTGCGGTTGTTTGACTTGGTCAAAATTACCCGCCGCTTGGAAAGTCGTGACAAATAACTGCTTGGTTTAAAACCTTTCTCTACTGTGATTCCACGTGGCCACTTTCTCTTTACACGTGTCCTTATGCGACTGGTAGTTCAATTAATGTGATGGCATTTATTTCTTTAAGAAGGGATCATTTTCTCTTTCTTGCTCTTTTTGCCCTTATTTCAAATTCTCTCTTCTGCTCTTCTGCTTTTTCTCGGAGAACCTCTTGCTCGTCCGCCGCCTTCCGTCGGCTCGCCTGTGAATCTTTCCTTTCAAGGTACCACTTCATCTTTTCAGATTTCTTGTTCATTGGTTTATTATGCATAGGACTAGAGCCGCTCGTGTTTTCCAGAGACCTTTAGATCCAGAAATCGAACAAACACCCAGTATTTTTTCATGTGAGATGATTTTGAGGGCTAAATTAGAGGAACACGGTATTACTTTTCCCCTAGGACATGTCCCTATCGTTCCTGAGGGTGACATGCGACTTCACGATCCACTATGGGGAAACTGTAGGCTGGTCTACTTTAAAATGTTCCTTTACGGCTTTCACTTCCCAATCCATACTTCAATAGCAAAATTACTACGCGAGCATAATCTTAATCCTGCCCAGATAACCCCTTCTTCTTGGTGTGGGGTTTATGCCTTTCTTCGCGCTTGCGAGATGAAGAGTATTTTTACTTCGTCTCTCAATTTAATTCGCAAATTCTTTAGCATGACTTATCGCAATTGTTTAATCGATATCACTCCGAGGTATAATGCCGCATTCGTGCAGTCATTCTGGCAGAGGTTTCGTGGCTTTGAGGGAGCTGTGGCTGACTGGAAAGGCAGTTTCTTCATCCTTGAGCTACCGTCCCATTTATGGCGCCCATGCTTTAATCGGGAACTTATCGGGGCCGTCTGGGTAAATCCAGTGGTGCTATCCAGGAGTGAGTTAGATCAAGCTAACGCCTTGCTAGATATAAATACGTCTTATCGTATCCGGGAGTTCGCTTCGTACAGGCTTCTAAAGGAGTGCGTTATGGGTGAGTTTGTCTTTTTTCGCATTTTTTTCCTTGACTTATTCACTATTCTAACGTGCTTCCTTGACAGAAGATACCGATGGCCAGTCGTCTAGAGGGGCTAATGCTCATTTGAATGTGGTGCCGCTTCAAACGCTGCCAGCCTCTCCTCCTTCCGGGAGCTCCAGCCATCAAAGTGCTCTTCTAAAGAGGGGAAGATTTAAGACAACCGCAAGGGGAGGGCGTGGCGTCTGTACTCGGGCCTCTCGTTTTCTCGAAAATTGGCTACCGGATCGTCATTGAGGGATAAATCTGAATCGGCCCGCGACTAAAATGACTGACAGTGACAGCGAGGATATGGATACCAAAGCAGACCTCCGTCATGCTTCCTCATTCCAACAAATGAAACTCAGAATAGATAGGCAGGCTATTGGGGCTTCTTCTGCTGTGGCACCTATTGTGATGCCTAACGTTTCTACCGTGGCGAGTAATTCTCAAACAGTGAAGGTTGCTAAAGCACCAGCTGTCGTTCCTCCAATCGCCGCCGAAGTTCCGTTAGTGACATAATCCATTCCGCCATCTAATGTTCCCAATTCTCCAATTTCTTGCTGTATTCCAGATGTGGCGGTAACGGCTTCTCTTGTAAGTCCAGTTTCTGAGTTTTCGCCTAAGGCTCCTGTAAGGTTGTTTTTTACTTCTATTTCTGAAGTAAGTGCCGAAGGCTCTTCTTCGACTCCAATGGTCAATTTCTCTCCCGAAGGTCCTAACGGGATTCCGTGCTATCGCATGGATTTGACAAGGTTTGGCGTTAACGGTCTTCGTGCTGCTGGGGTGTCAAACCCTTTCTCAGGAGACGAATTAATGGCACCGTTAATAGGAAAGATGATGAGCTCTTCCAAGGAAAGAGAGAAATTTCTACAGCTTTCTACGAGGGCTCGCTATACGCGCGTTATGAATGACTCTTTGGATGCCTTCCATTATCTGGATTATACCGTCGAAGCTTACGACAACGAACTGCGGGATTTTTCTTGACAGGGCTTTGGGCCAAGTGAAGTTGTTAACGCGTCTTCAAGACAAATCACAAAAAGTGCTGAACAGAGAGAGGTCTAAAGGGAAGGTAAAAGTCGAGGTTCTAGAGGCAGAGTTAGCGACGGAAAAGAAGAAAAACTTTCGTCTTCACGAAGAGATGTTGGCTCGAGACGAGGAGTTCGCCAGGGTTCCTCTGAAGATGGAGTGGTGGAAAAAGAAGGTCTTGGAGGCCTTCAATTCTGGATTTGCAGCCTATTACGAAAGTGGCTCTTTCGATCCGACTAAGATTGCCGATTATGCCTCTGTCATAATGGATAAGGTTGATGAAAACAAAGACGGTCCGTCTCCTGTAGAGAGGGAGAATATTGACAGTGGTGGTGATAGCGCGCAACGATCTCCCCTACCGGGTGACTCAAGTGTCGCGAAGGATTCCTAAATCTCTGCCTTGATTCTAATTTTATTCTTGTTTGCATCTCCTTTATTTTTCAATAAATTGTGCCACAAGGCCATCTAACGTTGTTCATCTTGTAATAACACAAACGCTACGATACCGTCATCACTTCTTTTCTTGGATCTTGAGTCTTGGTCTATTTTTTGCTAACGCTGATTACGCTTTGTTAGCATCTTCTTGCTATTGTGACATTTTCTGAAGCTACATGTCAGAGCTGGTGCTACTTTTCATGGCATTAAATGTTGCAGACCCCCAATTAATGCGGTCGAAGGAGTCATGATGAGGGAAGACACATGCCTTTCTTTTGATGAGGCGTTTTGGGGCAAACACCTCCTAGGGAGTGGTAAGGACTGAAGCGTCTTCACCGTTTTCAAAGGTTTCGTCTCTCGCACATGTCATGTTTCTCCAACACGCCATTTTGCCATGTGTCGATTGCCCACTGGTTACGTCTTTTGACCCCCTTTAGGGTTATTTATAATGCTCTACCCGCCTCCTTTTTTTTCTTTTTTATCTCTTTTCCTACTCATTATTTCTTCAAAAAACATCTTGCGTTATTCTTTCTTTCTTCCTACTAGGATTCTTGGTGTTTCTTTGGCGAAGGTACACTTACTTTTTCTTCCTTACTCTTTTCTTTTTCTTTTAATTATGGCAAAAACTCATCGTTCTACGAAATCTGCTGGGGAAGAGAAGATTGAAAACACCCCCACTTCTCTTTACACCTTGCCCCTGGTTCATCATGGGTTAGCCAAGTTCAATGCTCGACTTCCTGATAGCTATTCGGTTCGAGTTGCTTCTGAGCCGCTTCGCCTTAACAGCGAATTATCTGATAACAGTAGGATATTATATGCAAAACTTTTCAATTACGGGTTTCGGCTTCCTCTTGACCCACTGGTGGAGTAGTTGTTAGTCCAAGTCCAATTTGACTTAAACTCGACCCAACTAAGTCCCAACGCGTTTTGCGTTGTTTATGCTTTCCTGACGTTGTGCCGATTCAAAGGTATTGAGTCCCCTTTTGTCGTGTTGCTTCAAAATCTTTTCCAGTTATATTCTCGTAAGGGGGTAATAGTGATAGCACCTCGTTATGAAGATGACTCGTTAAACCCATTTACCTGGAAACTCATGGGTCTCGAGTCTTCTATTGCAGGCTGGAAAGAAGGGTTTTTATTGTTGACCTACCCGATCCCTTGTGGAGGACCGATTTTAATCATGAGATTAAGGATATGGCTTGAGGTGATAGAAAACCGCTTTCTTCTCCGGAGGATAGTTGGCTACAGAAGCTGCTTCAACTGGAGTTTAGTGTTGATACCCGTAAGGTGGCTAAGGAGGTAGATGTTGAAAAGTGCAAAGTTGGTGAGTATTTGTCCCACTTTCTTTACGTTTCTGGAAAGTACTAACACTGACGTTTTTTCATGGTCATGCAGTGCCTCCGCCCGGTTGGGAGCCCGAATATATTAGAAGGAAAAGGAGAAGGGAACAGAAGAGAAAAGAGGAGGTTGCTGCTGCTGCCACTGCCGCTGCGATAGCTTCTGAAGGAGAGGCAACCATCGTTACCTTGGTCTCACCACCTTCTCGAGAGACCGCGGTTACCCTTGACGCTGCTCAGGCGTCGTCTTCGAGGGTACATATTGTTAGAAGAAAGAAGAGAAGCAGAAACGCGAGCAGTACATGTTCTGTCCTCCCCCAAGGCACCGTCTCCTCGGAAGTTACTGCCACCGACTCAGTTCCTACGGGGATTCCTTTAGTTTCTACGTCTGCTCAGGTATTTTTTAGTTGTTAGCCCTACCGATTCATTTCGTTCCTTTACTGTTGTCTTATTGCGTTTTGCTCTTCTTAGGGAGTTAGCACTGTCTCCGCTCATTCCCTTCCTGACAAGAATATGTCCATTTTGGGTTTTCTCGCGAATCGCCAGAAGAAAGCTCGCCATGACTTTCAGAATAGCCCAACTTCATCCGGCGTTAACCCTTCTTCGAGAATTTCTGTGGAAGGTGGCGCGCCTCTCGAATCGTCTCAAGGTGCTAACCTTGGCGGTGATTTTCAAGCCTTTGCTGAGTCCTCTCCACTTCATTATTCTTCTACCAGTATGGGTTTCCAGTCGGATATGATGGGTTCTGATTTTGAAGTGCTTGCTGAGACGGGGTCTTTTGTTCCTGACATGGGGGGTTCTGTTAACCACCCTTCCTGTCCACCTACCCTATCTTTTGTTCCTATATCTCCACTTCCTGTTGAGAGGGGCAACGTTATTTCTGACTTGGTGATTGGTGTGAGTACATATACTCCTTCCGGGCCTGTCACTCATCAAGTTAACATAAGCGCCTTTAGGGAGGAAACTCTTCAACTTTTAGGGACTGATGGTGATGACGCTGTCCTTGCATCTACGTCTCTTTTCGCAGCTCAAGCGATGTCACATCGAGGGGAAAGAGATGTATTTTTGGCCAAGAGTCGTCAGGAGCGTATAAATCTTGTTCGTTCTCGGTTATTTTCCTCCTTTTGCCATCTTTATTATTTGGATAAGGATGACGCTAGGGTAGCGGTAGAGGGACAAAGAGAGAGAGATAGATTGGCAAATGAGCGTCAGGGACTCCTGGATACTGTGACTGCTGCCAAGAAGGAAGCAGAGATTGCTAGGCTTGCTTTAGAAGATGAAAAACAGAAGGGTGTCGTTCTGAACACACGCCTTTCTAAGGAAGAAGCCAAGCTAGAATTGGAGAGGCGTAGAAATACGGAGTTATCTGCCGAGCTCAGTCTTTCTGCTGAAAAATACCGCTGGTATATGCAAGAGGGAGCGGGGATTATGTCAAACGCTTTTATGAAGTATCATGGGGCGGACGCTCTTCGGATTGACGTCCTTTCCAAGTACTATGATGAAAGAGCCCCGCACGTGACCGATGAGGGCTTCTTCAGGGGGAGGGTCGCTGAGCAGGGAGGAAACGATACAACAACCCCTTCATAAGCGTTAAGCTTTAACTTTTGGTTTTGGCTGTTAGCATATTTTTGTCCATCCTTCGAGGATGTTTGTAATGATAACAATGTCGGATTTCCTTTAAACAGTAGTTGTCCTTTTGCTTGAAATTTCATTTGCAAATCTTGTTCCGCAATGTTGCTGTCACGATATAGTTAGCGAACATTATTAAAATCGGAGTGATATAATCATCATACCTTGTGTAGTGAATTAACCGCGTCGTTTACGGTGTTTGCGGCGTAGCTTCCTGACGACGCGTCGCCTATGAGTTGTTAAAATATTTCTATCTTTAGGGATGTATGATTACGCTATCATAGCATCTATTCATGGGCCACAATAATTTTGATTTTTGAGATAGAATTCTCTACGACATCTTTCTTGGCGCTTTCCTTTGTCAAGAACCGGGAAATAATTTTCATATCATATAGCTGACGTTGTTTTACCATCATCCCTTTGGTGACACTTTAGAGGGTGAATTGATGCCATTTCTACTGTATTGACACTGCCCTTTGTTGTTAGGGCGATTGTTTGGTCCTGCTAACTCTAGTCTTGCCATGGTATTACTTTTGCGATAGAGATATCTTTCCAGCTTGACTTCACCGGGTATTTACCATCCGGTTACTAGCTGGGGTATCCCTCAGTATTTCAAATGTCAACGGTCGGCTTGGAGCGTGCCTCGTCTTAGTGAGTCGTCTGATCAGGACCGGCCATCACAAGGATAGGATTTCACTTCCAAGCGTTGAAACCTCGCGTCTCTGGAGCATGCCTCATCTTAGTGAGCTGTCTGCATTAGCCCAGTCATCACAAGGATAGGATTTTCACTTCCAGGATAGAGTTACTATCTCCCTGGGGCGTGCCTCGTCTTAGTGGGTCGTCTATGTTAGCACGGTTGCCACAAGGATAGGATTTTCACTCTCAGGGATGCCGAGGTGTGCCTCGTCTTAGTGGGTCGTCTATGTTAGCACGGTTGCCACAAGGATAGGATTTTCACTCCCGGGGGTGTTGGAGCGTGCCTCGTCTTAGTGGGTCGTCTATGTTAGCACAGTTGCCACGAGGATAGGATTTTCACTTCCAACACTAAGTATGCCAGGGCGTGCCTCGTCTTAGTGAGCCGTCTGATCAGGATCGACCATCACAAGGATAGGATCTCCACTCCTGGCATTCTTCGTTATCTGCATGTTATTAGTCAGAGAATGCACAAGAAGTACTCTTGATTCATCTGTTAAAGCATGTTAACATTACCAAACAGAAGAGATCAATTTCTAGCGTGATATAATTTCAAGCGAGCTATGTTCCAAGAGTTTTGTAAGGGAGTACCATCGAGTGTTTTCAAATGATATGCTCCCTTTCCAACGACACGAGTAACGCGATACGGCCCATCCCAGTTTGGACTGAGCTTCCCTATGCGTTGTCCTACCGCTCGCTTGTCCCTGAGCACTAAATCTCCTGCTTTGAGCAGTCGTTCTCTGACTTGTCTGTTATGATATTGCGCCATCTTTCTCTTGTAATGCAGGGTTTTCAAAAGAGTCTCTTCTCGCATTTTTTTGGTGGTGACGTTAGCTACCGCTTCTGCTTCTGCCCATTTCGTGAAATAGTCTACTGCCACGACTACAAATTTCAATTGAGATCTGGCTTTTGGAAAAGGGCCCAAAATGTCGATTCCCCATTTAGCAAACGGGCAAGGAGCGACTATCTCAGAAATTTCCACGGCAGGTTTCTGGGGAATCTTAGCGAATTCCTGACATTTCTGACATATTCGCACGAAGTTATGACAGTCTCTGCGAATGGTGGGCCAATAGAATCCCGACCAAAAAACTTGCTCTGTCAGGGTGTCGCCAGCCACATGCATGCCACATATTCCTTCGTGGATTTCTCGCAAAGTGTGGAGGCCTTCCTGCTCTGTTATGCACTTTGCGGCTGGATGAGAGAAACATCTCCGAATCAGTTCTCCATTGTAGTATGTGCATCGTGCCGCTTGCTTCAAAAAATTTCTTTTTTCAGCGTTATCTTCTGGTAACTCGTAGTGTTTTAAGTATTTTATTACAGGAATTCACCAATCGTTTTGGACTTCTTCGACGCAAAGCGATATTTGCTCTTCCATGAAAGAAGGTATGGCTATCTCCCCGTATGGAGGCTTCCGGGTTGGCTGCCATTTTGGCAAGATTGTCAGCCTCAGCATTATCCTCTCGAGGGATCTGCTCAAAGCTAACTTGCATGCTTTTTTCCATGTTTCTACTAACTCACGCTTCACCTTAGAGAGGTATTGGATCATGACGGGTTCTCTGGCTTGGGAGTTTCCTAAGACTTGATCTATTACTAGTTTGGAGTCTCCACATATTTTTAACTACAGGTTACATGTCATTTCAGCGTCGTGTGTGGCATTGACGGAGAGGCTCCAGCCTATTCTGACTCTGGCTATTAATGCCTCGTACTCCGCCGCGTTATTGGACAATGGTTGCAAAATTCTGATGGCGTACCGTATCCGTATGTCATTCGGCCCAATCATAAAGATTCTTGCTCCCGCTAACTCTTGATTTTTGGCCCCATCCACGTGGATAGTCCATGAGTCTGTGTAGGTTTCCGGGGACGGAAGGTCCATGTCGTCTGTTTCCTCTTCTGGTAGGTCCGTAGATGGATCTTGTGTGAATGTGCATTCTGCAATGAAATCTGCTAGCGCTTGGGCTTTTATGGACAGTCTGGCCTTATACTGTAATCCGTATTGTTCAAGTTCAATGGCCCAGATTAACATCCTTCCTGAAGACTCAGGTTTTCTGAAAATTTTTCTCAAAGGTTGATCTGTGAGTACTATGGCAGGGTGAGCTTGAAAGTATCGATCCATCTTCCGCGTTGCCTGTACTAGCGCGAACGCTATTTTCTCAATGTGGGCGTATCGTAGCTCAGCGTCCTTCAGTACATGGCTAACGAAGAACACAGGACGATGAATATGGCCATCGCTTTGTACGAGGACAGCGCTGACCACCTCGTCAGCGACGCCCAAGTACAAACATAAGGTGTCACCCGGCTCCAGTCTCGTTAGCACTAGATCAGATGAAAGGTAGGTCTTTATGCCGGCAAACGCTTCCTCACATTCTTCTGTCCATCCAAAAGGGGCTTTTTTATGAATAACCTTTGTTGCTACCCGATTTTTTATTTTAAATTTTTCGTCAAAATGTTTTTCACATTTTCAAACGTCATTTTTTCTAAAATCACACATCCATTTATTTTCGTCCAACTGATGTTTATTTTTACACTTAAAGTCATTTAAATTTTATTTCATACTTTTTCCGCATTTTTATCGCTTTTTCTTTTCGAACTCGTATCGGTTCTAAGTAAAATTCTCGAAACCAATATTCTAACATTTTTATTCATTAGCTACTTATTTTTTATTATTATTTTAACTCGCACTATCTCGTTACATTTCGCTCAATTTTTTATTTTAGTATTTTTTACGCTAGAACTTTTATCGCTTGCAAACGAATAT
This sequence comes from Viola odorata, assembly GCA_963691705.1. NCBI lineage: Eukaryota > Viridiplantae > Streptophyta > Magnoliopsida > Malpighiales > Violaceae > Viola > Viola odorata. Next base: position 47,133,622 of record OY829538.1, on the reverse strand, counting down.
TTTTTATCGAACTTTATGGGGAACTTTTCGCCACTTACTGTGTGCTAATAATTTTATTTCATTTTATTCTACATTTTAGTAGTTTCGGTTCGAGTTTTTATTTATTTCAGGCGAAATTGCTCGTACCACTAACTCGAGCCAAAAAATAATCAAAGGGAGAGTCAAGGATCAATGACAGCCGCTGACCTGGTTGACCAAGAGAGTCAAACCAAATCCAACGGCCTACATATTTAACACGTCATTAGGCATGTTAATTGCTTGGTTCATGCACGAACCCAGAAAGCAAGCTTCTCCTCGTCTCTTCGCCTCGATCGTCGTCCCTACGCGACCAGCAACCTCGAATCTCCCAGCCAACCTCAGCAACACAACCACTACAACACTGCTCTTCCCTTGCTCCCCAAGTTAGCCTCGTCCACGCGCATTTTTCTTCGCCAAACTCACGCGATTATCGGCTATAAATAGCTAGCTCCCTCCCTCATTTTTCCTCACTCATTCAACACGAACACTCTCTCCCTCTCTAGCGCTGGTTCACTAGCACGAACAGCTGCCTAACTTCAACCCAAGGTTGAAGTTACTCACAGTTGAAATTTTGAAGCTTGTTTCGCGTTTTTTTAATTGTTTTCTTTCAAAAATTCGTTTGTTCATGCTTTCAAATGATAATCAGCCATTTTGATCTTAAATAAATTCTATTTGAAATCTAGAATAATTACAATGTTTTATTCTACTCAATCGGCGGCAAATTCGAGCCCATTTCAAGCTTTTTCATTTAAATAATTTAATTCATTTTTCACTAAATTGAAGCTTTTTTTAATTATTTTTCGTGCCGATTTATCGTATACTCTCACTGCCTATTTAATTATTTTTACATGATCCTGAGTGCTTAAATAATTATTTTTGCTTGTTTTTAAATCGTTAAAATTATCTAGTATGCAATAATTTGTTAAATAATTATCTTTTTTTTATTATTTATTCCTCGCACTAATAATCTCATTTTGCAGGGTAAACCCCCATGTGACTTTCCATCAAGTACAAGTCCTCCTCCTTTTATTTATTTTAACGTTTTTTTATTTTACATAACCGTATGCATGATTATATAGAATTGTTAGAATTTAATTAATTCATTGGGCATGATCACATAAATTAGGACTTTTATTTTCCAAGCATGTTTAAACACCTCTTTTCTCCGGTAACCTTTTTAGGATGTGACTCGGGTGCCTAACACCTTCCCGAGTCCATAAATCGACCCCGAACCACTGTTCTCGGGTTTAGACCCATCTTGCCTTAGCATTTTATTTTTTATGTCATGACAATAGGTTCCCTAAACCTAAAAACAAAATAAGGTGGCGACTTTATTGCATTATGTGAGATGAGTCTGATTTCGTCTCACATCCCGTCCCAAACCCACGTCTCGCAAATAAAATCCAAAAAGGGGGTGCGACTAGGGCTGCCCAAAACTCCCGAATTTTGAATTTCTGATTTTTCCGACCCGAAATTTTTCAAATTCGGAATCGGAAATTCAGAATTCGGAATTAGATACCCGAAATTTTAATTCGGGTTGGAACGGGATGGGTTTTGAAAAATTCGGGTACCCGAAATACCCGAATTTTTCAAGCCTAAAACGACGTCGCCTAAAACGACGCCGTTATGGGCTAAGCCCAAATGACCTAACCTAACTCATTCTCTCCTCCTCTTTCAATTTCAATTCAACTCCTCATTCTCTCTTACCAAAGCCGTCGTCCACCATCTCTCCTCACCATCACCAACAAATCCATCCTATGCAAACCACAACCTCTCTTCTTCCGATCTGTCTTCAATCAATCATCTTCTTCAATTATCTTCTTCCGATCTCTCCTCTTCAATCATCCTGCTCGGCGATCATTCTCTTCCTTTCCTCCTCTCTCACCTCGACCTCTCCACCGTTACCGCCGCCGTCCAAACCAAGTGAGTTGTTCTTCTTGTTTATGAGGTTGTGGTTTGCATAAGATGGATTTGTTGTTTAGGGTGTGGGTTTTGAAGTCCCATGGCTGTTCTCGGGCTGGTCTTGGGCATGGTTTCCAGATCTGAGGTTAGTGACAAGTTGTTCAGATCTGAACAGAAAAGGGCTTGAGGTTTGCTGGTTGGCTTGGATTGTGTAGTTGGATTCACAGGAAAGGCAAAAAAATGCAGGCAAAGAATGGGCTTAATTCATAATTTCTGGAAATTGCATGAATTCATAATTTCGGAAAATTCGGGTATTCTGAAATTTTCGAAATTATGAATTTAGAAATTCGGGTTCGGAAGTAAATTACTTCAGTTCGGAACGGGATTGAAAATTGAAATTTCAGAAAACCCGAATTCCTCAAATTCAGAATTCGAAAATTCGGAAAACCCGAATGGGCAGCCCTAGGTGCGACAACCTTGAAGAAAGGTAGACACTTTTCGCCTTGTTTAGAAATAAACCGTCCTAACGCGATGATGCGCCCTGTGAGCTTCTGTACTTCTTTGACAGTTCGAGGAGATATCATGTCCCGAATAGCCCTCACTTTTGAAGGGTTAGGTTGGATGCCTTTCAAACTGACCACGTAGCCTAGGAATTTGCCCGTTTGGAACGCAAACATGCATTTTCGGGGGTTCAGCTTCATTTGATGTTTTTTCAGCACATTGAAAACTTCTTCCAAGTCAGCTAAATGGTGGATGTACTTCTTTGACGGTTCAAGGAGATATCATGTCTTAAATAGCCCTCACTTTTGAAGGGTTAGGTTGGATGCCTTTCAAACTGACCACGTAGCCTAGGAATTTGCCCGTTTGGAACGCAAACATGCATTTTTTGGGGTTCAGCTTCATTTGATGTTTTTTCATCACATTGAAAACTTCTTCCAAGTCAGCTAAATGGTCGATGAAGCTTCGACTTTTGACCAATATGTCGTCTACGTAGGCTTCTGCATTCTTACCAATTTGTTTTTCAAAAACTTTGTTTGCCATGCGCTGGAAGGTAGCCCCAGTGTTCTTCAAGCCGAACGGCATCGCCGTATAACAGTAGGTAGCCTTCGGAGTGATAAAAGTAGTTTTTTCTTCATCTTCAACGGCCATGGGGATTTGGTGATATCCCGAGTTGGCATCTAACGAGCTCAGATAGGCATACCTAGCAGTTTGGTCGACCAACTGGTCGATTCGAGGAAAGGGGTAACAATCTTTGGGATAGGCATCATTTAGGTCAGTAAAGTCAATACACATGCGCCAATCTCCGTTAGGTTTTGGAACTAGGACGGGGTTAGCCAACCACGTTGGGTACTGGACTTCTCGAATGAAACCAACGCCCATAAGTTTCGATACTTCCTTCTCGATGGCTAGTACTTTTTATGCAGAGAAGGCTCGCCGTTTTTGCTGAACAGGCTTGGCGTTAGGGTCAACGTTTAGCTTATGTTCCGCAACTTCTCGCGAAATTCCAGGCATATCCGCGGGTTTCCACGCGAATTCTCCCTTGCATTTGTTTAGCAATCGAGCTAACTGCGCGCTCTCTTCTGGGCTTAACTTTTCACTAACCAAGAAATTTGCTTCGTTAACTCCTCTAAAGGGAACTAGCAACATCTTGTCTACCGGCTGTGTGCATTTTTCCTCCTTATCTCCAAAGGGGTCATCCCCTACGCATACGTAACGGTCACAGCTCTTCTGAGTCATAAGCAAGTAACATTCGGCGGCTAACTTTTGTTCGCCTTTAATTGAGACTACTCCGTCCCAAGAGGGATACTTCATCTTTAAGTGCTTTTGAGATATTGCCGCCCCAAAGTGGTTGAGGAACGGCTGCCCTAAAATAGCGTTATAGGGCAATGTTAAGTTAACTACCAAGAACAATAGCTCCTCTGACCGTTTGGACATGTCCTCTCTAAAGTACATCGGTAGTGATGTGACTCCCATTACGGGGATTGGGACCCCGTCTACTCCGATTATCGATTTTTTTCAAGGCTTTAGCTCATGGTCGGGACGCTTCATGAGGTTATACGCCTCTAGTGAGAATAGATTTACCGCACTCCCATTATCGATAAGGGTTCTCCTAACTCCGTGATTACCAATGACGGGTGTGACTACTAACGCGTCGTTGTATGGGAAAATGATGCCTTTCTCGTCTTCCTCAGAAAAGGACAATACCATCCGGTCCAAGGCGCTTATTGCCTCACTTTTTACCAACGTGCTCTCTCGTTTACGCTTTTCTCCCTGACTAGGCGTCAGCTGTATAGATTCATCAAAATATGGCGCTCCACCCGCGATAATATTGATCATGGGGACGTCGTCATCATGGACTGTTAATGTCTCTCTCCTTCTCCCATCAAGGATATCGTTGTTTCCCGAGGATTCTGGTTTGTTGTCTGTCATTTTGCCTGCCGTGTTACCTCTGGCTTCTTCTCTGGCTTTAGTGGCAAATTCTCCGAGGTAACCTTCTTCAACCAAACGTTCTATTGCCAACTTCAATTCCCGGCATACATCTGTGGAGTGTCCTTTGACTTTGTGGAACTTACAAAAAGCGTTCCCCCCCATAATTACTCCTGGTTTCATAGGAGCTGGATAACGGATAGGTAGGTTCCGTTGCTGGACGATTGCTAAGATTTCCGCTCTCGGAAGTATGAGGGAAGGAAGGTTAGGGTCGTATATTCGGCCCTTTGGTGGATCCGTTTGCCTTCTAGTAGGGGAATTGCCATATCTTCCTTTTGAGAAATTACCTCTTTGCCGGTTGGAGGCTCTAGGGATGTGGTCTTTTCGTTGGCCATAGTCGTCATTTGGGTGACTATCGGGAGTCGCGTTTGTCTGGGCGTTAGGAGCGGGATGTGTGTCTTGAGGTATTCTCCGAATTCTCTCTATTTTCCTCTTCCTCCATCCTTACATAGTTGTGAGCTTTCAGTCTTAATGCGTCTAACGTCGGTGGTGGGTACACCATTAATATATCTCGTAGCTTTCCATAACAGCAATTGCGCTTTAAGGCCTCAATAGCGAAATCGATGGTAACGCCTGACGTTAATGACATCTCAAGATCAAAGCGACCCAAGAAATCCTTCAGGGATTCCTGCGGTCTTCAATGGATATCAAATAACGCTGCCGCAGATTTCCTGATAGGGACAACCGTGCTAAATCGACTTCGAAACTTCGTTTCCAACTGAGAAAAACTATCGATAGATCCTGCCGGAAGTCCTTCAAACCAGAGACGCGCTACTCCTGACAGTGTCATGACAAAAATCTGACATAACGCTACGTCACTATGGGTTTGAAATTGTACAAAATCTTTCACTTTATTGAGGTGAGATATAGGGTCCCTCGTGCCGTCATACAATTCGGTAGGAAGTTTTACGTGCCGATTGACTCGGTGATGTCTTATGCGATAACTAAACGGGTGACCAACGTTATCATCAAGGATCCCACGAGGAGGAAAATCTTCTTCATAGTGCTCTTGACCTCGAAGTACGTGCTCATGATATCGCCTAGGAGATCGGTTGCGACTCCTTGGCGTTCGGGTTCATTGTCTTCTACTACTCGACCTCTCACTGTGTCTAGGAGATGGGTCCCTGAGCGTCCCGTCTCGCCTGTCATCCCAATCATTCTTGTACTTGTCATGGTATCGCTCCCCTTCGAAAGTAGGGATTTCCCTCGTGTACTGTGCGGAGGGTTCAGTGTGTCTATGCGCGAGTTGCATGAAACTGACAGGGATCGATGTCGCAGGTAAGGTTAACAAAATGCCCGTAGATTGTCGAGGCGATAATGGTCGATCAGTGACGATAGATGGAGTAAAAACTATCTGAGAAGATAAGCTAGGTCCTGAAATATGGGGCGTGAATCCCGCAGCTAACTCTATCAAATGGTCTATCTGAGCCTGAAGAGCTGATAGAGTGTTCACAAAAGGATTGCCTACGTTATCTACCGCTGGTCCCCTCGAATGAGGAGTTGAATAACTAGGTCCCGCCATCTGGCAAAAAGGAATGTGCATCTGGGAAAAAGATATCCCTAGGTGTTAGGCACCTGAGTCACATCCTAAAAAAGGTTACCGGATAAACGAGGTGTTTAAACATGCTTGAAAAATAAAAAGTCCTAATTTATGTGATCATGCCCAATGAATTAATTAAATTCTAACAATTCTATATAATCATGCGTACGGTTATGTAAAATAAAAAAATGTTAAAATAAATAAAAAGAGGAGGACTTGTACTTGTTGGAAAGTCACGTGCGGGTTTACCCTGCAAAATGAGATTATTAGTGCGAGGAATAAATAATAAAAAAATAGATAAATATTTAAATTATTGCATATTAGATAATTTTAACGATTTAAAATCAAGCGAAAATAACTTTTTTCGTGCCATTTTTTCACGAATTTTTTTTTTGACGGGCCGAAAATGGGCCTCACTAGCTAGGCCCAAGACAGCACGGCCCACTGGGCTGACTGTCAACGTGGGCCTCAGCCCACGCATCACCGTTTGGCCCATCTTTTCCCACGCTTGGGCGCTAGACGCCCAAGCTTCTTTTCCCACGCTGGGCCCAGGTGGCCCAGCTTTCTTTCTTGCACGGGTGTGGCGCAAGACGCCAGCCCTTTCTTCTTCTTTGGGCCACGCTTGGCCCAACATCTCTTTTCCTCACACGGGCGTGATGCCCGCATTTTTCTTTCCTGGGCTGAGCAAAATGCTTGGCCCAAAATTAAATAAAAGGGGCATGGCACTGTTCATCGTCACCTTCCTTGCGTTGCCGGCGACCAAGGAAGGAACGACCCAGAAATATGCCAAAATAATTCTTGTGTCCACAGCAACTTATATGTACCATCACAACAAGAAAAATCAACCCGAAACATTGCCAATTAAATAAAAAATGAATTTAAAATAAATAAATAAAAAGCTTAAACTTGGCTTGAATTTGCCACCGACTGAGTAAAATAAAACGTTGTAATTATTCTATATATTGGATAGAATTTATTTAAGATTAAAATGGCTAATTATCGTTTGAAAGCACGAACAAACGAATTTTTGAAAGAAAACAATTAAAAACGCAAAACAAGCTTCAAAAATTTCAACTGTGAGTAACTTCAACCTTAGGTTGAAGTAGGCAGCTGTTCGTGCTAGTGAACCAGTGCTAGAGAGGGAGAGAGTGTTCGTGAATTAGCAAGGAAAAATGAGGGAGGGAGTATGCTATTTATAGGCAAGCTTCTCGAGTGGGTTTTGGCGGTGAGTTACGCGTGGCCGAGGCAGACTTGGGGAGCAAGGGAAGAGCAGGGTGTTTGTGTGGCTGTGGTTGCTCGTAGGTAGCCTAGGGACGGTAGGCCAGGCTCGCGAGGCGATGAAGACGGGCTCGCTTTTCCTCGTGCATGAACTGGGCATGAAATGGACTATGTCCATGCGTTAATTATCTCAATCATTTGATCTTGGTTGACTTCTTTGGTCAACCAGATCAATGGTTGAGATCAATGTTGACTTCTCCTTTTGATTTTTGGCTTGAGTCGATGGTACGAGCAATCTCATCCTAAAATTAACGAAAATTCGAACCGAAAATGCCAATACGTAGAGTAAAATAAAACGAAATTATTAGTATACAGTAAGTGGCGAAAAGTTTTCCCTATAGTTTGATAAAACAATTCGCTCATAAGCGATAAAAGTTCGAATGTAAAAAATGCTAAAAATAAGAATTGAGCGAAACGCAAAGAGATAGCGCGAGTTAGAAAAATAATAAAAAAAAGTAGCTAATGAGCGAAATTGTTCGACCATTGGTTCCAAGAATTTTACTCAGAACCGATATGAGTTCGAATGGAAAAAGTGATAAAAATGTGAAAAAGTTATGAGATAAAATTTAAATGACATTAAGCGTAAAAATAAACATCAGTTGGACGAAAATAAACTGACATATGATTTTTAGCAAGTTGATGCTTGAAATGAGAAAATATTTGATGATGAAAAATTAAAAGTCAAAAATCGGGTAGCAACAGTTGCCCCCTCTTTACTGTCTCATCAAAAAATGAGGTGTAACCAAGATTTTTTGATGAACAGTAAAGATGGTTGCTCCCGTGTCAACGATGGTTTTAAAAAGGATGCAGAATTTAAATGCAGACTTACCTGGGAGTGGGTGATTGATAAGTTCGGATCAGGGCGAGGGTAGGACTCATAGTCCCTGTGTTGGTGCTGGAAGTAGAATTAGTCCGGGCGAGGGTAGTACTCACAACCTTACGCTGATGCAGGAAAGTAAATTGCGGAAATATAACTTGATGTCCGAACGGGGACACCGCAATGATCCAACCTTGATGCAGGCAATAGAATTGGACATTTGAACGGGGACACGCAATTGTCAGACGTCGATGCAGGAAAGTAAAGGTATCCGGGCAAGGCTATCGCAGTCGCGGACGCTGATGCAAGAAAGTAAATATATCCGGGCGAGGCTATCGCAGTCACGGATGCTAATGCAGAAATGGAAAGATGTACGGGAGAGCTATCGCAGTCATGGACGATGCAGAAAAGTAAAGATATCCGGGCGAGGCTATCGCAGTCACGGACGATGCAGAAAAGTAAAGATATCCGGGCGAGGCTATCGCAGTCACGGACAATGCAGAAATATAAATTCAAGTAGGGCGAGGGGAGTACTCGCAGTCCATACACTGTTGCTTGAGTATCGTATGATGGTGATGTAGCTTTGTTTGGGCGTTGTTTCCCCTGAGACATTGATGTGGAAATTGAAATGGAAACTCCACTCGGACACTGCTGCCCGTTGGGGGTTGGTGCTAAAATCCTTCCGGACGCTGCTGCTCGTCGGATGTTGATTTCTAAGGATGATCTCTGATAGTGAGGTCGTTGATGGTCTAAATTCCACTCGGACGATGCTGCCTGCCGGGGTTTTAATGTTGAGGAATCTTTTCGGGTGTTGTTGCCTGCTGGGATGTTGATGGTAAATCCTTTCGGACGTCGCTGCCTGTTGGGTATCAGTGCTGAATTCCTCTCGGACGTTGCTGCCCATTGGAGATTGGTGCTGAAGATGTAAATGCATGCTTGTGCGATGCTATCGCTCTCCGGACATTAGTGTGGACCCATAAAATGAAGACAAGATGTATGTAGGGATATTTTTAAAGATATGTTGCGGGGACATGACCAATCACAACATTTTTTTTAAAGACAGGATATGAGGGACATGACCTTTCACACCGTTAAAAGGCATGTTGTGGGGACGTGACCGCTTACAATATTTTGAAAAAAGACATATTGGCAAGTGGGTGTCCAAGTCACCGTACGACATGACTGAAAAGTGGGTTTTGAACCGCCACACAAAACTTGGGAGATGGGGTTTTGAACCGCCACTTAAAACTTGGAAGGTGGGGTTTTGAACCGCCACACAAAATTTTGAAAGGTGGGGTTTTGAACCGCCACTCAAAATTTGGAAGGTGGGGTTTTGAACCGCCACTCAAAACTTGGAAGATGGGGTTTTGAACCGCCACATAAAATTTTGAAAGGGAGTGGTAACGTATCTCTATTTGGATGCTCAGATGATGAGGGAGCGTGATCCCCTGCACAAAATTGATTGGGGAGTGGTAACGTGCTCCATTCGGTTACTTTGATGGTGGGGGGTGATCCGCCGCACGAAGTAGATGAGGAGTGGTAACGTGTTCCATTCAGATGCTTTGATAGATTTGTTGGCAGAGATTGATCACCGTGTGGGATTCCACTGACGCATATCTGTGTCCCGCAAATAGGGACAAAACAAACACAAAGCAGTAGTGGATGGAAAAAAGAGGAGAGCAATTGATGAATGAGTAACAAATCATATATGATGTATATGAAAGTATTCCCACACTACCCTAAGGTTTGTCCCTAGTATTTTGTCAAGATAAAGACAACTTCCCTATCAAGAGAAGGTTAAACAAATTTAAGCAAGGAAGTTGATAGTTTTTTCTTTTCCAATGAACAGTGCTCGTTGGTTGGCCGCGACGAGGGCAAAGTGCACAAGTTCTTCGGTTTTGTTGGTGATGCTTCTTCTTCTTGATCACTCGGAGCACTTAGATTCTTGAATCTTCGTTGGGGATATTTCTTCTTGATCGTCGGCCAAATAAAAATATTTAGATGGTAAAACATGAGACAATTCCCCACATACAGAAAAGGCAAAATCAGAGAATACTTTGCAAGGAAACCAATTATCTCACTCACACAGAGTGCTTTAAACGATTCGAATTGTAACTCCAAATCCTTACTACTGAGGCCTAACCGATACCCCAAACATCCAAACTTACAAAAACCAAAAATTCAGGTGCTTTATGACAGAATCATGCAAACAAAAATAGAACAGCAACCGTTTACTTTTCATTCTTTTGATTCATCGACAACCTTTTTCTTATTTATTTCCGCCCATTTATTATACCAGTATTTTGGACATGTAGTTTCTTGAATATTTTCGCTTGCTGAGGCAAAAATATCAAGACGTGTGTTGTCTGTTGACATGTAGTTTCCTGAATATTTTCGCTTGCTGAGGCAAAAATATCAAGACGTGTGTTGTCTGTTGACATGTAGTTTCTTGAATATTTTCGCTTGCTGAGGCAAAAATATCAAGACATGTTTTGTCCGTTTGGCATGCAGTTTCTTGAATATTTTCGCTTGCTGAGGCGAAAATATCAAGACATATTTTGCCAGTTTGGCTGGTTTTATTTAGAGATAGTTCTTTGGATATTTTCACTTGCTGAGGCAAAAATACCAAAGCATTGCAAGCACCATTTTTCTTTTCCTTTCTTTCTTCTTTTTAACAGTTCTCATAAACCAAAGAATGTTTCAAGAACAACAGAGGTGAATGTTCCACTTGCAAATTTTGTCATTAAGCACCGGAACTTTAGGTTTGTAAAAGATTAGATGTTTAAAGAGTACCAGGATCGTACTCTTGCAAATATTGATCATGTTAATCCCATTTATTTGCCCCCGTAGTATGGTATGGAGTCAATATTGAAGCATTTTTGCATTTCATGTTAGTGAGATGGCAAGGTTTCAAGCAATGAGTCCTATGATCTTTCTTTTTTAAAAATAACGGAACCGAAAATCATGCAAAAGACTCTCTAGACTATCTTGGCCCTAGACACGAAAATCAGTAGTGTCGAAGTTTTTTCGATCTCCTTCCAATACTGGCCATCAATAATCTTTGGAGATTTCATTTCCTTCCATGCTCGTTGTGCACCTTACCTTCAGTTAGCCATCTCAATCTAGCACTACTCATTGTCTTAGGGGAGTATGACAATTTAAGGGTAGTGTGGATTTTATTCAAGGAATCTTTATTCACAGTTAAATTCTTAGCAATTTCACATGAATTTTATGAATTAAAAAAAATAATTGCCCCCAATGCGGGAATGAATGCAGAATGATTGTACAAAAATTAAAGAGATAGAGAGGTAAATGAACTTCTCTGATATGTGCAGTAAAAGTGCTGAGGTCGGCGCAAGGCGCTGCTGCGGAAATATGAATGTAAACCTCACTCTGACGTTGATGCCTACTGCAATGTTCGTATAGGAATGTAGATTGAGATCAGGGCGGGGCGCCGCAATGGATGAAAATAGGGGGAACTGAACCGCCGCAATGGATGAAAGTGGGGCGTTTCCAAAAGGTTGCCCCCGGTGTAGAATGCATAATGGACTTCCCTGATGTGCGCGGCAGGGCAATAAGGGCACACATGACGGTCATTCCTTTATCTCGCTGAGCATTATGCAAGTAACCATGGTATGATTCGAGTTCCTGCAAAAATAAGGGAGAAACAATGGGTAGAATTGAAAAATGATTTAGGAAAATAGACAACGTAATCAATAGGTTTTAAACTCTCCCTTTTCTAGTGAGGCTTTATGCAGGTACCCCCAGTATGATTCAGATTCTACCGTGGGTTCGTTCACTTGGACTTCAAGGCTCCCTGACGCTTTGTCGATGCCCGCTTGGATGCCTTGGACGTTGCGGCTCATTTGGATGTTGATGTCATAACGGCTCTACTTGAATACCTCGCCAAAAGCAAGTGCGTGTGCAATCGGACGCGTTGTAGATTGAATCACTTCTGGAGTTGATCAAATTGCTAGGGAAAGGCGAACTCAAAATGAAACTCGGGATTGGTTGTTTGCAATGTAGAATGAGGTGGTCTACTTGCAGAAAGACCAACTTATTTGTAGATGGTCCTTACGTTATATAGCAAGGGAGAAACACCTTTTCTGATTTGTTTTTTTTTAACTGTCCCGGGTTGGGGAGGAGGATCATTCGAGAGCTGATAGGAGGAAGATGACATGATGCAGGCAACCATGGCATGATTCAAGTTCCCTGGTATAGTGAGGCTTATTGGCAAGCACATCATGATTCTGATCGGATATTGAGACCCATTTATGCTTTGTGGAATTATGTTTGGATGTTGCCGACCATTGAGATGGGGGAACAAAAATGAAAGTTCCATTTGGGCGTTGCTGCCTGTAGGAAGGTTGATGCGGAAAGAGAAATCCATTTGGGCACTGCTGCCCCCTGGGATGAAGAATTCATTCGGGCGCTGCTGCCTAATGGGATGTTGGTACTGAAAAAATCCACTCGGACACTACTGCCCAATGGGATGTTGGTACTGAAATCTTCATATCCAGACGAGAGTAACACTCGCGGTCCTGGATAAGACAAGTAGAAGGACGTTGATGGCTTTAGTCGGACACCTTGCGAAAATGCATATTGGTGTTCCGGACTTAGTGTGACCGATCTTTTCTTAGCTAATTTAATTGCATGGGTTGCTTCTGGGAATGCATTGATTCAGGCCTGACTTTCGATGTAATCCTCGATGAAAGACATTGTTTCACCTTTCGAAGGGATGGGAAACTCCTTTAATAAGGGTTCGCGACTGTTGCGGTGGATCCAGAAAACAAAGTCCATGCACCACATCTCGGGGAATGCTCTTTTGAAGATTTGGCGCTTGAGTTGGGCCTTTGCGTGGACCAACGTCACAATGACAGACTTTGAATGATGCCCATTTAGTACGTGCCTTGATCTAGGGGTGTTCATCGGTCGGTACGGTAATTTTTCAGTATAAAAATTTCAGTATTCGGTATACCGAACTAGAAAAATTAAATACCATACCATAGTTTCTATTGATCAATACCGTTACCATATTACCGAGATAATTTCGGTACAGTATTATGGTATTACGGCAATACCAAATAACATACAAATAAATTAAAAATTCATAGAATCAGAACAAATAGTGAAGCATGTCCCATTGATTTTCTCCAAATAATCGTGGAGTATCAAATTTAGATCACAAATTCTCCAACACTGCTAATATATCAATGTTTCCTGTCCAAGAAGGTTATCAGCAAACAACAAACTGATCAAATTAAGTGTATTTGATCCATGAAATCCATTCCCAGCTATTAAATACGGAATACACAACATAGTGTGGCAGCAAACATCTTAAAAAGACTAATTAACCAAAGGAAAAAACAAAATCAATGGGCTTAAGGTTGGAGTTGGACGCGTCTGAGAGAGCTTAAGGTTGCTCACTTAATTACAATGGGCTTATCACTTATGGGCTTCAAATTTCAATTATTGGAGAGGAGTGAAGGATATAGATTAGGCTTAACTCTTAAGTTATATAGCGGCCCTATATAAAAAACATAAGTTCGGCAGGTACGGTATTACCGTACCTGTAAATTTGGATACCATACTGTACCGAACAAAGTTTGGTCGGTAATTCGGTATACCGAACAGTAAAAATTCTAAAAAAAATACCGACCGAATAGAGTAAATTTCGGTATGGTATTACGGTAATTTCAGTTCGGTCGGTATTTGCACAGCCCTACCCTGATCAAGGTGTGAGGTGGACAAATGAGATGGCTTCTCCGAAGGCTCCCTCATCCGATTTGCTTGCCCCCAGGTATAGAGGATTGAAAATGTGATACAGTGTCAATGATTTAAGGCCTTCTGATTATGATGAGTTTTGATACCCACGATCTTGTTTGGCTCTGAAGCTTCAACTTGGTGGCACCTTCTTAGGTGATGATCATGACGAGATCAACATGTTATCTTGAGGCTTCTGCTCGTTTGGTCGTCGTTGGACTTTTGCTTGACATTTCTTCTTAGAATCGTGATGGCTGAGGAGATGACAACCCTTTTGAACCACCAGGCTAGTGAGCTTGACTGAGATACAAAAGGAAGCTTTTATTCATTCCCCACAATGATGATGAAGAGAAGGTCATTCTATCATGGGTGATAGTCATCCCTAAGAAGCTACCCACTCTTGAAAGGATTAATACCTATTCGATCATGATCAACTGCTTGGGAAGAGAGACGCTAATGATTGCTTCGGAATAAGATCAAATTTGACACATGAAAGATTTGACCATGATTGAATTTGAGTCTGTAGTTTGGAGCATGGCGGGGCGTGAATGTCCTTATGCCACAGAATAGGACTGATTTAAGTATGTTGATTGGGACCATAGGGGAACACCTATTCGTCATGTTTCTGTAAGGTCAAGGGTCCCGCTTGTAAAAGGCACCTGGCGACGGTAGAGTCTTGATGGTGGAATTTTCCGAGGAGGCGGATAGAGAGAAAAGCTTTAGCAACTTACACCCCCAAACAGGCTTGTTAGCACGAAATAGGCTTGGTGACTTTGATACCACATCTTTTGTATTCAAACTGGATAATAGTATTGCTATAAACATAGCCGATCGTAACATTTCAAAGAACGACCATTTAGTTCTTGAATGGTGTTTTTAGCTTAGGCACTTTCCTAGATAATCAGATGATAACTCCTTGCTCGGGATTGCATATGTAGTCTTTTCATGTGGATTCAGCCTTTGAAAAAGCTAAATTGCTTCCGAACTTGGTCAGATTGCCAAGGAAAGATGAGTTCATAATGAATCTTGAGACTGGTTGTTTGCAATTACAAGATGTTCTGCAAAGAGGCCAGCTCATCGTAGCGAATGAAGAACCATCTTGAAACCTTTCCCGATTCGCTCCTTAACTGCTCTAGACGAGGAGACATCCTTTGCATTGGGGATGACCGATTGTTGATGATTTGTTCAAGAGGTATGGCTTGAACATAATTTTGAGAGATGATAGAAGATCCTTGGTCAGCTGGAGATTCAGATGGTCATTGGGGAATCCAGTCAATCGTTCCTTTGCGGGGAGGAGGCTCCAACACTTCAACTTTTGTAGCATGGGATTGCGGATAAAACATGCGAATGCAATCCCATCAACACATGTGCTTACTAGTTCATTTATTGGAGGATTGATCTTCACTGTACAATTATCATGCCTATACACGGAGATATCTTGTCTGTGATGATCAAATTCAAAACATGAAAGATTAGATCATGATTGAGTTTTGAATTTATAGTCGGGAGTCGGGTAGGGCGTGAACGTCGTTATCACACGGAATGAGAACGTAGTATGTTGATTGGAGTCCCTAAAGGACACGCATCCATCATTGTTATGTTTCTCCACCAAGATGAGGAACCGTTTACAAAGGGCACTTGGGGACAGTAATGCGTTGATAGTAAAATTTCCGAGAAGAATCGTTCAGGAGTTGATAGGAGGAGCACTCCTTTGCACCTGCTTCAACGTTGATCTGAAAGCGAGGAGTGGATGGGCGAAACGAGCTCTCTGTGGTGAATTACCACTCCCTATGTCTTGCCCCCCGGTGAAAATGTGCTCGATTATTGACCTTTTCTGGTCGTCATTAACTTGTTTGCCCCCCAGTTTACAAGTCTCATTGTACCTGAAATAAAGAGGGAATTAAACAGTAAGTCTAGAGGGACATTGAGATGATCAGTGTAAATTTGGCATTTGTGGCATCTCCTAAAGTAGTCAATGCAATCTCTTCGATGGTGAGCCAAAAATAGCCCCGTCTCATGGTTTGTCTTGCCATCATGTGTCCACTAGCGTGTGGAGCAAATTCCATCATGGTTTTCTGCTATGATCTTTTGGCTTCGAAAATAGTGACTCATCGAAGCAAGACTTCATCCCCCCTTTTTCTTGTATAGAGACTCATCATCAAGGTAGGAGTCTAAAGACAGACGCTGAAGAGTCTTTTTGCTACTTTGGGTTGCCCCTAGTGGGTATTCCTGATGTTTGACGAAGCATACCAGGTCATGGTATCATGGCTTCCCATCAGGCTCATTTTCTAAGGCAGCGCAACATGTTGGCGTCTCCCTCACTTCTACCCTCAGTGGCTGAAGCGATGTTGTTTGTGCATGAGAAGTTCAGTTGGTATGCTACAGGGAATTGACGACTATCGGGAGCTATGGTAATAGCACCCACTCCGTTTTTCGCGAGATTTTTTGCGTCATCAAAGAACATGGTCTACCAATCATCTTTCTCGGCATCGTCTTTTAACCGCCTTTTGCGTCATATAGATGATCTCATATTCAGCCAGCAGGACTTGCCATCTGCAAATGCGGCTTGACAAGTAAGGCTTCTCGAAGATATACTTTAGAGGATCCATTCGAAAAATCAACCATGTTGTGTAATACAACATGTGTTGTTTGAGTCTTCGAGCGCTCCATGCCAGGGCGCAGCAAGTTCGTTCTAATGAGGAGTAGTGCATTTCACACTCATTGAATTTCTTACTCAAGTAATAAATGGCCTGCTAACGTCTCCTGGATTCAGCATGTTGTCCTAGAACGCATCCCGTGGCATTGGCCGTAACTGTCAATTACAACAGTAAAGGACGTCCTAGCGTAGAAAGGACTAAAACTGGAGGACTCTGCAAATATGCTTCGATCTTTTCAAAAGTTCCTTGGCAATATTCATCCCATTCAGCATCTTCATTTTTTTCACCATTTTGAACATTGGCTCACAAATGAGGGTTAACTGGCTGATGAAACGGGAGATATAGACTTATAGTTGATGCGCCCCAAGAAACCTCATTTTTTATCTTGGGAGAAGGTAACTCCTGAATCACTCTTACTTTGTCAGGGTCTACCTCTATGCCTCTATTGCTGATAATGAATCCTAACAATTTCCCGGACGTTACTCCGAAAGTGCATTTAGCCAGATTCAACCGCAACTGGAACTGCCTCAGTCTTTTGAAGACTTTTCTCAGGACGTCCATATGATCTTGTGCTCCATGAGATTTGGTTATCATATCGTCAACATATATCCCGATCGTATCATGTCATGGAGAAAAAGTGACAGCGGCACGCTGGTACGTAGCACCCGTATTTTTTAGTCCGAAGGGCATCATTTTGTAGTAAAAGGTTCCCTAGGGCGTGATGAAGGTCATTTTTTGCTATCTTCAGGAGCCATCTTGATCTGATTGTATCCCAAGAGTCCATCCATAAAGGAAAATATGTCATTATGGGCAACATTATCTACTAGGATATCGATACGAAGGAGCGGGAAATCATCTTTGGGACTCGCTCAATTGAGATCACGGAAATCAACTCACATGCGAACCTTCCCATCTTTCTTGGGCACATGCCAGATGTTGGCGACCCATTATGGGTATTCGGTAACTCTCAGGAAAACCGCGTCTAGCTGCTTTGCGACATCCTTTTTTTCAGAAGGGTGTTAGGACGTATCCTTCGGAACTTTTGCTTTAACAGTTTGAACTCAGGTTTCACTGCGATGCGATGTCCAACTTTACCAGGATCGAGACCTGGCATGTCTTTGCCTGGCCACGCGAATACCTCTGCATACTTTGTACGAAGGGTGATTAACCTTTCTCTTTAAGGTTGTCCCAATCTTGACCATTTTCTGATTTTCACTGCTTGGCCCCAAGTTTATCTCTTCCAACTCTTTCTGACGGGGGACCATTTCTTTCTCTGAATTTTCCACTAAACGAGCTATCCCGTGTGGAGTCTCAACCTTGTCCTCAGTCTCGGAGGTGATCTCTTTACCCAAAACCGATTTAACATTCATCCTAAGAATAAAGAATGTGAAGAGTAAAAGCCTTTTGAAATAACAAAGAAAGCCGCATATATTTACAAAAAGGAACCTGAGTTCCTATAAAAGAGTTTTTTGCAACAAAAAACATGAATATTACAGACTGATACGGAAACACCATAGTTATCCCATTATACACAAGCCCTTGGACTTCTTTACAAGCCCTGAATCGATCCTTCCTTCTTAAGCTTGCCAGTATGGAGGGCCGAGTCTGGTGACGCACCGATAGTGAGAGAGCTTTGATTGACGCCTTCGGCGTGCTGCACATAACTTCTTCTGGCCAGCGCAATGGAGAGCTCCTCTTTAGGCAAACTTGACACTAAGGAGCCAATGACCTCTTCCCTTGAAGTAACGTTCTCTCCCCTACTACGTAGGGTCTGTCTTGGAAGAGGGTCGGCGGCTATATTAGGTCCATTGGTCAACCTTTCGAAAGAGATCCATCCATTCTTAAGCAAGAGATTAACCTGTCTCTTAAAGGTAAGGCATTTTTCTATAGTGTGTCCCTGAGCTCCGGCATGATATTCACACTTTGCGTTAGGGTCATACCATTTTGGGTATGGAGGTTGTCGGGATTGGGCTGGGATTGGCAGAATCTATCTAGCTGTGAAGAGATGTTTGTAGATTTCCCCTGCAGGAAAAGGGAGAGGTGGTACTGGTTTCTGGTTCCCGCAGCTATTTTGATTTCCTGGTTGACTTGGTGAGCCATGTGGTCTACGTCGTACGGGTTGCAATATTTGCGATGGAGGTGGTCGTTTGTAGCTAAGCCGATGGGTGACAAGACTAACATTTTCCTTCCTAGGAAGTGTGCTCGGAGGTGCTGTTTCTGTCATGGCACTACCAACCCTTCCTAACTTAATCCTCTATTCCGCCATCATGCCAGAAGGGCTACCATGGGAGAAATGCGGCTGAGTCTGATTGCCCCCAAGAAGCTGGGATTTTGGCAGTCATGGAAATACTGAGATTCTGAGTGGATCTTCTTTTTGCTAGGATCAATAGTGGGTCCACTCAGCGGAGGATTAAGAGATGCACCATCTGGAGTGCTTGCACTTTGCCCAATCACAGTGCCTGCGGTGAGCGTGGAATTACCGGAAGGATCCTGCTACTGCCATTGAACCCCGACAATAGATGGTGGTTGGGTCACAGATGGGTCAGAAGCACCAGGTAACAAGGTAAGTGCTACCTCATCCTGTTCTTTTTTGGTTAGCGCAGTGCTTACTGTAATGGCCTGGATCTGTTCTTCAAGCTTCTCTACCCTTGCTTCTAGTGTCTGAACCTTTTCGGTCGTTTGCCGTATTTGAAGCTTGGTTATGGGGTGCGTGTGGGGAACAATTTGCTTTTTGGGAGCCATTTTTAACCTTTCACTCTGAAAAAATAAACAAGTGAAATAATTTAAGAGTTATAACAATGATTAAAATGTATGCGAAATGTTATCCCGAGGCCTCCACACTGTGAGAGAAAGAGAGGGGTAAGTACGATAATAGCACTAATGCAAGCACCATAAAAAAATCGCAGACATGGAGAGTTACGAAAATAATTGAGACAAAATTATAAACAGAGAAAAATCACGAATGAGTTTCTATGAGAAAAGTTGCGGAAAAATTTACACACATGGAAAAATTTCAGAAAAATTTATCAATCAGAAAAATTTATCAATGTGAAAAATTACGGAAAAAGTTGTACCCGTGGAGTAATTCGCGGAGAAATCACCACACGTGGAAAAATTACAGAAATCATTACACACGTGGAAAAATTGCGGAAAAATTTACCACATGTGGAAAGATTGCGGAAAAATTGGACACACGTGGAAAGATTGCGGAAAAATTTGACACGTGGAAAAATTTGCAGAAGAATTTATAGATATTGCAAAATTGTGGAAAAATTTACAAACATGGGGACATTGCAAAAAACTTGCAAATATGGAGAAATTACGAAAAATGTGACAAAATTATGGCAAAATTTTGCCAATATGGAAATTTTGCAGAAAATTTTATAAATGTGAAAAAATTACGAAATCTGTTGTAAAATGTGGAAAATTTGAGAAATCTCTTTGTAAAAATTTTGAGAAATCATTTGTGGAAAATTTGAGAAATCAGTTCTAAATGGAAAAGGTTTAAGGAAGCAGTAGAAAAAGTGAAACAAAGTCGCAATATACGCATTTCAGTATGATGCATATGCTGGGGTGACACCAACTATTTCTAACTGGCTGGAAGGCTCCCGGACAATACCATAGAAGTGGTCCCTCAATAAATGGATACGAGAGCGTTTACCGAATCATAAAAGGATCCGAGGCGCTCAATCCATTTAGGGGTTCGAGTCCGAGTGAGGGTTCGTGAAAGCTTACCAAGGCGTGGGCCCTAGGACTTCACTACTACCGACCTAATCCGATTTGGAAATGCCCGACAATAGGGATTATGCGTGAAAATGTGTATGCAATGACAGTTTATCAAAGCGAATAACACATAGCAACAAATCAAGTACAATCGATTTATCAAAGCGAATAAATACATGAAAAGCAATTAATCATGCAAAAAAATCAAATTATAACACATGAAAAATAATACATCATGTACAAAAATCATATAAAAAATAAACACCTCAATAAAAATTCCGGCTTCGACCCTAAAGTCCCTAGTGAAGTCGCCAAACTATCGCACCCCTTTTTTGGAATTCTCCATGCGCGACGCGGGTTTGGGACTAGATGTGAGATGAAATCAGACTCATCTCACATAATGCAATGAAGTCGCCACCCTATTTTGTTTCTAGGTTTAGGGAAGCTAAAGATATGACATAAAAAATAAAATGCTAAGGCAAGATGGGTCTGAACCCGATAACAGTGGTTCGGGGTCGTATTATGGACTCAGGAAGGTGTTAGGCACCCGAGTCACATCCTAAAAAAGGTTACCGGATAAACGAGGTGTTTAAACATGCTTGAAAAATAAAAAGTCCTAATTTATGTGATCATGCCCAATGAATTAATTAAATTCTAACAATTCTATATAATCATGCATACGGTTATGTAAAATAAAAAAATGTTAAAATAAATAAAAGGAGGAGGACTTGTACTTGTTGGAAAGTGACGTGGGGGTTTACCCTGCAAAATGAGATTATTAGTGCGAGGAATAAATAATAAAAAAATAGATAAATATTTAAATTATTGCATATTAGATAATTTTAACGATTTAAAATCAAGCGAAAATAATTATTTAAGCATTCAGAATCATGCAAAAATAATTAATTACATGGTAAAAGCATACGAAAAAATGGCACGATAAAAGTGACACGAATTTTTTTTTTTACGGGCCGAAAATGGGCCTCACTAGCTAGGCCCAAGACAGCACAACCCACTAGGTTGACTGTCAGCGTGGGCCTCAGCCCACGCATCACCCTCTAGCTGCGCCAAACGACCCAGCTTTTCCCACGCTTGGGTGCTAGACGCCCAAGCTTCTTTTCCCACGCTGGGCCCAGGTGGCCCAGCTTTCTTTCTTGCACTGGCGTGGCACAAGACGCCAGCCCTTTCTTCTTCTCTGGGCCACGCTTGGCCCAGCATCTCTTTTCCTCACGCGGGCGTGATGCCCGCGTTTTTCTTTCCTGGGCTGAGCAAAATGCTTCGCACAAAATTAAATAAAAGGGGCATGGCACTGTTCATCGTCACCTTCCTTGCGTCGTCGGCGCCATTGCCGGCGACCAAGGAAGGAACGACCCCGATCATAGCCAGAAATATGCCAAAATAATTCTTGTGTTCACAACAACTTATATGTACCATCACAGCAAGAAAAATCAACCCGAAACATTGCCAATTAAATAAAAAATGAATTTAAAAGAAATAAATAAAAAGCTTGAATTTGGCTTGAATTTGCCACCGATTGAGTAAAATAAAACGTTGTAATTATTCTATATATTGGATATAATTTATTTAAGATTAAGATGGCTAATTATCGTTTGAAAACACGAACAAATGAATTTTTGAAAGAAAACAATTAAAAACGCAAAACAAGCTTCAAAAATTTCAACTGTGAGTAACTTCAACCTTAGGTTGAAGTAGGCAGTTGTTCGTGCTAGTGAACCAGCGCTAGAGAGGGAAAGAGTGTTCGTGAATTAGCAAGGAAAAATGAGGGAGGGAGCATGCTATTTATAGGCAAGCTTCGCGAGTGGATTTTGGCGGTGACCTGCGCGTGGCCGAGGGAGACTTGGGGAGCAAGGGAGGAGCAGGGTCTTTGTGTGGCTGTGGTTGCTCGTAGGTAGCCTAGGGACGGTAGGCCAGGCTCGCGAGGAGATGAAGACGGGCTCGCTTTTCCTCGTGCATGAACTGGGCATGAAATGGACTATGTCCATGTGTTAATTATCTCAACCATTTGATCTTGGTTGACTTCTTTGGTCAACCAGATCAATGGTTGAGGTCAAGGTTGACTTCTCCTTTTGATTTTTGGTTTGAGCCGATGGTACGAGCAATCTCACCCTAAAATTAACGAAAATTCAAACCGAAAATGCCAATACGTAGAGTAAAATAAAATGAAATTATTAGTATACAGTAAGTGGCGAAACGTTTGCCCTATAGTTCGATGAAAAAATTCGCTCGTAAGCGATAAAAGTTCGAATGTAAAAAATGCTAAAAATAAGAATTGAGCGAAACGCAAAGAGATAGCGCGAGTTAGAAAAATAATAAAAAATAAGTAGCTAATGAGCGAAATTGTTTGACCATTGGTTCCAAGAATTTTACTCGGAACCGATATGAGTTCGAATGGAAAAAGTGATAAAAATGTGAAAAAGTTATGAGATAAAATTTAAATGACATTAAGCGTAAAAAAAACATCAGTTGGACCAAAATAAACTGACATATGATTTTTAGCAAGTTGATGCTTAAAATGAGAAAATATTTGATGATGAAAAATTAAAAGTCAAAAATCGGGTAGCAACATCCTGCTGAGCTTTTTCAATTCTGTGGAACAGGGACTGTTGCTGATCAATAACTCCCTGCAGCTGCTCCTTTGTTGCCATCTGATAATCATGGAACAGGTGCTGATTATCTGTGAAGGTTCGGATCATGTCACATTGCTGGTTCAGGAGTTTGTCAGCCCACTCTGGAAGCATTGAATGGTTAGAATCTAAGTCGCATGGGGTCGTCTTTGGATTTTTGGCATCTTGCCCAAGATTGGGCTCTTTATCTGCACTGCTAGACTTAGGGACTGCATCATCAAGCTGGATTGGCCGCAACTTGAAATTTCCATTGATCCTTTTTCCGTAGAGGTGATTTGCTACTTGTGTGAAACCTGTATTAAAACAAAGAAAGCCTTTTTTTCTCATGGAAATGACCCATCTGGTCAAAATCCCTAAGATTCATGATCTTAATGGCACAGGATTTATGCATGTTTAAAGTAGACAGGTCAATATCCCTAGCAGTTGCAGTGACATGGGAAATAAGAGTGCCTAGGATCAGCTTAGGGATTGCATCGCATGCCTTTATTTGCCTAACAATCAAGTAGCCTAAATTTACTCTCTTCTTATGCAACATGCACCAAAGTAAAAAGGTTTCAAGCTTAGAAATATTGCCTGAAACAGTTGTCTTGCTAGAGAGATTAATAGAGAGGATCCTTTGGAGAATCCTCAAGGTAGGATCTCGGATCTGGTGGGCCTTAGCATTCTTGTCAAGTTTTCCTTTAGGGTCACCAATTAACTCTCCATAAGCTACTGTCTTTTCCCAATCAGGGGGATAATCAGTCAGGCCATTCCTATACTCATCAGAATTAAGTCCTTCTTTAGTCACAAATCCAAGCAAAAGATTAAATTCATCAATAGACAAGTGAGACCACATATCAAGCAATCAAAAATTCACCACATCAGACACGCCAAGATCAGGATTGGCTCTACCATTAGCATACAGCTTATCCTGATCAAGCCAGAAAAATGCATGGAATTTCAAACACAACTCAGCGTAAGCAGGCAAATCAAGTACATAAAAGATTTCCACCCAAGATTGATTATGTACTACCTACTCTTGTTACCCACACCCAAGGCATCAAGAAATGAGAAATCAAGAATAGCAAATTGTGTAATCTCACATGCATGTTTTTATTCAATCTAACCCTAAGGTCAGGGGTATCAGGCCTCAAACAACCATTTAATGAGCTTAAGGGGGAAAGGAATACCTTGGCAGTCTTGGCCGCAGGCTTGGCCAAGACTGCAGCTGCATCATCGTCTGAGTCATCTTCATGATCAGCTTCCTCAACCTTTTTTTTCCCTTTCGCAGCTGCAAAACGCGTTCTTTTGGCTGGCATCGCTTCATTAGCAACTTCGATCTTTCTCTTCCCTGATCTCTTCTCTTTCGCTGAACCTTTTTCACATTGCGGTTCAGACTCAGCTCCCTTCTTCCTAGCCTTTTTGCGAGCCACCTGTTTGGCTCTAGTAGTGGGATGCACTCTCTCATCGGATTCAGTCTCCGAAATCACTTCTACCTCTGAATCACCTTCTTTGCTAACCCTAGATTGGGTTTTTGGCTCCTTGATAGTGTGTCTTAATTGTAGTTTTTTTCCCCTTAGTCTTGGCCTTTTCTAGGGCATGATACTCCTGATTTGCCCTTTTTCCCCCTGTTTTGGCAGATCGGCGCTTTAAGGGAGAAAAGAGTGAAAGCGAGCAATTTTGAAGGATTTCTGGAGTCTTGAAGCTTCGAGGCCTAGAAGAGCAGAATGTCATCGCGCCCTCGATGCTAGCCAGACCGCTGAGCAGTCTTGTGCCCTTGATGCCTGCATCGGATCAAAGATCAAAAGCCAAAGGAAAGCATCTTCGATGATCCGCATGGATCCTATACGTTTCCAAGAGTTGTCCGACATTCCAGAAGATTCTAGAATATTCCCTACAGAGGAGGCGTCCTTTCTATGTGTTGTCGCCTCATAATGCGCTGGCACCCTCTCTCCTTGAGTTGTATTTTGTCCCATAGCTAGTTTTTAGGCTATTTAAGCTTAGCTTTAGGGTTTTTGGTAAGGACGGCTGTCTTAGGACTTATACACATCATTTCATCTTTCATTTTATGAGGATCTTCTCCTCTTGGTATTTGGAACAACCACTATTTTGTAAAGGAGCTAGCTTTCTCCTTGATTATTAATTAATCCATTGGTTTCTTCTATCCCTTTCTCCTTTTATTCTCTTCGTGCATGATTATTATTATCAACCGTCCATATTATAGTATGAGTAGCTAAATACCATCCTCTTAGTAAAGGGTATTTCAAGGGTTGTAAGGTTCGGTTAAGAGGCCTAATGCATGCTTAATATATTCTCTTGTGACACATGATTGTTTATCGCTTTAATTCCATGCTCGTCTAGAAATGTTAAGGGCTTGATCAACTATTAGCATTTCTGCATGAGTAATATCATTCCCTTGGTTATAACTGACGCAAAGCCTTGAGATAGTAGTAGACACCTAGTGGAGGCAGCGGGAGAGGCCTCTGTCTAGGGGTAAACGGTCATCTAGGGTATGTGATGCGAGCCTAACAAACTGAGTTGTCACGCCTGATATGATCGCACTGATCGCATCGCGTACTCGAAGCAAACGCCAAAATCTCGTAGCGCTTATGCTCCAACATTTACGCCGCGAAGAGGCTCACCCAAAGTCTGAGGACCAATGGGGTTTATGCATGCAAATTCAAGGACCAATGGAGTATAAATACAAGCCCAGCCCAACAATCCAGCAGCAGCAACCCAGGCCTGCTCACCCGGCCCAAGCCCAGCAAGCAGCAACAACCTCCTTTCCAACCCAGCCCATCAACGCACGCAGCAAGCAACAGTAGCAGCCCACGCTCCTTCCCCCAAGAGACGTCGTCCAGCATTATCCACGCTGCCTCCCAGCATCGCCCACGTGGCCTCCCAAGCAGCATCGCCCCCACACCCACGCACGCCCGCACGACGTGGCCCACCAACGCCTTCACCCGCAAGCTAGGCCCACTCGCCCATCAACCCACGCAATTCGGCAAAAAGCATTTTCAAGCTTGGAATTTCAAGCTATAAATAGATGCCTTCATTCCCTTTAGAACGGGCTTTTTTATCATTGATAAACACTCAATCTTGAAGCCAATTTTAGCTTAATTAATTCTTGTAATTTCTTGCTTTCTAGTATTCTTCTTTCCCTAAATTTCTTGTAAATTTTCGGCTTCAAACTAGCATTTCCATTGCAAGTTTGAGATCGATTATTTTTCGAGTATATTCAATATAGAAAGGTTGCTCGTTCTAGTTAACGAGAGGGTTTTCTTGAATTTACTTGCTCATTTAATTTTCCATCTTTCACTTCTAAAATTCCCGATTCAAGAACCATTAATCTTGAATCAAAATTCCAAAAGTATTTCTCTAAAATTCCTCCATATTTCCTACATAATTTCCCCTGCGCCTATCTCCTAAATCCACTCCAAAGTAACTGGTTTCCAAACTTCAACAAGAACGCCATAATCCTTCATTATCCGAGTCATCCCCAATCGAGACTAGTTCCTTGCAATTCAACATCGAAGGATCCTAACACGTGGTAGCGGAGCTCGGCTGTCTCGAAGGATCCTAACACGTGGTAGCAGAGCTCGGCTGTCTCGAAGGTTGGTAAACATTCAAAATTGCTCTAATCAATTCCTTTACAATTTTTTGAAATTCATTATCCATTGTATAAATTTTGCCACTAACGCAAATATTAATTTCTTTGCTATTTATTTGCGATCTGAGCGTCCCTTCACTTGTGATAAGAAAAAAAAGATCAAAAAAAAATATTCAAAGATCGACACAAGTCAAAAGCAAGCGCCAAGATCGCTAGGTAAGCTTTTCTTTCAGCTTCCTAAACATCAATCCTTTTGCGCCATTCTTCATTCGAGTCTTTGCAAGTTTTCATTATTGATTCCACATCTTCTCTACTCTAAATTAAGGTAAGTGCATAACTTCACTTTGTTCATATTGTTTACCTTAATTTTCCATACCTTTCTTTGTGTGCCGATTTTTCATTTTGTGTCACCAAAGTGCTCATCATTCTTTGAGTCTTTAATATAAAATTGGCATTAACTTTATTTTTGTGTGATTTTGGTGAGAACAATAGAGGGAAGAGTGTAAACACGTGAGGGAGGGTACTAACAAACACCTTTTAGTTCTCCTTTGTGTTTATTTTCTTTGTGCAGGTACACATCATGTCCAATGGAGTGTGATCATCTAGGGCTCTCTCGGCCATCCTATGGGTATGAGTCTTATGCGGATAGTGTAGAGGACTCTTATGGGCGTTATGAGCAGCCGGACTACATTGATAGGTCATCACGGCATTGGAATCATAGCCATGAATACTACACCGAGGTTGTACCTTCCCCACGCCGTGGCACCTCTATCTATGTCTCGGACCATAGCCCCCCTCATCGTTCCTATACCTCGTCGGCCTCTAGTGCACCTCGCCGCCGTGCCCCATCTTATCACACGACGCCATCCTCCACCCATGTCTGGAGTTCCACTCATCGTCTCTTTGTTCCATCGGCCGCTAGTGCGCCTTCGCACCACTCCCCACCTTACCACTAGACGTCATCTTCCCACCGTGACCGACGGCCCCCTTCGGGCTCCTATGTACATGAGACTTCTTCCCCTCGAGCCCGAGTACCACATCATGCGTCCATGGGCTCGTATGATCACTTGGAGAACCCTTCGGATATCTTGGCCAAGTTGCGTCGCAGATTGGAGGTAATCGACTCCTCGTTCCGATGAGTTGAGACACCATCCCCTCCTTCTCCTAGTTGCCCTCCCGCCCCTCTCACACGAGCGAGAGACATCTATTGTACCACTTGTACCGGTAGAGGCCACTTATGTGATGTATGTCGTAGCTATAGAGAGACTGAGGAGAGCGTGGCACCTTCTAGTGTTGATTCTTTCGGGCCACCACCGCTTCTGAAGGATGAGGAGCTTCCATCCGGTTTGCCTCCTATTGTAGAGTGCTTGGTCCCTATTGCGGAGGAGCTCCTTGAGGTCTCTTCGGGTGATGTTGTTGTGGAGTTTGGGAGCGTTAGGAGTGTGAGAGAGGATAGTGAGGTCCCTTCGGGCAGCTACGAGAAGGTCGTCCTTGGTCTAGCACGGCAGCGCACCTTTCGGTCCTTTGGTAGTGAGTTTTCCATCATCCCGAAGGTGCCGACACATGACTTGGTGGATCCTTTCCTCCTTGGTTTTGGGTATGTTGACCGCGCGCCTTTCATTCCGATCTCGTCACATCCACTTGGTCTCTCGGTCTCGCACTTCGACTGCGTCATTCCCTTTCTCCGTCTTGGCCGTTCCTTGGTTGTTCTTGGGTTTTGCCTATCCGCGCCTACATGCCTTGCCCGAGGAAGGCCTCCTCCTTGGCCTATTTTCTCCGAGAGTTGCATTTTGAGGGTTCCATGAGTGGTCACTAGTCGTGAGCATTCCTTGGCTCGTTTAGCCTTGCATGGTATTGAGCCTATAGATTCGAGGACGAATCTCTTCAAAGATGGATGGGATGATATGATCGCACTGATCGCATCACGTACTCAAAGCAAACGCCAAAATCTCGTAGCGCTTATGCTCCAACATTTACGCCGCGAAGAGGCTCACCCAAAGTCTGAGGACCAATGGGGTTTATGCATGCAAATTCAAGGACCAATGGAGTATAAATACAAGCCCAGCCCAGCAGTTCAGTAGCAGCAACCCAGGCCTGCTCACCCGGCCCAAGCCCAGCAAGCAGCAGCAGCCTCCTTTCCAGCCCAGCCCATCAACGCACGCAGCAAGCAGCAGCAGCAACCCATGCTCCTGCCCCCAAGCGACGTTGTCCAGCATTATCCACGCTGCCTCCCAGCAGCGCCCACGTGGCCTCCCAAGCAGCATCGCCTCCACGCCCATGCACGTCCGCACGACGTGGCCCACCAGTGCCTTCACCCGCAAGCTAGGCCTACTCGCCCATCAACCCACGCAATTCGGCAAAAAGCATTTTCAAGCTTGGAATTTCAAGCTATAAATAGATGTCTTCATTCCCTTTAGAACGGGCTTTTTTATCATTGATATACACTCAATCTTGAAGCCAATTTTAGCTTAATTAACTCTTGTAATTTCTTGCTTTCTAGTATTCTTCTTTCCCTAAATTTCTTGTAAATTGTTTGCTACAAACTAGCATTTCCATTGCAAGTTTGAGATCGATTATTTTTCGAGTATATTCAATATAGAAAGGTTGCTCGTTCTAGATAACGAGAGGGTTTTCTTGAATTTACTTGCTCATTTAATTTTCCATCTTTCACTTATAAAATTCCCGATTCAAGAACCATTAATCTTGAATCAAAATTCCAAAAGTATTTCTCTAAAATTCCTCCATATTTCCTACATAATTTCCGCTGCGCCTATCTCCTAAATCCACTCCAAAGTAACTGGTTTCCAAACTTCAACAAGAACGCCATAATCCTTCATTATCCGAGCCATCCCCAATCGAGACTAGTTCCTTGCAAATTCAACATCGAAGGATCCTAACAACGCCCTAGATCTATCTTACCTCCCCTTCATGGGCGTTCTGAGTATTGCCTCCCCGCATTCGTGCCTGGGAGGATGGCGAAACGTCAAGGTCACCTCATATGTGGAAACAGAGGGTGACTTTTATCTAAGAAGGTAAGTAGGGGATGCGGTGTGGAAACGTGGTCCCTATAGCAGGTCTGCACATGAGTCTGAAATATTTTTGTGCCAATGACTAACTGACCTAGAAAATAACCCGAGAACATCTCTTGCTAAGATCTCCTCCCTGTCTGATTATTATCTCTGTTATTGCTTTTCTTGCCCTCGAATTGCTTTTAGATATCGTGCCCTAGATAACTGTTTTGATTACTTGCCTTGTTAGCTCCATATTTTGCGTTGATTAATTTATTAATCAATATAAACGCCCCCCTTGTGTTACTTGTTCCTTTTCTGTTACAACTGTCCCCTGTCATACATCTTTATTAACAAATTTCTCCTTCAATCTCTGTGGTTCGACCCTGTCTTGCCATGTACACATTTATTTGTGCATCTAGGCATCAGGATAAATATTAAGTACATTTGACTGACGATCACTCCTCGGTGAGGAGGATCTTCCTCTTGGTCGGGAGAGTGCCCTGAGGAGACCCGGATGTACGTACTAGAGGAGGAGTGGATGAAACTTGCTTTGCATGCTGACTTGGGGGACCAGAGGGATTTTTATCCATGGACATGATCGTTCTTGCTATGCTGAGTACTTCGTTAAGATTCTAGGGTAGATCTTTCTCTGGATTTGAGAGAGAGAGAGATCGAAGGAGTAGGAGATTCTTGCTTTTTCGGAGTGAATTTTGGTGTGGCTGATTTATTAGAGGATTTCTTTGATTTTCCCATGTTTAAAGAGTATTGATCGTGGAGTGAAGGTAGGAGAGTGGAGTAGTTTTAGCTGAGGGCTTGTTTGAGAGATTTTCGGTGAGGGAGAGATTTTAGGGATTTGAGGGTTTAGTGGGAGAAAAGGAGTCTATCTCTTAATTAAAAATTAATTCCCAAATCATAATTAATTTTGAAAAAAAATATAACTGTTGCTCCTACTTTTTCTCCTCCTTCCTACACGTTATCTGCTCCTTTTTTTTTCTTTTTCTCCACGTGTCATCCAATTCTTGGCCGAATAAAATGTGGCCTAGATCAAAAAGACTTAGCCAAGTTTCGTCACCACACTTAATTCCTCGCAGCCCTCTAGAAAACTCTAAGAAATTCCTGAAAGAGAAATCAGTAAGCTACTCTGGAATAATTTTGAACAAACAATTTATTCACAAAAATTAAAAGAAAACAAAAATGAAAAGAAAAGGAAAATAAAAGGAGAAAGGAAAAGAATTAAAAATCATGGGTTGCCTCCCATGTAGCGCCCTAGTTATAGTCTTAGGCATGACTCTACTTTTTATTCACTGAATCTCAGATGGGGCTTCAATCGCCTGGCTTTCCTTAAATGTTGGAAATCCTTCTAGGAATGGTTTGAGCCGCTTTCTATTGACCTTGAACACGATTCCTATCTTTTCATTCTTAATGTCTACTGCACCATGAGGGTTGATATTAGTGATAACATATGGATCTTCCCATTTAGTCTTAAGCTTACCAGGAAAGAGCTTAAATCTGGAGTTGTATAGAAGGACTTTTCCCCCAAGTTAGAGATTTTTCTCAACAATCTTGCTGTCATGGTATGTCTTCATCCTGATCTTAGCTAAGAGCTGGTTATCATATGCTTGATTCCTCAGTTCTTCCTTCTCGTAGATTTGAAGCTTCCTTTCCTCACCTGCTTGGTCGTACCTTAGATTGCATTTCTGAATTGCCCAATAAGCTCTATACTGCATACCTCCTGGGAGATTTATAAGCAGTCCTGTATGCCCACGACGCATTATCCAGCCTTTGGCTCCAATCTCGCCGATCTAGGCCAACTGTCTTAGCCAAGATCGACTTGACTTCTCTGTTTGATACTTCTGTTTGGCCATTTGACTAAGGATGGTAAGCAGTGGAAACTCTATGGGTTACACCATATTTCCTGAAAAGCGAAACAATAATACTATTGCAAAAATGTGTCCCACGGTCGCTAATGATCCCCCTAGGCACACCAAATCTGTTCAAAATGTTTGTTTTCAGAAATGAAACAACAGTTCTAGCATCATTGGTCCTAGTTGCTTTCGCTTCTATCCACTTAGACACGTAATCCACAGCAAGCAATATGTATTGTTTCCCATTTGACATAGGAAAAGGGCCCATAAAATCAATACCCCACAAATCAAAAATCTCACAATCTAATATAACATTCATGGGCATTTGATTTTTAGCGCTTATGTTTCCTATCTTTTGGCATTCAGGGTATGTCTTACAGAATCTATAGCTATCATAAAATAGAGTAGGCCAATAAAATCCCGACTCAAGGACTTTTAAGGCCGTCCTCTTAGCTCCAAAATGTCCACCACATGTATAAGAATGACAAAATCTTAAGACAGGCGGAATCTCACTTTCAGGAATGCATCTCTTAATCAATTGATCAGATCCAATTTTCCATAGATAAGGGTCATCCTAGACGAAATACCTACTGTCATGCTTAATCTTTACCTTTTCTTGAGCCGTTAAGTCTCCATGATGCTTACCCGTGGCTAAGAAATTGACGAGATCAGTGAACCATGGTCCCATCGCCTGGACAGCAAATAGGTGTTCGTCCGGAAAATCATCTCTGATTGGTTCCAGATCGCCTTTTACAAGGCATCTTCTCAAGTGGTCCACGACTAAGTTTTCCTTTTCTGCTTTGCCCTTAATCTCCAGATTATATTCCTGCAAAAGTAAAATCCAGCGGATCAGTCTTGGCTTAGATTCTGATTTGGTCAGGAGGTACCTCAAGGCCGCATGGTCAGAAAAGACTATGACTTTTGTTCCCAACAAATATGATCTGAATTTATCCAATGCAAAGATTATTGCAAACAATTCCTTTTCCGTTGTGGTATAGTTCTTTTGTGCCTCGTCAAGCATCTTTGAGGCGTAGTAGATCACGTGTGGATCTCTACCATTTTTCTGCCCTAGAACCGCACCAACGGCTGAGTTGCTGGCGTCACACATCAACTCGAATGGGAGGCTCCAATCTGGTGCTTGGATGATTGGGGTTGTTATGAGTTTCTCCTTAATCTTGTCAAATGCCACTTGGCAAGCTTCGTTAAAATTGAAGTCCACTTCTTTTTGTAACAGCTTACACATTGGCTCCACTATCTTTCAAAAATCTTTAATAACCCTACGGTAAAATCCTGCCTGGCCAAGAAAACTTCTAACCTCACGCACGTATGAGGGGTAAGGCAAACTCTTTATAATATCAATCTTAGCCTGGTCAACTTCTATGCCTTTCTTAGAAACTACATGGCCTAAGACAATACCTTGTTCTACCATAAAATGGCATTTTTTCAAAGTTTAACACAATATTAGTGGTCACACATCTTTTCAAAATATTTTTCAGGTTAGATAATCATTGATCAAAATCATCACCATAGACGGTGAAGTCATCCATGAACACTTCAATACCTTTTTCCACATAGTCTGAAAAGATACTAACCATACACCTTTGAAAGGTGGCTGGTGCGTTGCATAATCCAAATGGCATCCTCCTATACGCAAAGGTTCCGAAGGGACATGTGAATGTCGTCTTCTCTTGGTCTTCTAACGCCACTGGGATTTGATAAAATCCTGAATAACCGTCCAGGAAATAGTAGTGGGATTTTCCAGTCAATTGTTCCACCATTTGGTAAATGAATGGTAACGGAAAGTGATCTTTCCTCGTGACTTGGTTAAGTATGCGGTAGCATATGCAGACCCTCCACCCATTTTGAATTCTTGTGGTCCTTTTGACTCCATCTTCCCTTTCGTTCATGGTAATCCCTGTCTTCTTAGGTACAACCTGCACAAGTGAGACCCATGAACTATCAGAGATTGGGTATATAATTCCAACAACAAGCAACTTAATTTCTTTCTTGACAACTTCCATCATCGGAGGGTTTAGCCTCCTTTGGGGTTGTCGGACTGTTTTCTTATCCTCTTCCA
The DNA here is from genome assembly GCA_963691705.1 of Viola odorata. Taxonomy (NCBI): domain Eukaryota; kingdom Viridiplantae; phylum Streptophyta; class Magnoliopsida; order Malpighiales; family Violaceae; genus Viola; species Viola odorata. Next base: position 47,100,250 of record OY829538.1, on the reverse strand, counting down.
CATGAATCTTGTGGGTACAAATGGTTGAGGATATGCCCTTGATGTCTCCCAAGGTCCATCCAATGGCCTCCTTGTGTTCTTTCAGCACGTCTGTCAATCTCGCTTCTTCCTCTCTGGAAAACTTAGCTGAGATTATTACTGGCAGAGTTTTGTCTTGGCCTAGATAGGCATACTTAAGGTGTTCTGGAAACTCCTTAAGATCCAGCTTAGGTGCCTGCACAATAGATGGTAAAACCTTAGAATCAGGCACGCTAAACAATGGGCAATTCAATGCTTCCCTCAATGGTTTAGTCTCGTGAAGGTCTGTTAAGATCTCCCTAAGATCTTCTCGGTTTCCCACTCGGTCTTCCAATTCTACTAGCGTCTTAGCTGAGATACTTCTGCTTAAGACAAAATCAAGTGGGTCAGTAGCACTCAAATCTGCAGTTTCTTCTTCGATAGGGTATAAAATATCAATAAAATTAACATTGTGCATCTCATTTTGATATTTTAATCCCTCCTTCATGTAGAACTTAATCGTGCTCCCAAAAAATCCAAAATGATACTTCCTTAATAAACATTTATCTTTGCTCTAGCTGACCTAAGGAAATGTCTCCCTAGAAGCACATCTGTTGTACAAGAAGGCAAGTCAGAATCCATCTCAACAATATAAAAATCCACAGGGTAAATAAAATTATTGACTTGGACGAGAACGTCCTCTACCAATCCCTTAGGATGAATTATGGTACGGTCGTCCAATTGAATCACCACTTGTGTCTCTTTCATTTGTCCCATTTGCAATGTCTCGTATTCTTTCAAGGACATCACGTTGATTCCAGCCCCTAAGTCGCAAAGAGCCTTTTTCCACCATTTTGTTCCCAATCTTACAAGGGATGGTGAAGGTTCCTTGATCTCCGTATTTCTCTGGGAGTTTGCTCTGAAGTACTGAGGAAACATTCTGTGTAAGATTCACTCTCTCCATCCTTGCAAGTTTTCTTTTGTTAGTGCAAAGTTCTTTCAAAATTTTTGCATAAGAGGGTACTTTAGAAATTAAATCTAGCATAGGAATATTCACTGCCACTTTGCCAAAAATGTTCATGAATTCCTTAGCCTCGTCTAACTTCTTCTGTTTGGAAGACTTGGGAGGATATGGTGGTGGAATCTCCACTGTTTCCTGAGGTTTTGAACTCTGCTCATCAGTCTTAGCCACTGGCTTGGCTAAGATAGGCTGCTCCTTTTCTGTCTTGGCTGGAATGTTAGTCTTGGTCTCAGTCTTACCCAAGACTGGTTCCGGCTGAGATTCTGCTTGGATTTCTTCGTCCATATCGCCATCTTCATCCTCAAACGACTGATTGTGCACCTCCTGGTCCGATTTTGCTCCCTTCCTTTCAGGTAGAACGCTTCCACTCCTAAGATGAATAACACTTACATTGTGCCTGGGATTATTTTCAGTGGTGGAAGGTAATTTTCCACCTGACTTAGGTTGCTGCGTCTATTGGGCAAGTTGGCTGATTTGCTTTTGCATTTCAATATTCTGTTTCTGCATCTCAACAAGACTAGACTGGGTTGCCTGCATGAATTTTTGCAACGTATCCTCTATGGGAACTCTAGTAATCTTAAGCGGTTGAGGTGCTGGCGGTAACAGTGGGACATTGGCCTGGTTTGATTGAGGTGGTCTGGGTACGAAGTGTTGAAAGTTTATGGGGGACTGTTGTGGTTGCTGATTGTATTGTTGTTGTGGTTGTTGTTGTGGTTGTTGGCTAGGCTGAGGCGGATCTTGTCTCCACCTTAGATTGGGATGTTGTCCCCAATGGTATTAGTTACTTTCATGTGGAAATCTAGGTTGTCCTTGATTGTAACCATATGTTGCATTAACTGGGATTGGGGCTGGATCACCCGGTTGTTGCACCATGTAACAACTATGGGTTGGATGATCTAATTGTTGGCAAATCCAGCAAATCGAGGGCATAGGATTAGTTGTTGCTACTGTAGTTTGTACCTGAGATGTGGCACCTGTAGAAAGATTCATCAATATGTTAGTAATCTTATCAAGCTTATCTTCAACATTTATAGCATTCAAAGAAGAAGGTGCAAAATTTCTCTCGGATGAGGCGTTGTTTTGGCAATTGTCAGCCATTGTTTGGAGAAGTAATTTGTCTCTTGTTGGTGTAAGATCTTGAAGTGCTCCTCCAGCAGCTGCATCTACTCTCTCCTTATCCTTCACACACATTCCATCATAGAAATATTGGATTAGGAGATTGTCAGCCACTCCATGGGTAGGGCAAATGTCTTGAAGGTCTCTAAACCTCTGGTGATACTCACTCAAGCCTTCCCCTCCCCTCTGCTGAATGGAGACTAAATCCTTTCTAGTTGCCCCCACCTTAGTCGCGTTCCAATACTTATTCAGGAAGGCAGCGGACATATCTCCCCACGTTGTAATAGTGTTATGGGGCAAGCTATAGAACCAATTCTTAGCTGAGTCTTCAAGAGACCAAGGAAATGATTTTAGTTTGGCCCTCTCGATTGATACTCCCACTGGTTTTAGGGTATCACATTGGAGGTGAAGGTTCCTCAAATGATTATATGGATTCTCATTTGAGTGCCCATGGAACTTGGTTAGGTTGGCTATGATGTTTGTCTTGATAGACCAGTCATTAGCCATTGGGGGTAGATTAATACAGGAGTAAGTCACTCATTCTGTCCCCCTATTTTGTTCCCTCATCGTCTGTTCTTGTTGGTTTTCCTCCATGATTGGTATTGGGTTTTCAGCTGGGCCTGGATCTTGGCCTAGATTGTTGCTGGGACTAGATTCTGTTTGTGTCCCTGAAAATTCACCGTTAAACTTCCTCTTGGCTTTCTTTCTATTTTGTGCTTCAGTCTTCGTAAGTTCTGGATTCAAAGGTAGTAAATCTTCCTTTGAGGACCTGGTCATCAACTGCAAAAGACAAAAACAAAAACAAAACTACAAAAACACTGTTAAAAGATCCCCGGCAACGGCGCCAAAATTTGACTGTGTGTCGAGGGCATCAAATTTAGTTGTATGAAAAGATAGAGAAATGGGGTAGGAATACAACTTATCACTCGTCCACAAGGGACTCGTAGATCATGATAACAGGTTCGTCTACAGCGATCTTGCTAGGGTTTTTGTAGTCTTGACTCGACTTCCTCGTCACTGGAGTTAAGGGGTTTTGTTTCTGCAATTAAGATAAACAAAGCATAAAAGAGAACAAGTAATAATTAAATAAAAAGGGGCAATCTTAGGCAGAAGGAGATCTTAGCTAAGATTGCAGATCGAGGTTAGTTGTGAACTGTCGTGAGGTAAACTCCTGGTAAGGGCGAATTCGTGAGCGCATTCCTTGTTTAATCTATCATCGACCTTAGATTTTCTCCTTCTCCCTCATAACTCTGCTATAGATTGGGAGGAACCCTTTTCCAATCCTACTTTCCTCCTTTTGAAATCACTTGAAGGGAACCCCCTTTCCTAGTGATCCTGGCCAGTGGACACCTTGTTGGTTAAAGGGTTTATCCAATTGGCTTCTGGCTTGAGGCACATGCGTTTTCTCAATGGCGTAGGGAAAGACAGAGTCTAGGCCAAGCTACTTCCAACTCGGAGCCCTAGATTGTCAGTCTGGTTAGGCCTATATCAATCCAAGTCCACTAACCTCCGCGAGGCTAGCTGCCTACTTGCGTCACTCCGGTTTCGCTCGTCCCCTTCGTGACAGGCTACAAATTCGTCGTCTTGCCTAAGATTGATCAAGTCTTAGCTTAGACAGGAACCGGTTTGTTAAAACAGAACTTGGATCAATTACGAACGAGAGGATAATAAGAACAGATCGGTCTCACGATTCATAAGGACACTCACTCAACCCTTACCAAGAATTTGGTGTTTAGCTACTAGACATGTTAATCAAAGAAGAAAAGAAATAATTGAAGAACATGAAACTTAATTAACCTGTGATATTCGAATTAAATTATCACGGTGCGAAATGGTTATAGAACAGAAGTTGGAAGAAGGGATCTCCCGTAATTGACAGCCTTCCCTAACCTTTAACAAGGTTAGAGTCCCCACCAATCACGTTCCTTTCTAAATTCCAAACTTCAAATAGCTAAAAGATAGGGATAAAATCCCAATTGTTCAAATTCAAAAATAAAATAAAATAAAATACTAAAAGATTATTTTTGTTCAAATCGGATTACATCCAGGCGTCCTTCCTTAGGACGCCACAACCAGTTGGCTTCTCAATCCGAACGCGTCTTCCTTGAATCCATGACCAGTATGCCTCTATCTCTGCAATCTTGGCCAAGCCTGCGGCTAAGATTGCCACTTTGTCGCTCAAGGCATACGTTTCCTTCATTTCTTCTCTAAGACAAGACTTCCTTCAAAAGAAACCAAATTGACATGAAAGAGATTTTTTTTACCCTAAACAAAGTAGTTTAAGACGGTAAAAATATATGAAAATAAATGTCAATCATGGATAAATCTAATTCAGAATTAGAATCTTTGGTTTCAGAATTAGAATCTTTAGTTGAAACCTATATTTGTGGTAATTTGGAGCATTGATGAAAAAGATTTTGGATGAGATTTAGAGATGTAGATTTTATCATCATTTGTTCTTCATGTTCTAGAATAAGGGACATTTTTTCTGTGATAATGACCTTTGATTTGCTTGAATCTGTGCGAGAGTATTTTTTAGAGTTGTGAAACTTGTGTAAATATTTTTCATGGGTTCCATATAATAATAATTTGTATTTTTTGTGCCAATATGGTCTACTTTAGTAACTTGTTTGCCCAACCATGAGAATTATTATTATCTAAACGAAAAATACATGGGTAGCGTCATAAAAAACACAAAATTAGTGAACCTCTAATTATTATGGCAAAGGTACAGGAGTTATTGGTGGTGAAGGATCTAAGATCCGTGGTTTACAAGAGGACAGAGACGGTGTTGTTGGGTTGCTTCATAACAAGGCAAAGGTACAAGAGTTGTTGGTGGTGAAGGATCTGACATTCGTGGTTTACAAGAGGACAAAGGCGATGTTATTATTGGATACATCGGTGGTCACAAGTGTAACAAACTGTTCAGTTTCAGAGGAGGAGATTGGGTGTTCGTGTTCATCCAAAACATTCCATTACAATAATGAGATCTAGCAGAGTATTTTTTGAATTTGAAAAATTCAATTTTACGATAATGATATATTAGTGCGGAAGGGCGCGACTTGTACGACTGAGCTGGATAGCTTTCTAGAATGAGTGGTAGGGTTGAACAATGCTTGAATAATAGAGGAAAATAGAGGTGAGGGTTTATCTCCTTTGAGAATCAGGATTTGAGCTTTAAGAATTGAGATCTCTCTTTTCCTTTTGTTTAGCTTTAAGATTGAGATGCATCACAAAATTAATATCATTCTCAACTTTGAATGATAATGGAGTTCAAAATGTTTGAACATACCACTCTTGTGACCATAGATAGAGCATTTACCGTTTTCTTCTTTTAGTAAAACTGCTCCCCACCAAATGTCATTTGCATCTGTCTATAAGATTCGATTGCCTGAAGATGGGATGTGCAGTGGTGGAAGATTCTGACCAATCCTTTTAAGTATTTTGATTGCCTCATTATGAGAAGATGACTATGGTGGTGGATTCTTCTTTAATAGCATCTAAAGAGGCTTGAGAACTTTGAAAATTACTGGAATAAAGTCCCATAAATAATTAATTATTCCCAAGAATTATTGTAGTTGTTTGATAGTAAGACGTTCATCCGAAAATTTGAGAAGTTCAGCGCCGATATAATCTCTTGGTTGCTATTGACCGTCCTTAATATGCATTCCAAGGAAATCTATCTCCCTTGACATTTGAAAACTCTATTCAACCTCCCTAGGCATAGTAAAAAGGCCCCCTGTACAATCGCGAAAAATAAAAACCTCCCGTGGCATTTGAAAACTCTATTCAACCTCCCATGTACTAATGGTCAACGACAAAAGTGTAATTTTTGTTACTCAAACTAACAAACCGTTAGTGTTGACCGTTGACTTTAATTAAAAAATTCAGAAAAATTGTAAAAATTCCAAAAAAATTGTAAAAATTCACAAAAAAATGTTAAAATTTTCAAAAAAATATAAAAATTCTAAAAAAAAGAATTAATTAACCTAAAAATCCAGCAAAAAATATAAAAATATAAAAATATATTTAAGTAATCTAAAAATCCAAAAAATTGTTAAAATTCCAAGAAAATATAAAAATTCCAAAAAAATGTAAATAATCTATAAAAAAAATAATTAATCTAAAAATGTAAAAAATTCAAAAAAATGTAAACATTCACAAAATATATGCAAAATATTCTTCACATTTTTTTCAGTTGCATTATTCATTTGAAGTTTATTTTGCTGTCCTTAATATATATCGAGACATATCAATTTTAATTTTTGTCATTAGAATTTTCGTCTGAAACTTCAACGGTTAAAAAAAATATATTAATTATTGACATTATTAAAAATTATAGAAAAATTACAAAATTATGAAAAAATTAAAAAAAAATGAAGATTGGCTTTTTTCCTGATAATATTTTTTTCATTACTAACAAAAATTAAGAAAAAAATGAGAAAGTAAACAATTATAGAAATATAACTTTTTAGGAACTTTAATACTTTTGTGTTTCATTAAAAAATGAAGTTTTGATAATGTTATTTAATTATTAATAAATATTCTCAAAAAAAATCAATCTCTAAATTTTTGATATTTTCATAACTTTTTTGAATCCTTTATATATTTTTACAAATTTCTTCAATTTTTATATTTTCTATAATTGTTTGAAGTTTATAACTTTTACTTTCTCCTATTTTTTATATTTTTTTACCTAATCCTATTTTTCCTCCATTTTTTAACTTTTTTTTATTTTTTTATTTTTTAATAATATTTGAATATAAAAATTAATTTTTAATGCACCGTTAGGCAGGGACTAAAATTTGATTAGTTTTGATACATCAAAGATTAAAATTTAGAGGCCAACATGTTAAGAAGTAAGGTACTCCCTCCGGTACCGAAAGTATGTGGTTTTAGACATTTTTTCGCAGTCCAAATTATGTCGTTCTCTCTTTTCAATGTTTCTTTCCATGAATTCTGACCATTTCACCCTCGATTTCTCTCATCTCTCACTCACTCGATTGCAAGCCAAAATGAAGGGAAAATTACTTTTCTCCTTATGTTCGCTTGGCTGCCGATTGAGAGTGAGGTGGGTTCGGCGGTGGTGGTTGTGATGGGTTTGTGTTGGCAGTGCAGGCAGCGATGGCAGGGTGGTTTGTTCCGGCAGTGAATGACAATGAGGCTGGGTTTGCTGGTGCGGTGGTTGGCAGTGGTGGTTGTGGCTAGCGGTTGGTGCGGCGATGATGGGTTTTAATTTGGATTTAGGTGGAATTAATTGGGTTTGGTGGTTGGCAGCAGTGTGGTTATGGTGGTTTCCATTTGGGATCGAGGAGAAGAGGTTTTAATTTAGTGATTTGGTAGGGAAAGAATTTGAGTAATTTAATTTTTTTTGCAGAGAGTAAAAGGTGATTTTGATCAAATTGCAAAGGTTTGAAATTGAGATTGCAGTGAGTGAATTTGAGATTGAGGATGGCAGCGTGTGAAAAATTGAGAGGGTAATTAAAGGCAAATGTGTAATCACAGAACAATCATTTCTTAATCCGTGTGCCCCGGTCCTTAAACGACAATCTTTGACGACCAGAGGGAGTATTAAAGTACCTGTAGCTCGAGCACCTAGAATATCCTTCCCTAATAATAATAGCATCTACATCTCCACCTAGTTTAACCACACGTCCGTAGTAGTAGTAAAGTAAAATAATCTGTAAAAAAGTAGAATTAAGTAATAATACTCGAATATCAAAATACAAAGAAAAAAAGGCCGTCTCTCATCCTTGCATACCTTGTAAGCTCAACTCATTACGAAAGAAAAATGTTCAGATGCACAAAGATGGAGGTATTAAAGTAAACTAAGGCCCATCTTCCTTTTATTCTATATGCTTGTTGGCATGGCAAAGTGCAGCAACTGGTTTTCTTGGTGTCACCTTTCACTAAACCACCAGCCTTGTGCACAGCATTCATTCAACAGGTACAAATCCTCCTGACTTGGTAATAGGCAAGCAAATAAAGACATTTGGACTCCAGCCATAGAATGCAAAAAAAATCCCTAAACTGTTGTATAGTTTGAGAAGAGGAACATCAATTCATCCAGTGTCTCTGGGTTTCCATTCCACGAGCAAGGTCTGACAGTCACTTTCTTCTGCATTTCCAAATGACAAACAATTTACCCCCTATGATAGATATATTATACTAACATCTTTCCATAAAAGACAAATCTCATTGTGTTGCTGACTTTTCATGTTATTACTATAATACTTTATACTACATCATAGTAATACAGTAAGCTTCATACCTCTGCATCACTTGTAACATGCACCACTTCATCGATTAACTGCAATAGGTGCAAAATGTCAAACTATGCTGATCATAAATAGCATGTATTCCTTGGAAAATTAACTCAAGTAAAGGAATAGTTAAAACATACATTGATGTTATTAAGAAGCTCATAAGTATCATAAATAGCAGGTGATTTATGGCGGCTAAGAGAGGCTGGTCTATCGCCTATTTGGAAGGATATCTTTAGAGTGTGCGGGAGGGGGAGTGATTTCTTTGAAGTCTGGTCTGATCATTTATCCATGAGCGTGGGTGACGGGGAATCCACCCATTTTTGGTGGGATCCGTGGGTTGATAGGCAACCTTTGGCTCTGCTTTACCCTAGATTATATCACCTATCTACAAATCAGGAAGGGATGGTTAGTCAGTTCGGGGGATGGAGGGAGGCGGTTTGGAGGTGGCGTGGGGAGTGGAGAAGAGGGCTTTTTGATTGGGAAGTGGAGGAGTGGACGAACCTCTGTGAGCATCTCGAGACTCCTTCCAGGGGGGTTCAGCCTAGTGAATTGCGGTGGAGTTTGGACAGATCTGGTTCCTTCACGATTCAATCAGGATATAAATGTTGGGAGGAATTGAAATTCGTTAAAATACCTCTGTTACACTCTTGTTGGACTGGTTTGGTTCCTTTTCGTGTTGAGTTCTTTCTTTGGTTATCGATTAGGGAAAGAATTGTTACCAGGAGTTTTCTCGAGAGTCGTCTCATGCTCCCTGCGAGTGAGAATTCCTGCCCATTATGTAGAAGGGATTCGGAGGATGTCACTCACCTTTTCCTTAGGTGCGGGATTATTAGAGAAGTGTGGGATTACTTCATGAGGTGGCTGCGGGTAAAGTGGTGTCAGCCGAGGGATTTATCTGATCTTTGGCAGTCTTGGACGAGTATAATACCATCTGTTGGCAAGCATGTTAGAGAGATGTGGATTACTCTGTTCTATGCGATCATTTGGTCTATATGGAAACAGCGGAACGACATGGTATTTAGACAAAGGGAGTATACGGAGTTTGGTTGTTTCCAGATGATTTTTTCTATATGGCATTGGTGGTTGAAGAGCAAAGACCACTCCTTCCTTTACAGCGTGACTGATATGATGCAGTCTTCTGCTTGGATCTGTGGCCTTTAATGTGGCTCGTCAGGTTCTGTTCTTTTTTCCATCCCGGTTGGTTTTGTTTTTTCGGCCTGGTAGATAGGTTCGTGATTCTTCTGGCTTTCTGAGAGAGTTGTTGCTCTCGTGTCTTGTAATCGGTTTCGCTTTTATTTTTTGGTCAGGGGCTTTTGTTAGCTTCCTGGTGTGAGGTTGCAGCAGCTGGTTTCTTTGTTCCAGGCTGTTGTTTTCTTGGTTGGTTTTGCCATGTCCTTCATGGCCATTCTTTTATATAATACATATTCTTCTGCTTAAAAAAAAAAGTAACATCTTGAGTCCTATATGCTTTTGGATGCCACTTCCCTTCAGACCAATCAACGTGTGTTACAGACCAATTTGCAATCCCACCAGGATCAACCATCTAAAGAACACAAATAGCAAGCATAGGCCATAACCTAGAAATGGTTAGACTTCTTCCAAAAGAAAAGAAATGGTTAGACTGGAATGCAGTTCCAATTCTAAGAGAGGTAAGAATATTGCTGTACCGACATGCAGAAGAGTTGGAAAGTAATGCTCATCAGAATAGCAGTTGCGCCCATCCATTTTTGGCTGAAACATAACCACACGCAGGCACATCTAAAATCAAGTGTTCTCAGTTGATCATAATATCATCACTATATAAGGAGAAAGAAAGAAAGAAACAACCGAGTCTGATCTAGAAATATTACCTTGCAGTAAAGCTTAAATTTTGTGTAATACAAGTTGTCTGCCATGACTATAATGGCATGCTGTCGTTTCATGGAGAACCACTGAATGCACATCAAATAAGATCATGTGAGAAATTATCTACCCTTGTCTCTACATATAATTGATACTGATTCTGTTTACAACAGAAGACAAATCTACAAACAGAAACTGACGCACTGAACAAGATCCTTGTAAACATATATATACTTGAGGGCTGTGGGATCCCAGAACCCACTTAAATTAATCAAGACCAATCTTACCAATGACTTGTTAAATTAAGTCAATGCTAACCCCTGGAGTGATGGTATCACCATCACGCCTGGTTGCCATTCGGAAAATAAAATCCAAGGGTAAGACCGCATCAGTCTCAACAGCTTATCATACCAAAGGACTTATTCTAAAGTTAAGTGAACATGAGTAACCCATGAAGTCAACCCAGGGAAATCTCTTAACGGCCTCCATAACATAGCATGAAACCAGCAGAAACTCAGAAAACTAAAGTGCTACACTTAAAGTCATCTAAACCATAACACAACAACACTTCAGTTTCTGGCTATCGCAAACTTCCTAAACAGGCTCTATATTGGCCATTCAATAGAACCGGTATAAGTGCAATGTTGCCCGGCCATGAAAGTTTGTAATAGGTGATAAGGAAAGGAGTATCATAAATTACAAAAGATTGGGCCAAATATATAAAGAAATATCAACCGGTTAAAGAAAGAAGCAGTGAAACATTAGAACTTTTGTTTCTACAAAATTTTGTTCCTAAAGTAATACCTGTGCACCCTTCCGAAAATCCCCCTTCTCAACTTCAGGCAGCATATAATCTGAATACCTCCCATTTCCATGAGGACCAGGATCCTCGAAACTAGAAAGAAAAGCAAGTAGAAGCTAAAAATTATTCTATGATATCAACCTTGGCCCCGGGGAGGAACTTCCATGTTGAATATAGCGAAATGGAAGAAGTTTTGAAGCAGTTTTAAGGGTTCTTTCTGAAAGCATTAAGCCTTCTATAGGGTGGATTATTTATTCAAACTAGAATCAGGCTATAACTTTCTTACCTGTCAATATAGCTTACATTTGTGAACATCAAGTAGTTATAGACATAATCAAAGTTATACAGTAGTACACAGCTGAAAAGTAAACAAGAAACAAACAATTAGACAACTCCAATCTCAACAACTAGACAATTCCAATCAAGGCAACATGAAGAAAGGTTATACTTAAAGAGTGCAGAAAGAGAATCAGGCATCGCACTCACCTATCAGAGAGTAAGACAAACTGCTGGTTATCAAGGTCCCTGAGTGCTTCCGCCAGCAGTCTTTTCTCTGCATCAATCATGGAAATTTGTCCCCATTCCACCTACAAATAATTCATATTCATCATTGCAGCCACATCATGTGACTTATGAATGTTATCATCAATGTTTTCATCAACTGTTGGTTCATCTTCATCCTCACAAGTGTCTAAGCACAGAGAATGAGGCAACCCTAGACCAGTACAGATGCCAACTGCTTATAAAGATTTCAAGCCTTCATGAACATTGAAGATATGAGCAAAAACTAATCATGAGCACGACCAGGGATTGATCCAAGACAACCACAGCGTGCACAAACTAATCAAATGGTTTAGAGCTGTCTTTTGAGGAAAAATAAAAAGAAAGGAAAAATCTTAGTTACAAGATGTAGAAAAGCTAAAGAGCATTCAGAAAGGATGAAATAGAAATTTTACCTCGTGTGAAAATAAAGCATCTATAAGTTTTTGGAGATCCAAATAAAATTCTTTTAGGTTGAAGGATTAAAATGATTCTAGGAGACTAAAAAGTTTAAGTTTAAAATATTTAAGTACAAAAAGAAGAGAATTCTAGTATGAAACTGAAAATTAAAGACCGAATTGATCAGAAATTTCTAGGTAAACTAAAAAAAATTGAGCATACATAAACTTTGCCATAAAGGACAACGATGAAGAGCTTTTCTTTTAAGGGACTAAACTGGACTTTTTGCCTTATAAAGAATCCTGGGTGTATCAGCAAAAGACTAATTTAAGCATAATTTTGAATAAAAAATCCCACATACCTTCTCACCACGAATTTCTCGGTCAACAAAATAGTCGCTGACATGGAAAGATTTTTCCCTAGATGCATGTTATAAATAGAGAACCTGTCCTCATGGACCTGGTAAATGTAATTTTTTGTATAATCAATAGAAGCTGAAGTATCTGGAGAAGAACAGACCTTATGGGGAAGAAAATGAAGCTGAATTTGGCATCCAGCAGGTTAAAAGCCAAAAGAACCAACTGGAGATCTACCCAAATACTGCAAGCAGTGGAGCTTAAGCTAAGGTTGTAATGGTGCAGTTGCAGCAGCCAGGTAGATAAGAAACTTCACCTATACAAATAACTTTCCCAATTGTAGCCTTTTCTTTGAATGTGCACCAGCCTAAGCTTCAAATAAAAGGCCCTCAACATCCTATACAAGAACAGTCTACACGATCTACTGGATATAAATGAATGACTTTACAGCATATCTTGTTAGACCATTCAAGATATCCTTCCTACGGTGGATATGTTGATATCAGAGAAGAGTATCCACCATACGAAGGATGTCACGAAAAGATGTGGTGGCAGTGAGGGGAGATGACATGGAGATGTGGAGGCCGAGAGGGAGAAATGGTCTGGGAGAAATGTGCTGCCGGCGGCAGTGATGTGGTGGCAGTGATGTAGCCGAGATGGATTGTGATTTTGAGAGAAGGAGATGGATTGTGGTGAGCGGCGGTGAAGAAGAAAGAAGGAAAAAAAAAGTGAGGAAAGAATAAAGGCCCGTTTACTTAGAAGAATTTTCAATTTGAAAATTTACTGTTTTTGAGAATTTTCAATTTTCAATTTGCTGTTTATTTTCATTCTGAAAACTGAAAAACGCGTTTACTTCGCGCTTGTTTCCTGATCAGAAAAACTGGAGAACGCGTTTACTTCACACTGAATGTAAGAATTTCCTGATCTGAAAACTGGAAAACGTGTTTACTTTGCGCGTTTTCATTTTTTCTGGAAAACCGAAAATATTTGTAATGAAAAGAAGAAATCATTTGAAAATTTAATAGTCATTTTAAAAAGGGAAAACTTATTAAATATAACATCAATCTTCTAATATTGCATTTAAATGTTGTAATTCATATTCCTACATGAAAATAAAAACAATATACTAATATAGTAATTGATGAAAAAATTACATAGCAAACATACTCCACTTGACTCGTTGCTCTCTCGTAATCTAACTATTATTACGATGAGCCCACAATTCATTTGCAATGTTTTCCCTAACAACATTCATCTGTTGTTGTTGTGACATATTCACTTGTATACCTTCTTGCATCTCATCATATCGGTCATCATCAGTGTTTTGCACACCGTCCTCGCCAAATTCAGTGAATAATTGATCAGCTCTATCTTCGCTGCGAATAAAATTATGAAGTGCGCAACAAACTATAGGTATCAATTTTTGACGTCGAAGTGGGTAATTCGGAATAGACTTTAATATAGGAAATCTAGCTTTGAAAATGCCAAAGACCCTTTCATGCACCATAATCGTGCCATAATTATTAATAGTAGCATTGTATCTCCTATTTTTTTTATTTGTTTGTCCCCATTTGTTGCCCTGTATAACCACGGGTATTGAAACAATTTCCTTCAGAAATGGTCCCCTCAATCATGCATTTTCATTATTACTACTAGTATAAGGAATAAGTTTTATTATTTTAGTCACTTAAAATAATCCTAATTGTCGGCTTTGTGCACCCACAAATCCCTAACGTAAAAGTTTTTGTTCGATCAGATTTAAATACTAAATATAAATAAATAATTCTTATAATGAATTATAATTCAGAAATCTTTTAACTAATTAATTAAATACTAAATATAAATAAATAATTCTTATAATGAATTATAATTCAGAAATCTTTTAACTAATTAATTAAATACTAAATATAAATAAATAATTAATTAATGTATTATCATAATTAATTAACTAATAAACAGACAATGAAATTGGCCATTCATTCCAACCCACTAAAAATCCATATCATTCTTCCTCGGAAGTTCTAGCCATTCATTATAAGAATCCAACATTTGAAAACTGATGCATGGTTGAATCGACATCATTAGTAATACACATTTGGCAAGCAGCAGAACAAAACTTCTGTCATCAGTCCTAGAGAACAGACACTAAATATAAATAATTAATTAATTAATGTATTATCATAATTAATTAACTAACAAAACTTTTTCAACTTGGCAATTTTAGTTCCTACCCCTTTGCCATACACTTCTAAAAGCTCCGCAAGCAATTCCAAATCGCTCAACCCTTTGAAGCTTTTCCGCTTCCCACACTTTCTACTAGGTGCCTCTGAAGTTTCCTAACAAAACCATCCAAGATTTTTATCTCAAACAACAATAAATTGTCTCTCTTGAATTAATAGCATGACTAACGAATCCCTAAAAGCATCAAAGCAGAAGAGAGTAACATAGGAAAAAATGAAACAAGTGTGAAACCTTGTTTGAAACTTTCTGTTTCTTTGAAGAGCCTCCAGCATCATCCCTCACCATCCTCCCATAAACCAAAACCTCAGAGTCCTTTGCAGTATAAACAAGGATCCCGGTAGGCTGGCTGCTTCTCTTTTTCCTATAAAATTACAATTGCAAATGCCTCTGCATCTTGGACACATCCAATCATTCAACAATGCCATCTCTTCAGCCTCCTCTCCATACCTAATCAATCAACAAAGAAAAATCCATATGAATTAAAGACAGACAAGTAGCAAAGTTGAGAAAACAAGGACCTGTTCAAGAGGCACTTGCGGCAAAAACATATGGGACATTGTTTATCATCAGTCTTACTCTTGCATGTGGCCACCAAGTCCATTGTCTTCTGTCGGCACTGCCACAAGTCACAACAATTTGCCGGCCAAGTCCAAACCTACAATATGGCATTACCATCTCCTACTCTACCATTTCCTTTCAAAAACCTACGTGTAATGCACCTCACACCATAGAGTGACAGAAACAGAAAATTAAATAAATATAACAGAAATCATAACCAAAAATCAAGTTGGGTTACAATAAAACCTTTTCATTGTCAAATCAGTCCACTCTAAATTCAAAATACATCCGTGAAAACATATAGCCATAGCTTTTACTAAATACATACCAACAATGAAATGACAAATGGACGAAAGACAACATGAGTAGAGAGACTCCTACCATTAATATAACAAGCTGCCACCAATGCACATGAAATCCATATGATTTACACTAGATTGTGTGCATGTAGCTAGTTGAAATCCATATGAAATCCATATGTTCTTTAAAAAAGGACGAAATGTAAAATTCGTACTTCTCGAAAAGGTAACAGCGAGAGAACTTTCAAGCAGGAGCAAAAAGCTCCGACGAGCTTAACAACTTTAATTAAAATTCAACTGGAAAAACACAAAATTACAGCGAAGTAAACCAGAAATTCAAGCAAAACTAGCAAGTTTTGAGACGGAAATCTAACAGAAACCGTGAAAACCGCAGAAAAACTAGAAATTGCACTTAGGTAAGAAAAGATGAGCCACTAGATAAGATGAAACGCACAAAGAGCAGGAAATAATCGTGTAGGAAAAGAAAAGGTGACTCGCATTGCTCGAATACAAATTTAAGCTGAAGAAATTATCACTAACCAAACACAGATACATATGAAACAACGAGGATAAGTCCTCCCATGATAAAAATATATCAATACCCACCTCCCCAAAAGACCACAGATGATAAGTAGCTATATAGTAAGTGAAACAAAGAAACAAATTTTCAAAGACTTCAATTTTGAATGAGAACTTTTCAAGATAACCAGAATTGCTAAATGAATTGAAAGAAGTAAAACCATCAGCAACATGCACAAACTCAACTCGCAAAGTAACTAAAAGCAGTCTATCTCCAAATGGATATTCATCTACGGTTCAATTCCAGACATAAATCCTTAACTGGTACAGTTTCCCATGTGATAAATTTACAGCAAACAGCAGGCAACAATGAAGCAATAAGAAGAGAAAGAAAAAGATCACAAATGATTTCTCCTCATGTACGGATACTGGAAAAATCATAGAAATTCAAATTTAACATAAAATTAAGAATTAGAAAGAACCCATGTCATATTTAATAAAGAAAATTACAAATTTTGCAAGAATGAAAGAAGAAATGAACAGAACCCCACCAACCCATATGTGCTTTTTTACCCAAGTGAAGTACCAGCTGAAGTGAAGGAGAGAAACTTTCATAAATTGTAGACCGAAGACAAAGAGCTTACCAGAGAAGAGGCGTGTCTTTGAGCTCCAGCTATGTAGAGACAGGGTATGGATAAAGAAAGACCGCTAAAATGGAATGATGCTGTGCTGGGAATGAGTGACTACTTTGAGGCCTTCGTTTTTGCTGCTGACCGAGAAAAATATAAATCGAGAAAAATATAAACCGCGAAAAATTGACATAAACACTCAAAATTCACAAGAGAAAGGTTTGAAGATCGAAGAACAGAGCTGGAATTGAAGTTAAAGGAAGAGAGTAATTGGAGAAGGAGAGAACATAGCTGGAATTTAAGATCTGAGCACGGAGAGAGCAGATCTGGAGGTCTGAGGGACTAAAACCTCAAGGAGCAAGAGTTAGGAGCTGGGTGATGGAGAGTCGCCGTCGAGACTGAGGACGAGAGCTCGGAAGAAGAGAGTGGAATTTAGGGATGGGAGTGACAGAATGAGGATGTCGCGAAGAGGTAGAGATGAGTAAGAAAGTTTCATTTAATTCTCTATTCAGAGAAGCGTGTTTTTCATTTTGAAAACTGCCTTTGTAAAAGGAATGAAAATTTTGAAAACAGGTTTTGGGTGTTTTCAAAACTTACACATGAGTTTTCATTCCGAAAATTTTCATTTTCATTCCAAAATGAAAACAACGCGAGGTAAACACGTTTTCGAAAAAAAAAAATCCAGTTTTCAAAAAACTGGAGAATTTTTGGGAAAATTCCCTGAGGTAAACAGGCCCTAAAGGATTTAAGGATGCTTATATAGTTAGGGTTAGGGTTAACCCAGATCAGGTCGATTATAAGCGGGTTTCAAAAATTCGAACCGCGACCCGACCCGACCCGACCCTCCATTTTTCCCGCTCCAGAAAAACCGGGCCCGCTGCTACTTAGATTTCGTCATTGCCGCCGAGCCGGGTTTAATGCCTTATTTCCGTTTCCCGCAGTCCTACATTTTTAAATTTTTTTGTGTCATTTGCCTCCAACTAAAAATTTCAAAATTACTATGAAAAAATTCAATTTTCTTTTAGGACCTTTGAGTATTGAATTCCTTTGATTGGATTATTTATCTTCAAACACAATTTCACGGTTCTTATAAGTTAAAACCTAAGTACCAGTTTTTTTATGTCAATTAATTAACAGAAATCAATAAACTATTTATCAATCAATGTCATTTTTCGAAAAATCCTACTCAAAACATCAACAAGAAATATGAAACCTGAGAGTAGATTTTGTGAATGTAGATTGTAGAGAAATTGTGGTGACAAAATGTCTGAATTAGAGTATGAAACAATATATTGAATAAGTCTTTTTATATATATATATATATATATATATATATATTTTTTTTTAAATCCAATGCACAATTTCATCGGATATAGTCAATAATAGATTTTTTTAGTGTCGTCAAATAAGCTACATACATTATACAGCAATGTTAAAATTTTGAACCTGTAATTCCTAACATTGTCTTTATAAGATTATTTGAATTTAAAAGTGAAAAATCCCAAATAGCTAATTTATCACCATCCCACCTTAAAAGAAGAAACAAGGAGAATAATAGGGAGAGAATGTCAAATAAGTAAGATATTCCACCACAAAATTAATTTCCCAAAAAAATATGCTCGAATTCAACATCTTAGTTATTTTGAGCCAAAAATAGCTTAATCGGAAGAACCGAATCCATATTAAAAGTTGGAAAGCATCGAATATGATGGTAAAAAATGAGGATATTGAAATTATCAATTCGAACTTATCGTCGTTGCAACTGAAGCATATTTAAATTGAACTAGAAAAAATCAAAAGATTTACTCTTATGGTAAAGCAACCTAAACACTTTAAAAACACTAAACACGACAAAAGAATAGGAGAATAGGAACCCAACACAAACACTCACACAACAGGGGACCTCTAGGCAACCCGTGTTCATAAAAAAAATCATTGACGTTACTAATGAAGACTCAACTTGTTGAATATGAGAATGAATTGATTTATAAATTAAGTCTTATCTAGTCATAATACTTATAGAAATCTCTTATTATTAGTTTGTGAAAAGGTTTGGATTAATAAAAGTCCGTGTTTCTTCTTGTTCTTTTTTCTTCACGAGGTTAACTTAACAGTGGATATTTATATCATATAGTATTTGTTATTTATTATACTATTTGTTTCAAAAGTTGAAAAAACATCAAAACAAAACTGTTTCCTAAAATTGTTCACGTTATGGGCCAAGGAGAAGCGGATCTTCATAACAGTAATAATAATGGGCTAGCATTAGGTTGGGCTTGATAGATTTTGTTCGTGTCGGACTCATCTCTTCAGACTGTTCTTCAACTTCCAAAAAAAAAAAAAAACGAACACCATTGACACCTGTATTGGACTTATGCCAATGCCATGCAAACAACTGAAGGAAATAGAAGAACCACACTTCCTTTCCTTTACTTCACTGAGATGCCGCATAGGTCTAAGGCCTTGTAGTTGACACAAAATAGCAAATGCCGCTCCAATTTGGTCTGTCTAGTAGTGTCTCGAGTCTTAACACTCCTGGCGGAACTAGCAGTTCAGCACTTGTCGCTAGTGTGGGAGGGAATGAGTCGCGTGATGGAGTGGAATCCTTCATCCTTGTGCTTTTTGTTTATGGTTGGGTTGGCTGTCATGGCTCTCTGAGGTCATCACTCACTCGCTTTGAAGCTAAAGGCCAATCCACTCAATATTGGATCAAATTAAATAGTCGTATATATACATGTACGTTTTTTGTTCTACTATGTTTTAGTTTCCTTTCCTATCAGTTCTCGAGTAAATCTCAGATTAATTTTACTTTTGGACTGAGTAAATTTCTACTACAATTTGCAACAGTCAACAGATTATGCACCGTGTGCTATGTGTACGGACTTGGGGGCATCATCAAGTTTTTAGCCTTAATATCAACCGCAGTCACTCTCCCAATCTTCACTTCGTTCCCCGAACCTCAAGTAAGCCACTTCTATGATTAAGCACCATTGAGTTGAAAATTTGAAATCCAATAGTTGGACCCAAAAATTATGTCATCTGACTATCATACACAAACCTAGCATTAACTGTAACAGTGATCACTGGTAAGTTAGGTGGCTGGACTCTTAAATGGGGTATTTCATTAATGAGGTTTCCAAAAGGAAAAAGGGTAATTCAGAAGAGATTGTTTAAAAAAGGAAAAGGATTTACAGATTGGGATAAACATTAATGGGCATCACCCGGGACAAGCTATCATCTCAGACAGTACCTTTTGTTCTTTACCCAAACCCATCGCACGTTACGGCATGGATCATTCTTACATGCATGATTAGACGTTTTACATGGTACTTAAAATAAGTTTATTCACATGGGGTTATCAGTGTTGGGGTTATTTCCAATCGACAATCAATTTGCGCAACAAACAATCTTATCCCAAAAATCAATAACCCCTAGCTATCAAACCAATCAAAAGCAATCAAGAAAAGAACAACAAGAGACATGAGAATAGAGAACCAAAACCAGATTTCTACTGCTTCAATCGGGACAGGATTTCTACTACCTCGGACAACTTCTCACCGATCCAACCGTTCAGATTGAATAATAAAAAGTCGTGCACCTGCTGTCCAAATGTCACCCAGATCTAACGGTGAACGAAGTCGCTGCGACGATTCTCCCGCAGCTGCACAGAGTTTGGCGAAAATCTGTTTTCTCTCTTCTCTCACAGGATGCTCAACAACAACCCTCTTTCACAATCTCTCAGGATGCTCAACAGCAACCCTAATACAATCTCTCAGGATGCTCAACAGCAACCCTCTCACAATCTCTTAGAATGCTCAACAGCAACCCTAACACAATCTCTCTCAGTTGCTATTCGTTGCATCTGATTTTACAATCTTTCTCAACTCAATCTCACATCTAAATTGAGGAGACCACGCTAGAAAAATCTCCCCCTCACATTTTTCTCTCTCTGTGCTTCTTCTCACAACCTGAGCCATATATATATATATATATATATATATATATATATATATATATATATATATATATATATATATATATTAGTGGGCAACCTAATTAATTAGGTTACACAATCCTACTCCAAGTCATACTCCAATCTTTTCTTTTTCTAATCAAACTAAAACAAACAACTCCAATTGGGCGAGACCCACAACAAATCTCTCCTTCAACCCATATGAGCTGGACTCCAACAATCTCCCCCTCCAGCTCATATCATGGGGGAATCACCAATTTTCATGCAATCCGAGTAGGAGTCAAGTTCGCTTTCTCAGCGGTCAACACCGCAAAGCTAACTCTTCTCCTAGGTAACTCTACCTGACCATCACCATCATTCAATCTTTTGTAGGTACCTTGTACTTTACTCTTAACCACTTTACTCTTAATCGCGGTTCCAATCAATTGGTAAACATTGTTAGAAGCAAACTCCACCTTCATGATTACAGCTACTACTTTGCTTACCCTTCATCAATCACAATCACAATCACAATCATGGATTCATCATCACAATCACAAATCCTCTCTTTTCTGCACTAGCAAAAATTCAACATCATTATTCTTTCAAACCTTGTGCTCCGCTACCAGTTGTTGGGGTTATTTCCAATCGACAATCAATTTGCACAGCAAACAATCTTATCCCAAGAATCAATAACCCCTAGCTATCAAACCAATCAAAAGCAATCAAAAAAAGAACAACAAGAGACATGAGAATAGAGAACCAAAACCAGATTTCTACTGCTTCAATCGGGACAGGATTTCTACTACCTCGGACAACTTCTCACCGATCCAACCGTTCAGATTGAAGAACCAGAAGTCGTGCACCTGCTGTCCAAATTTCACCCAGATCCAACGGTGAACGAAGTCGCTGCGACGATTCTCCCGCAGCTGCACAGAGTTTGGTGAAAATATGTTTTCTCTCTTCTCTCACAGGATGCTCAACAGAAACCCTCTCTCACAATTTCTCACTCTCACAATTTCTCAGGATGCTCAACAGCAACCCTAATACAATCTCTTAGGATGCTCAACAGCAACCCTCTCATAATCTCTTAGGATGCTCAACAGCAACCTAACACAATCTCTCTCAGTTGCTATTCGTTGCAACTGATTTTACAATCTTTCTCAACTCAATCTCACATCTAGATTGAGGAAACCACGCTAGAAAAATCTCCCCCTCACATTTTTCTCTCTCTGTGCTTCTTCTTACAACCTGAGCCACCATATATATATAGTGGGCAACCTAATTAATTAGGTTACACAATCCTACTCCAATCTTTTCTTTTCTTTTTCTTTTTCTTTTTCTAATCAAACTAAAACAAACAGCTCCAATTGGGCTAGACCCACAACAAATCTCTCCTTCAGTCAATATGAGCTGGACTCCAACAATCAGTGGTTAGTTTGCTGTGGTTATGAGTCATTTATGGGAGTTTGGTAGAAATTATGATTTGCCACACGGAAAGGCCTAAAAAATACTGTATGATGTTGATATGGTTCCATTTTAAATTCCAAACCTATCGCTTTGAATGCTATTGCTATGAATGAAGATTGAGATTGGGTGGGGAAAGGTGAGTGAGGTTTGAAAATGTAGTAATTGCTCCTCAAACAAACAACCAACACTTAGGTAGCCTTTGGGGTTGGGGTTGAGTTTGGGAAAAGTGCTTTGCCCAACCCCAAAGCTAGGAAAACACCTTTCCAAAAGTGCTTCCCAAAAACACTTTCCTTTCCCTTCACATTTTTCCTTGCCTCACCCTCCTTATCCCACTGGAGGAAAATGTTGCAGTGGCTTAAGGAGGCTGCGTTTGCACCCTCTCTCTCCTCTCTTTTTTTTTTTTTTTAATTTCATTTTTTTACTTTATATAATGCACAAAATAAATTAAAAACTATCACAATAAAATCTTCATCTCGAGATAAGTAATTCTAGACCCACTTTTCCTATTTTTATTAATTTTTTTAAAATGGGTTTTATACTCCAACTCTTTCACTTTTATAGTTTTACCAAACACTAAAAATAATTTCTCGTTTCCCACAGCACTTTAAAAAAATGTTTACCAAACAACACACTGTTTTGCGCAAAAATGATTTTCCCACAGCACTTTTACTCACAGTACTTTTCGGACCAGAACCGGAACGCCAAACAGACCCTTAATGGTCCGAACGTGGCAACGTCCCAGGCAGTACAGTATCCAGTCTATTGTGGTGGTCTTAACGAAAGGGCCAATTGAAGGAATTAAATTAACTAGAGGAGAAGGGCTCCTTGTGTTTCAGCAATTCCGATCAAGAATTGGACAATTCAGAATTAGTTACTGGTACTGTTTAAAATGGTTTTTTTCCTCCTTTCCTGTTGTCCAAGAGAACTAATTCTCAGAAATGATCATCACTTCGTTCGATTGATGCTAGTATTAATTTTTGGTAGTGTACGCATGAGATGCAAGCACACAAAAATGTCAAATAAGTAGCGTGCAATTCGTAGACTCCATCCATGCCTAAGAAGAAGTAGAGAGCCGCGAGTATTTAGTATTTAGTAGAGAGATTTCTTTTTATTCTTACTTATAAATAAATTTATTGCTATTGTTGGCTACAAAATTCAAGTTAAAAGGAGGGTGGTAAGTTTGCGATTAAGCAAAAGTTATTAGGGTCTTTTTAAAAGGCAGTAGTGTTGGTGCTCACTGCTCACTCTGTTAATTTCCAGCTGCTCCAGTATTTTGTCTCATGGTTTTCAGCTACTCTTTCCATAAGGAACTTAAGCAGGTACCTACCTCTCATGTTGTTCTCTTCTTCCTAATCTTCTTCCTTCCTGTATGATCAAACCCCAAGATTGACTCCATGGACTTAGCAGATCAGATAACTCATATACTACATTGTTTAATGTTTAATTTGGTCATAATTTTATAACAAGAAATTAACCGATTATTATTATACTATTTGAACGTACGCGTGGCTTTGAGTTTGACTTGAGTCCATGCACAAAAACTATGGAAAGTTTGGCGCACTAATTTGCTTAATTTCACAGCTTCCTCTGCATTTAAATGTCTGTCTCTCAACAAACCCCAAATTATTCATACGTAATTTGATTTTGTTATCAGAACATGATATCTATGATTTTGTTATCAGAACTAATTAAGGATCTTAGAACCCTCACAATCCTACTCGAAAGAGAAAAAAAATCCCTCTTTATTCGGCCGCCAAATCTTTGATCCAAAATATCAGGTTGCAAAGTTTTCCATGAAGGTTTGTAGAATTGTGAACTTTAATTCTATCTTGCTTTTATATCCAGGTGAAGGAAGTTCTTTTGTGAAGAAAGTAATATTGAACCGGCCACATGTTGGGGTTATTTCCAATCGACAATCAATTTGCGCAGCAAACAATCTTATCCCAAGAATCAATAACCCCTACCAATCAAAAGCAATCAAAAATAACACAGAGATTTTTAACGTGGAAAACCTCAACAGGTCAAAAACCACGGGCACAAGCCAGTCGATCCACTATATGATGATCAATGTGTACAACCAAGCAAAATCCCTATCTCAACTATAGGAATAATCTGAAATACACCACTATCACCAATAGTACCAATCAAACAATCCAATCAATCAATCAATCCGAGAAAAACAAGAGATATGAGAATAGAGAACCAAAACCAGATTTCCACTGCTTCAATCGGGACAGGATTTCTACCGCACAAGACAACTTCTCACCGATCCAACCGTTCAGATTGAAGAACCAGAAGTCGTGCACCTGCTGTCCAAATTTCACCCAGATCCAAAGGTGAACGAAGTCGCTGCGACGATTCTCCCGCAGCTGCACAGAGTTTGGCGAAATCTGTTTTCTCTCTTCTCTCTCACAGGATGCTCAACAGCAAAACCTCTCTCAGGATGTTCAACAACAACCTTTTTACAATCTCTCTTGTCTCTCTGTTTTCTCACAACCTAAGCCACCATATATATATATTAGTGGACAACCTAATTAATTAGGTTACACAATCCTACTCCAAGTCATACTCCAATCTTTCCTTTTTCTAATCAAACTAAAACAAATAGCCCCAATTGGGCTAGGCCCACAACAAATCTCTCTTTCAGCCAATATGAGCTGGACTCCAACAATCTCCCCCTCCAGCTCATATCATGGGGGAATCACCAATCTTCATGCAATCTGAGTAGGAGTCAAGTTCACTTTCTCACCGGTCAACACCGCAAAGCTAACTCTTCTCCTAGGTAACTCTATCTGGCCATCAACATCATTCAATCTTTTGTAAGTACCTTGTACTTTACTCTTAACCGCGGTTCCAATCAATCGGTAAACATTGTTGGAAGCAAGCTCCCCCTTCATGATTACAGCTGCTCCTTTGCTTACCCTCATCAATCTGTCTCTCGCTGTGTATCTATACCCGCGAGAATCCAATCTTCCAAGAGAGATTAAATTTCTTTTCAACTTCGGCACATATCTCACATTGCCGAGAGTTCTCACCAATCCATCATGCATCTTGATCTTCACATTGCCAATACCTTCAACCTCCAGTTTTTCGTTATTGGCCAATGTGACAGATTTATCATCACAATCACCAAATGTACTAAACAATTCTTTGTTAGCACAAATATGAAAAGAACATGCAGAATCTAAAATCCAGGAATCCCTTACCTGTTCCTTACTTTTCTGCACAACCAACAATTCAGCATCATCATCCTGAATAGTTGCAGCATCACCAGTCTTTTCTTTACTCTTCTGCAGTTCTTTCAAATCAGTCATCAACTTCTGACAGTAGGCTTTGATGTGACCCTTCTGGTGGCAATAGTAGCATTCTTTCTCACTGTAGTCTACTCTTGGTCTTGAACTGGATCTGTTTCTTCCATTGCCGGAAGAAGCTCCTCTTCCTCTGTTTCTACCACGATGATCCCGTCCACTCGATGACCCTTCTATAGCTAACAGTCTCTCACCACTATTCTTGCTCTCCACTCCTAACAGCTTCTCATTATCTATTAGGAAAGTCGTCACATCCTCCTTCTTCAAACTTGTCTTCCCTGCTGTAAGGGACTGCACCAGTGACTTGTATGACACAGGCAATGAAGAAAGAAGAAGTATCGCTTGCTCCTCATCTTCTACTTTCTCCCCTGTATTGAGCACTTTCGTCAACACCCGATTGAAATCCGACAAGTGCTTATGGATGCTCATACCTTCATCCATCTTCAACGAATACAAGTCCAACTTCAGACTAAGTTTGTTTGTCACAGACTTGGAAGCATAAATACTTTCTAGCTTCTCCCACATTCCTTTTGGTGTCTGCTCCCCCATCACAGCATACTTTATTGATGGAGCTAATGCTAGCCTGATCTGACTGGTCGCCTTTTTTAGGGCAGTTGCCCAATCACCAGCTTTCATTCCTTCTGGCATCTTATCACCAAGAGCGACGTCGAGATCCTTCATAGTCAACAAATCCATCACAGTTGTCTGCCACACTGCGAAATCATTCTGTCCATCAAAAAGCTCAATCTTTGCGTTGTCAGTCATCTTTCAAACCTTAAGCTCCGCTACCAGTTGTTGGGGTTATTTCCAATCGACAATCAATTTGCGCAGCAAACAATCTTATCCCAAGAATCAATAACCTCTACCAATCAAAAGCAATCAAAAATAACACAGAGATTTTTAACGTGGAAAACCTCAACAGGTAAAAAACCACGGGCACAAGCCAGTCGATCCACTATATGATGATCAATGTGTACAACCAAGCAAAATCCCTATCTCAACTATAGGAATAATCTGAAATACACCACTATCACCAATAGTACCAATCAAACAATCCAATCAATCAATCAATCCGAGAAAAACAAGAGATATGAGAATAGAGAACCAAAACCAGATTTCCACTGCTTCAATCGGGACAGGATTTCTACCGCACCAGACAACTTCTCACCGATCCAACCGTTCAGATTGAAGAACCAGAAGTCGTGCACCTGCTGTCCAAATTTCACCCAGATCCAACGGTGAACGAAGTCGCTGCGACGATTCTCCCGCAGCTGCACAGAGTTTGGCGAAATCTGTTTTCTCTCTTCTCTCTCACAGGATGCTCAACAGCAAAACCTCTCTCAGGATGTTCAACAACAACCTTTTTACAATCTCTCTTGTCTCTCTGTTTTCTCACAACCTAAGCCACCATATATATATATTAGTGGACAACCTAATTAATTAGGTTACACAATCCTACTCCAAGTCATACTCCAATCTTTCCTTTTTCTAATCAAACTAAAACAAATAGCCCCAATTGGGCTAGGCCCACAACAAATCTCTCTTTCAGCCAATATGAGCTGGACTCCAACACCACAGAGGTTAAATACCCTTAATCATCAAATGGTAAGTCTTTTTTTATAGTAATTTCTTTTTTATTGTTTTCAAGAATTAAACGTTTTAAGACATATCACATGGTAATCTTGTTTAAATTTTGTTTGATGAAGATACAAATCAATTTTTAACACCATAAAGCTTGTTTGCATAATAGGAAATTAGGGATGGAGTAATTAGCTTAAAGCAAAAAGAAAAAAAAATCAACTGCTTTAATTGAGGGAAAGGAAATTTTAATTTCTCAAACCTTTTACTTTCTTCTCATCACCTAATTAACAGAGCCTCTCATACATAGTTTCGCTATGATTTCATTAGATGATTGATGGTGGAGGATAAGACTATTCTGGCCAATGTTGTTGTCTCACAATAATAGTATATAATAGCATCAATTTGAATCGAAACGCTTTTAGTACTGAATGATAAAAAATACTCAATCATAGCTTTTCTGGTTCGCTTTTCATGGCAGATCTCTGAATGACAAAGCAGATTAAAGCACATGAGACTGACCGTAAAGTCAGAGTTCTGATATTGAAGGTAGAGAAAAAACTGATAAATTAGAAGCAGAAATAGATTTTTAATGATTGAATTACCATATTTTGTTGCGAATGCATATTTATATCATTTGCTGTCGCAGGGAAATGGGAAGGCATTTTGTGCTGGTGCCTGGTGGTGATATCGTGTCAATGTATTTTACCATGATAGCAGGTGAAATCTTTTTCTTTCCTGTTCTGTTACAACTTACAACAGACTGAAAGCCAGTTATATGAAATATTTAATATTTCTCTTATTGGATAAATCAGGGCATTTTGAGCTACGGTGCAATTTTCTACAAGAATCAGCACAGCTCATGTAGAAAACCAGTGGTAAATTGATTATTGTTATCCACTACCTACCTATCCCAATGACAATAATCTATTAAATGTCTCTGCTCTTCTCATTTTTATACATGGTTCTGTTGAATATTCCTTACTTAAAAATTGTTTTCTTAAAAAAAAAATACATTGAAGGTTGCACTTATTGATGGGATCGTAATGTGGGGAGGTGCCGGGCTATCCATGAACGCAAGGTTCAAGATTGTCACTGAAAAAACTGTATGCTACCCATTATATTCTCATTCTCAGTATAATTAACTTCGCATGGCACTGATACTATCTGACAGTTTAGGGAGTTAAAAGTTTTCTCATCTACAGAAATCCTTTTTCCCTCACTTGATTGTACCTTAACTTGTACAGGTGTTTGCCATGCTAGAAGCAGCTATAGGATTTTTCACTGATGTTGGGGCCTCATATTTCCGTTCAAGGCTTCCTGGATACTTTGGTAACCGATTGAGACTCTCCTTAGGAAACGTCTGAGAGAAATTCCTCCTTAATTTTCATTTTCCCATGAACATAATATTGCAGTTCCCTCGTACTTTGTTGTAAAGGTGAATATTTGGGGCTTACTGGAGCTCGGCTAAATGGACCAGAAATGGTTGCCTGCGGGCTTGCAACACATTTTGTCCTATCGAAGGTAAGGTTGTTGTCAGAAAACAGACTTCAACTTGTTTCCTCACTGGACATTCAGCGATATATAGTGTGTGGCTGAATAAACTTTACCGCTATCAGGCCATAACTTTTGCAGCAGTTTCTAGGTAGCAAAAGCCACTGGATTGAAATAAAAATGAGTGTCTAGTTGATGCATACAAGTTTCCTTATGCCATATCATGTTGTTCTGGGTCAGTTATGATATTAAAATGATTAAGCAATGAGGTTCGTGGGAAGTGATAATCTATACTATATAAAAAGCACGAAAGGTTTTATTTTTTTAAATTATTATTATATCCTTAAGTTATTAAAAAATAGACTTTTAAACAATAATTTAGTAAACTTATTTTTTTAAAAATTATTATTATACCCTTAAGTTATTAAAAAATTTAAAAGTGTAATAAACTTTTAAACAATAATTTAGTAAATATATTAGGATTTTAGTACTAATAGGGTTCCTAAATTCTTAATATTATTGTGATTAAATGATTTTAAGACTCTAGAACAATAGAATTATTTAATCACAACAGAATTAAAAAGAATTCCATTCCAATTACAATTTTCTAAAGCAAAGAAAGAAGAATTCCATTTCAATTACAATTTTATAAAACAGTCGTATGACATATAATAGGTAAGCTAATTAATTGAATAATTTAATTAATTAAAATATTAAATTATTGTATTTACGTAATTATTAAAAATATATTTAAAGTATTTATTTTGTAACATTTTATATTTTATTTTATAATAAAAAAATTATTAACTTTATTGATTAAAAAATTAAATATATTTTTAGATAAACTATATAAAGAAACCCTAAAGTTTACAAAATTTCCCACTTTGAACCCAATAGTTTTGAAATTTACCTAATAAGCTTAAAATTTGCAACATAAGCCTACAATAAAATTGCAATTTCGATCTTTCTAATAATTATAAAATTAAAAGATGGTAAAAAATATTATTAAGTTATTTAATTATTTTATCAATCACTAATTATTTTATTTTAAAAAAAATATACTAATTAAGTTGTTAAGGGTGATGTTGATATTATTTTATCAATCACTAATTATTTTAATTTTTTTAAATATACTAATTAAGCTGTTAAGGGTGACGTTGATTTGAACCAATTAAAAATATAGAGAATTTAATAGGTAGATTAATTAATTTAATAGATAGGTTAATTAATTAAAATGTTTAAAAGTCTATTACGTTTAAAAGTCTATTACAATCAAATTACTTAATAGGTAGGTTAATTAATTTAATAGGTAACTTAATTAATTAAATAACTTAATTAATTAAAATATTTAAAAGTCTATTATATCTTTAAATTTTTTAATAATTTAAGAGTATAATAGACTTTTAAAGAATAACATTTTTCGTGTTTTTTATATAGTATAGATATAGATAGATATAGATATAGATCAGAGTAATGTTCCCATATGCAAACCAAAATGTCACCAAGACTCAACACTCACATATTTTTCTTCATTTTAAAATAACAATAAATAAATAAATTATTTGATATTTTTTCATTAAAAACTTTAATCTATCGATAAATGATACACAACTTCTAAAATTTCACAACCTTATCCGCATTAATTTGTCCACCAAAACAATAATCAATTTTTTCTACTTTTTGCTTCCGTCATTCTTCTTGTCTTAGGTACGTAATCAAACGAGTAAACTGATCGAGAATAATTACATGGCCCTTTTCTTACAACAAAACTTTAAAGGAAGAAGCAAACATGAAACTATTTCATGTTGGCATTTACTACAACAAAACACGACCAAATTAAGCAAACAGGAAAGTATACATGTGGTTATTCATTACAATAAGACACTAAAAAAGGGTCCGTTTACAAACGGAGTTTTTTTTTAAAAAAAATTTATTTTCAGAAAATTTGAAATATTTCTGAAATTGTATTTACGTAACTGTTTTTTTCCAAAATGGAAAATCAGAACCACCCAAAATATAGTTTTCCAATTTTTCCAAAACTATTTTTCTATTTTTTTTTACTTCTGCTCACAACTGGCCCACTTGTTCACACTTCATTTTTTCTTTTATTTTCAACTAATTTTGTAACTTAAAAAAAATTGAAAAATTGAAAATAATAATTATAACATTTCATAAAAATAAGACAAACACTTGAGTTGAGTTGGCGTATAGATGACTTTTCAAGTACTGGTGTTTTCTTACCTCTCGGCCACCATGTAAAAAGGTATAAGAAAGAACAAAAAAGTCTTGTCTAAGTTGTAGTATGGCCGAATGAGAGTGCAAAGAAATGAAGTTGGGCATAATTAATTCTAAAGTTATCATTATTATTCTCTCTTTAATTTGAACCCTTAATCCTCTGTTCAAATTCCTTGAAATATTGTTTCAATTGAGATGTAAATTTCAGTTTAATTGGCTGAAATTATTTTAGCTTATTGGTTAAAGATCATGCTTATAGTGTTGATCGTCAGTCAAATACAGAATTTATAGTGCCTGAAAACGTGTGTGCACAAGAGATAAAGTGTACAGTGGCAGTCAGGGTCGAACACAGAGATTGTGAGAAACTGATCTATAGTCTTGAATATATTCGGGGGAGAAGCGCACAAAGAGTAACGATTACGGGGGGTGTTTACTTGGCTGAACAAGTCAGCCAAGGCAGATTTCGGGAGCTAACAATTTTTACCTAGGAAAGCAATATTCGGGGTCTCGAATGTCACGTTCGAGGTCCCGAATGGTAAAATAAGCAAATCAGTGAATAATTCCAGAAATAAAATAAATCAGAAACAGATGCAGAAATATCAACGCAGGCGTGAAATAGAACAAGGGTGAAATAAACACAAATAATCAGATGGAGAAAGGGTTCTTAGCAAAGGCATTCTGGGTTGCATTCGGGACCAGATCGTCATCAGCTGAAGGGTATTCTATTCAAGACGTCATAGAAATGACATGGGGACCAGATTCCTCGGATATCCCCTACTTTTCTCTTAAGAGAAACTACCCCCCGTTTCCACATATGAGGTAGTCTTGACAGTTTGCCATCCCTCCAGGCACGAATGCGGGAGGGCCATACTCAAACTGCCCATGAAGTTAAGAAAAGACAGATCTAGAGCTAAAGTCCCTCAGTTTGTCAGACTCGTGACCCAGCTCTAATCAACTACCCAACCTATCTATTCGAGACCACTTTGACACAGTCAAGACTAAACAAATGCCTACTTGCTCATGCAACTTTCCTTCCGTATTCATCACACAAATGGCAGCATTTACACAAGATAATTCTCAGTTGATCAGGCCTCAAATTAAATCATGCAAAGATGTAATTAAATCGATGAATAGTTGAATATAGCATCAAGAATATATTAAGCACATTAAGGCCTCGAATCTGCCCCTGCAACCCTTGAATCAGCCTTGCCAAGAACTAGGAATTTAGCTACTCATACTTAAAGATAAACAAATAACGATTAAAGAAAGCATAACAAGTAATTAAATAGTGTAAGGGAAGAAAACTTGTTACTAAAATTCCGTTTATAGCTCGGCAGCAATGTTGGAGAAGCTAACAATGGCTAGAGAGAGAAACTAGAGAGAAGTCTAAGCTATTTCTAAATTATGCTAATTAATTAAATTACTAGGAGAGATCCCCTCTCAAAACTCCCTAAAACTATTCATGGATGCCCTTTATATAGTAGAGCTCCAAGCACAAAATATCTACAGCCCAAAAACTAGGGACAAAATGCATTAATTGAAAGCCTAAAGAAGTGGATCTATGTTCCCAAAAACACAAAGCTGGAAAAACATAAAGCTGTCTGGTTTTTCCAGCTTTGGCAGGTCTGGAGTGGGCTCAAGACTGAAATCCGCAGGTGTTTGGTAATCAGTGCAGAGCGTCAGAACAGTGTCAGAGGGATCACATGGGCGTTAGGTGGGGTGACACGTGGAAACGTCATCCTTTACCCTTCGGGAGTCCCGAACTGGGAATCCGATTCGGGACCTTGAACGCTGCTTTGGACTCGGGACCTCGACTTTTGGTCTTGAAGCTCGAATTCGCTCAAAATGCACCAAAAATGTTTGTTTTAGCATAAATTCCCTTTTTAGGCCTAGATCTGCAATAGTAATGAAATCAAGGGTAAATTAGCAGAATCAAGCTCTAAATAAGTGAGAAAATGGAGGGAAAATCATGCATAAAAACATGCTATCAAATAGCCCCCACACTGCCCAATGCTCGCCCTCGAGCATTCACAAAATTTAAAACAGTCCCAAAACAGAACAGACACACCAAACCATAGCACGGAGAATAAGCATGCTTGACAAGATTCGGGACCTAAAATGAAAACAGACTCCGCCTAGATACACCTGCATCAAATCAGAAGGATAACGACCCTTAAGAAGAGGCTTTTCCACATCAGCCTATTCACCAGCAATATTCACATGAATCGGTGTTTGCACTCACACTCGTGGGCTAGGTGTTTAAACACTCAAGTATGCTATAACACGGCATAAAAAATCAAGCTTGCATATCAATCCGAGTACATTAGACACGTGCATAAGCAATCTAGCAATCAAAAGACTTCGCATCGGGGCAAGAAGGGGAAGCAAAGAAAATAAATGATAAGGGGAAATAGAAAGAAGCATTATGAGAGGAAAAAGTGGAGAAGAGGGAGAGGAAGGAAGTGATATGAGAAGGCGGTGGAACCGACTCAAACCTGGAACCCTCCCTTGGCAGAAGGAATTAAGATGGTGAGACAATGTTGCTGAGAGCGAAGACTAGACTAGGCTTTCTTTTTCGAGGGGGACCCTTGCTGTATTTCGGGACAGAGGCTCGAGGCCTTGAATGATACTGGCTGTTTGTTTTTCCTCTTCTTGAGGGTATGGTCTTGCTCTCTTCTCTCTTTTATTTTTCTGTCTATTTTTCTATTTTTTTTCTTTTTCTTTTGCCCTTTTTTTTTTTTTTTTTTTTTCGAGAGGGGGAAGTAGAGCTGGTCTGGTTGAGGAATGAGACCTTTTCTTTGGGGGACTGATGCCTGATTCCACTCCCCCACACTTGTGTTTTGCTGTGGATGGGAAGTGGTTTTTCGTTCTGGTCTGCCCTTGAATTTAGCTTTTGAGGACTTGAATTTGCGCCAGCATTCGGGGTCTTGAATGGATACGTGACCCCCACACTTTGCCTTTGCTGCTTCTTCTGGTCTAGTCTAGCCCTCGATGGTGCTCCCAACAACATCGCTCACCTGCCAAGAGAAAGATCAAGAAAAATTCAAATGGTCAGAATGGAAGGTCAAGAAGGGGTTCGGGGGTAAGAAAAGAATAGCACAGAAGAAAAGAAATGAGAGAAAACAATGTGATGCGAAGACTTAATCTTTTTGCTGCTTTCCTATGTCTATGTGTGTCTATACCCATGGATATCATGCAAGCTCAACCAGTACCTAGTCATGCATTCGCTCAAACAATAAATATAGGCATGAAGGCTCAAATGCTCAGAAGGTGCTAATTCGTGACTACTGGTGTCTAGGTCTTGAAGCAGATATAAGGCATAACAGGCAAAGCATGAATCATTCGGGACCCTGTCTAATAAAGCATTTTCCTTCTATGTGCATAAGTCAGGTGTGTGTCCATCATTGAGGTGTTTTCAAAAATAGGCCTTGAGCTAAAATCCGAAAAAAAAATTGCAAAAGAAATCATGCATAAGCTTAGGAAAATTAAACTAGAACATAAGTATAATAACTACTTAAATACTAGCAGTTGAAACTCCCCCCACACTTAGGCAGCGCATTGTCCTCAATGCGGGAAGGAGACAAAAGATGAGGCAGTTTTAAAGAAAGTGCAGAAAAGTAAATTGTTCAGAGATAAATAGCCCACGCAGAGGCAAAGGGGTGGAAAGTGTTCGGGATCATGGGGGAGGACGAGAACGGCGCATCGCAATCAGCACGTCAGCCTGAGTTTGGATCTCTCGAAGGATCGCGAGGTTGGTGTCCAGGATCAGGCGGAGGAGCTGGTTCGTAGTGGATTCATCTGGAGTGGGTTCGGGCACTCGGGAGTCAACTGTGGGCTTCGGGGCAGTCGAAGTGGATGCTTTGCTGGGAGGAGGTTCGGGAGCAGCAGACGGCTTGGAGAGGTCTGGGTACTCATACTTGCCTTCGATCCTGCCCTTGTTACCTGCATGGAAGCTCAAGATACCATCAATAACACAAAGAAATTCCATCGCGTCCAAGGATTTGAAACCAAGGATCTTGAAGGAATTCGGGTGTCGATACAGGTTGAGTTCCCGCAGTGTCGAGGTGTAAAATTGGGAGGCCAGGCTGGTGACAAGTGATCCAAGAACAGGAGAGCGACCCTGGGGGGCATTGGCAACATTGTGGGCAGCGTGGGCGATCCAGTAGCCAACATTGACGCGCTTCTTGTGGTACATGGCCCACAGGAAAAACAGCTCCGTTTGGGCTAGCTGCCCAGAGGTCCCGAATTTACCCACGAGGGCAATGGACAGGAAGCGTTGCAGGATACGGAGGGCTGGGTCTTGAATGCAGTGGGCCTTGGCATGGCGAGAGTCAAACAGTATCTTGTCTCGTCCAGAGAGCTCCCGAAGAGCTTTGTGACTGTTGAACTCGGGGGGGATAATGGTGAGAGCGTTCTGATATGCGGCCTCTTGAATCCCCTCACGACTGACAAAGCCCAGATAGACGTTGAAGTCGTTGAGAGACATCGGGTGCCACTTGCTTGCTAACCTAAAATTCACACATCCCTTGGCAGACAGATCGGGGCCGACCCCACCTCCGGGTTTAAACAAATCAATCTTATACCAAAAACTAGCAAAGAACTCCAGACTGAGTTCCAAATAGGTAGGTTGATCCATGTAAAAGAAACGTTCCCACCCGATACCACTGATATACTCCCGAATCCGGGACCCAACACCCATCTTATCACAAAACTCCAGATCTAATTTAGGGCAGGGGGCTACTCCCTTGAAATTCATCAAAGTCACCTTATCCAAGGAAGGCTTATCATTAAAGATAAAAAGCTCATTGAAAGTTTCAAGGTTAGCCGTTACCAGGTAACTGGGTCGGGACCCAGGAGCAGAATCAAACTCTTCATCTTCCCCCTCGATGCGCTGGGATTTGCGGGGAGTCTCAGTAGCAGGAGCTTTACCCTTGGAAGAGGCCGGGATCTTCCTTTTCTTACTGGCCAGAGGTTTGGGGGCTGGAACCTTAGGAGCAGGGGGCTTTGGGGTGTTTTTCGCGGCTCGGGTCTTACCCCTGGCCGGTTTCGGGGGTGGACTGGGAGGTTGGGGCGGGTCGATCTCCCCTTCTCCTTCATTGGCTATCTCCTCTGCTGGCCCCTCTGGAACGTCCTCAGGACCTGGAGCAGTATGCTCGGGATCCTGAGGGTCGTGCTCTTCTGGTCGCTCAGTCAGCTCGACCTCCTCCTCACCATCACGTCCGCCGTCGTCCTCCTCCTCTCGCTGGTCGTCGGAATCCCACGGGAATTGCTCCTCATTCTCGTTCTCCACCCGTCGGGCTTCCCTGAGGCTGGAACTGGTCTGGGGTTGTTCGTCCTCCTCGGTGTCAGAAGGAATCATGTAGCCAATGGGCTTAACGTCGAGGGGAACGGAGTTGACAGGGCTAGGCGGTGTTTTCTTCTTGCTGCCGGCGGTGGTGGTTGGAGGGACACGGCGTACCTTTCCAGATCTGGTCATGTCTGTGAGAGGGGTAGGGGAAGGGATTTCGTCTAGGTTGATGGTGGTTTCGGAAGACGGAGATCCGAGCCGTTCAGTGGCTGCTGGAGAGTGGTTGGAGGTGGTGGTGTTCGGTTGGTTTTGGTGAGAGAGGGGAGTAGGAGTTGGAGTGGAAGAGTGAGAAGTGGGGTCTTTGTTTAGGTTTAGACTTGTGCGTGCCATAAGGAAGAAGAGATGGTTTTTGTTTTCGGAAAGAAGAGAAGTGTTGTGATTTGATGGGGAGTGATGAGGGGTTTTGGTTGGGTAACGGTTGGGTAACGTGGAAGGGTGACGGTTTAGGTGGCGTGGGTGAGTAGGTTTTGGCAGGCGTGGGAACGTGGAGAGAGAGGCGGGAACTGATGTTTCGGTCTCCGCTGTCCACGTGGCGCGATGGGAGAGGGCGCTCAGTGCCATGGGCAGCGGGCTCTTACACCTGCGCGGAAATCAGGAAAAGCAAATCAGCTTTTTGGATTTTCAAAAGAGGAGGGATAAGAATAAAATCAGAGGTAATTAAATGGGGTGAATAAAGGAGGAGACAAGACATTATATAGGAGACAGAGAAATTAAATGAAAGGGGAAAGAGGACAAAGAAAATTTAAATTTTTACCTAGGTAACATAAAAAGTGCACATAGAAAATTTGAAAAGCTAGAGTTGACCCAATTAATAAAATGAAAAATAATAAAATAGAGGAAACTAAAGAGACCGACGGACAAAAGGAATAAGAATGGACAAAACTAATTAAAATCACCTAGGGAAGATAAGAAATGGGTTTTGGGAAAAGAGAAAAGAGGATGTCGGATGCAGAATTTAGAGACAAGAAAATTAAAGGAAGAGGGTTAGAAATTCGGGGTTGGTCCCCACACTTGGCCATGATTATCGTCCAGGCCTGGACGTCGTGTCCTCATTCAGGAGTGTCGAGTGTTGGGTCCTCGACCCTTGCTTCCTCTGCAGTCGATGGCTTGAATCCTTCATAGAAGGGTTTCAACCTATGACCGTTCACCTTGAATGGCTCCCCATTGTCTAAATTCTGGATCTCAACAGCACCATGATCAAACACCGCAGTGATTCGGTATGGTCCCGTCCATTTGGACTTGAGCTTCCCCGAAAAAATCCGTAGTCTGGAGTTGTAGAGCAACACTTTCTGCCCAATGGTGAAGTTTTTGACTACGAGGTGCTTGTCGTGCTGGGCTTTGGTCTTGTCCTTGTAGATCATGGAATTTTCATAGGCATTCCCCCGAAGTTCTTCAAGCTCCTGAAGTTGCAAACAGCGTTCCTTTCCTGCCAAGTTCAAGTCCATGTTGACTTTCTTGAGTGCCCAGAAGGCCTTGTGTTCTATCTCGACCGGAAGGTGACACGGCTTGCCATAGACCAACCGATATGGCGTCATGCCAATCGGGGTCTTGAATGCGGTGCGGTAGGCCCAAAGCGCGTCTCCTAGCTTGAGACTCCAATCTTTTCTCGACTGATTCACTGTTTTTTCGAGGATAGCCTTGATCTCCCGATTCGAGACCTCAGCTTGCCCATTGGTTTGGGGGTGGTAAGCTGTGGATACTCGATGAGTCACTCCATACTTGTTAAGTAGCGAAGCGACTGTTCGATTGCAGAAATGAGTCCCCCGATCGCTGATGAGAGCTCGAGGGGTCCCGAATCGGTTAAAGATGTGTGTTCTGAGGAAATCGGCAACCACCCTTGAATCGTCAGTTTTGGTGGCCTTGGCTTCGATCCATTTGGAGACATAATCTACCGCAAGCAGAATATACGTATGCCCGAATGAATTCGGGAACGGCCCCATGAAGTCAATGCCCCAAATATCGAAAATATCGCACGCAATGATACTGGTCAAGGGCATTTGGTTTCGGGCTCCGATGTTTCCCATGGCTTGGCATCGAGGGCATGTTGCGCAAAATAAATGACTGTCCTTGAAGATGGAGGGCCAGTAAAGACCCGCTTCTAGGACTTTGAGTGCGGTTTTCTTTGCAGCAAAATGTCCCCCTTCTGTTGTTGAATGGCAGAACTTGAGGATGGATGGGACCTCGTCTGTGGAGACACAGCGCCTAACGATCTGATCTGAACAATGTTTCCATAGGTAAGGGTTGTCCCAGACATAGTACTTGGCTTGTTTGCGGATTCGGTTGTGTTCTGCACTCGAGGCCTCGACTGGAAGCGCACCAGTGGCACAATAATTAGCTATGTCCGTGAACCAGGGGTACTTTGCCGTGTCAACTAAGCACAGATGCTCATCAGGGAAAGACTCCCGAATGGTTACTTGGGAGTCGTCTTCTTGATGCGGGAGTCGACTCAAATGATCAGCTACACAGTTCTCGGTCCCTTTTTTATCCTTGATGGCTAGGTTGAACTCTTGAAGCAGGAGAATCCAGCGGATAAGCCTAGGCTTCGCGTCTGTCTTCTTGAGCAGGCATCGAAGAGCGGAGTGGTCAGAGTACACTATCACTTCTGTGCCCAGGAGGTACTGCCGAAACTTATCAAGGGCATAGACAATGGCCAAGAGTTCTTTTTCCGTTGTGGTGTAGTTTTGCTGGGCGGGATCCAACAACTTGGAGGCATAATAAATGACATAAGTCTCCTTGTCCTTCTTCTGGCCCAGAACAGCTCCCAAGGCTTGGTTGCTCGCGTCACACATGATCTCGAATGGGAGCGTCCAGTCGGGAGCTCGAATGATGGGAGCAGAAATGAGCTTAGCTTTCAGGGTCTCGAATGCCTTCTTGCACTTGTCATCAAAGACAAACTCTACATCCTTGTGTAGTAATTGGCACATTGGCTGGGCAATCTTGGAGAAATCCTTGATGAACCTCCTATAAAAACCTGCATGTCCAAGAAAAGAACGCACATCTCGAATATTCAAGGGGTAAGGCAAGGTCTCGATAGCTTGAATTTTGGCCTTGTCCACTTCGATACCCTTTCGGGACACGATGTGGCCTAAGATCAGTCCTTGGTCAACCATGAAATGACATTTTTCAAAATTAAGAACAAGGTCAGTTTCAATACACCTTTGCAGAATTTTCTTTAAATTCAAGAGGCATTCGGAGAAAGAGTTACCATAGACCGTGAAGTCATCCATGAATACCTCGATGCATTCTTCCACAAATTCTGAAAAGATGCTGACCATGCACCTCTGGAATGTGGCCGGGGTATTGCATAACCCAAAGGGCATGCGTCTGTAAGCAAAGGTCCCGAAGGGGCACGTGAAGGTGGTTTTCTCCTGATCTTCAAGGGCTACTGGAATCTGGTGGAATCCCGAATACCCATCCAGGCAGCAGTAATGCGTCTTGCCCGCGAGGCGCTCCAACATCTGATCTATGAAGGGAAGTGGGAAATGGTCTTTTCGGGTGGCTTCATTCAGGCGTCGATAGTCAATGCACACACGCCAGCCATTCTGGATTCGGGAGGGAATTGGCTGACCCTCGGGACCCGGAATGATTGTGATGCCAGTTTTCTTCGGGACCACCTGAACTGGGCTGACCCATGGGGAATCAGAAATGGGATAAATGACTCCGGCATCGAGTAGCTTCAGGACCTCCTTCTTAACTACTTCCATCATGGGAGGGTTCAAACGCCTTTGGGGCTGTCTCACTGTCTTGGAGTCCTCTTCGAGATGTATGCGGTGAGTACACAAGGATGGTGACAAACCCTTGATGTCGGCAATCGTCCAACCGATGGCCTTCTTAAAACTCTGGAGAAGATTCACTAGCTCAATTTCTTGATCTGCTTCTAATTTGTTGGAAATTATGACCGGAAGCGTTTCTGCCTCCCCAAGGTATGCATACTTCAAGTGTGAGGGCAGCGTCTTTAGTTCCAGGTCTGGAGCCTGTTCCAGAGACGAGGGAAGTCGTACATGATTTGCGCATTCAGGAGACTCGCTCGGGGGTTCAACCACCAGGGCAGCATTTTCTTCAAGGGCTGCTGCATCTGTGCTCAGTTCAGAGGGGGCCGTAATAGAAGCTGTCATCTCTTGCAGAGATTCGGGGGTGAGACTTCGGTCAAGAATCTGCTTCAAGGGCTCGACAGAATTCAGTTCAGCAATCTCCTCCACAAGTGGATCTATTATATCAACAAAATTGACACTGGAAAATTCGGGAGGGTACTTCATGGAGTCCAGCATGTTGAAACGAATGATTTCCCCGTCGAACTCGAGGGATATCGAGGCCTCATAACAATCAATCTTTGCGCGGGCAGTAGCCAAGAAAGGACGTCCCAAGAGCAGGTCCGAAGACTTGGTGTTCGTGGGATTTTCCATGGAGAGAACATAGAAATCTGCCGGGAATAAGAATTCACCAATCTGGACAAGAACATCCGTGATGATTCCTTTGGGGTATACCACCGAACGGTCTGCAAGTTGGATTACCAGTGTGGTTTCTTTCAAGGGCCCGAGTCCGAGGCCATCGTAGATGGTCAAGGGCATAACACTTTGTTTATGAATTCTTGAGAGAATTCTTCCTCCTCAATGGGCTGCTTCTTCTTGCAGCGGGACTTCTTGCTGGAGAAGAAGTGATCAAGTGCTGCGTCGCCAAATCGGGACTTCTTAGGTTGGTCAGTAGGTTGTTCGGGAGGTGGTGGCGCAGTATTGTTGGCCTCTGGACCAGGAACAACAATGTTGGCTTCGGGGTCTGGGTGGACACGAGAAGGGATCTCGAGACCACTGCGGAGGTTCATGGAACACGCTTCATGCTTCGGGTTAGGTTCCGTTTGCCCTGGAAATCTCCCTCCATTTTTTACTTCCTTCATTTCGGCCATGAGGGTCCGAATCTGTTTTTCCAGTTCTGCGATTTTCTTTTTATCGGGGAAGGGGTCCTCATTCGGCGGTGGTGGCATGGTGAAATTCTGGTCTGGGGGAGGCTGCCTCTGGTACTGGTAATTCTGAAAATTGGGCCTAGGCTTGAAGGCCTGCATGTTGAAAGGAGGGGGGTGATTTCCGTATGGATTTTGGCCATACTGATGGCTGGGTCCGGCCTGCTGGTTGTTGTTCCATCCATAGTTAGGTTGCTTCCAACCTTGATTGTGGTGTTGGCCATATGGGGCATTGAATCCGCCGGCTGCATTGACTGGAATCTCATCGGGGATGAATGGGCAAGCATCCGTTGGGTGGTCTGAAAATTGGCAAATCTGGCAGGCCTTGACCTGGACTGGCTGTCCCGAAGCCATGTTTTGCAACATGCCCGTGATGGCTGCAAGTTGATTCTCCATAGCGGTTGAGCGTGCATCTTGAACGCTAGTGGAGTTGTTGAGCTGGAGGTTGTTCTTGGCCATGAGTTCGATAGTGGCCTTGGCAGCAGCTGGAGTGAGTCTAGTGATGGATCCATTAGCAGCAGCGTTCAACAAGGCCTTGTCCCGACCGTTGAGTCCTTCACAAAAGTATTGCATGAGGGCATGTTCGGACAGATTATGCGAGGGGCATAGGGCTTGCATCTTTTTAAACCGCTCATAGTATTGCTCAAG
Organism: Viola odorata; assembly: GCA_963691705.1. Taxonomy (NCBI): domain Eukaryota; kingdom Viridiplantae; phylum Streptophyta; class Magnoliopsida; order Malpighiales; family Violaceae; genus Viola; species Viola odorata. The sequence continues at coordinate 47,058,679 of OY829538.1, read as the reverse complement.
ATCTTCCGAATCCTTTTGGAGGATGGATACGAGCTGCTTTCGGGTCACCATTGCTATGGACACGGGGTAGTATTTGTCCGTGAAAGCTTTAGACATCTCGGCCCACGAATTGATAGATTGCGGCTGCAAGTCATAAAACCAGTCAAGGGCGTCGTCCTTGAGGGACCACATAAAGGCACGTAGCTTGGCATGCTCAACAGAAACGTTGTGAGGCTTCATGGCGTCGCAAATGGAGTGTAGCTGCTGTAGGTGGCGGTGTGGATTCTCCTTGGCCAACCCTCGAAAGAGTGGCAGATGATGCATGGTTGCAGACTTGAGTTCCCAGTCATTCGGGACTGCTGGCCAGACAATGCAACTGGTTGGGGCTTCGGGAGCAGCATTGAAATCATCGATGGTCTGGACTGGCGGGGGAAGTGGTGGAACGCGATCTCCTACGGGACCGTGGTCATCCATTTCGGGTCCTTCTGGGTGATCAAGGGGAAAATTCTCGGGGTCTGGATTGTCTTCTAAGTTAAAAAGACGTTCGAGGTCCCGAACACAAGGGTTGGAATTTCCTCGTGCCAGTCGTCGAAGTCCCCTTTCGGTCCATCCTAGCTCGTGATCAAGGGGTAGTAATTCGGGTGCGGATCTCCTGGTCATACAAACAAGAAAAATAAATCAGTCTTGAAACAATCCCCGGCAACGGCGCCAATTTGATCGTCAGTCAAATACAGAATTTATAGTGCCTGAAAACGTGTGTGCACAAGAGATAAAGTGTACAGTGGCAGTCAGGGTCGAACACAGGGATTGTGAGAAACTGATCTATAGTCTTGAATATATTCGGGGGAGAAGCGCACAAAGAGTAACGATTACGGGGGGTGTTTACTTGGCTGAACAAGTCAGCCAAGGCAGATTTCGGGAGCTAACAATTTTTACCTAGGAAAGCAATATTCGGGGTCTCGAATGTCACGTTCGAGGTCCCGAATGGTAAAATAAGCAAATCAGTGAATAATTCCAGAAATAAAATAAATCAGAAACAGATGCAGAAATATCAACGCATGCGTGAAATAGAACAAGGGTGAAATAAACACAAATAATCAGATGGAGAAAGGGTTCATAGCAAAGGCATTCTGGGTTGCATTCGGGACCAGATCGTCATCAGCTCAAGGGTATTCTATTCAAGACGTCATAGAAATGACATGGGGACCAGATTCCTCGGATATCCCCTACTTTTCTCTTAAGAGAAACTACCCCCCGTTTCCACATATGAGGTAGTCTTGACAGTTTGCCATCCCTCCAGGCACGAATGCGGGAGGGCCATACTCAAACTGCCCATGAAGTTAAGAAAAGACAGATCTAGAGCTAAAGTCCCTCAGTTTGTCAGACTCGTGACCCAGCTCTAATCAACTACCCAACCTATCTATTCGAGACCACTTTGACACAGTCAAGACTAAACAAATGCCTACTTGCTCATGCAACTTTCCTTCCGTATTCATCACACAAATGGCAGCATTTACACAAGATAATTCTCAGTTGATCAGGCCTCAAATTAAATCATGCAAAGATGTAATTAAATCGATGAATAGTTGAATATAGCATCAAGAATATATTAAGCACATTAAGGCCTCGAATCTGCCCCTGCAACCCTTGAATCAGCCTTGCCAAGAACTAGGAATTTAGCTACTCATACTTAAAGATAAACAAATAACGATTAAAGAAAGCATAACAAGTAATTAAATAGTGTAAGGGAAGAAAACTTGTTACTAAAATTCCGTTTATAGCTCGGCAGCAATGTTGGAGAAGCTAACAATGGCTAGAGAGAGAAACTAGAGAGAAGTCTAAGCTATTTCTAAATTATGCTAATTAATTAAATTACTAGGAGAGATCCCCTCTCAAAACTCCCTAAAACTATTCATGGATGCCCTTTATATAGTAGAGCTCCAAGCACAAAATATCTACAGCCCAAAAACTAGGGACAAAATGCATTAATTGAAAGCCTAAAGAAGTGGATCTATGTTCCCAAAAACACAAAGCTGGAAAAGCATAAAGCTGTCTGGTTTTTCCAGCTTTGGCAGGTCTGGAGTGGGCTCAAGACTGAAATCCGCAGGTGTTTGGTAATCAGTGCAGAGCGTCAGAACAGTGTCAGAGGGATCACATGGGCGTTAGGTGGGGTGACACGTGGAAACGTCATCCTTTACCCTTCGGGAGTCCCGAACTGGGAATCCGATTCGGGACCTTGAACGCTGCTTTGGACTCGGGACCTCGACTTTTGGTCTTGAAGCTCGAATTCGCTCAAAATGCACCAAAAATGTTTGTTTTAGCATAAATTCCCTTTTTAGGCCTAGATCTGCAATAGTAATGAAATCAAGGGTAAATTAGCAGAATCAAGCTCTAAATAAGTGAGAAAATGGAGGGAAAATCATGCATAAAAACATGCTATCAAGTGTCTTTTTTCGAAAATGATGATAATTAGTAATATATTCATATAGATAAGTTTGAAATTATGAGATATTGGTAGTGAATATTTGTCATGGGTTTACGAATACATGACGAATGCCACCTCCTAGTTTTAATGATTGATGATTTAGATAGGAGGAAAAAATGATGGAGAAGATGAGACTAAATGGTTCAACAAAAATGAATCAATATTTTTATCAATATTGTACAAGAGAGTTAAGAAAGATCCAAATGTACTCCTAATTTTAAAGCTACGGATTGGCAAGCCATGGATGAAGAAATGTACTTAGCTACCGGTGAACGATATGGACCAATAAAGTTGCAAAATAAATACAATCGACTCAGATAAAAATATCTTATATGTATTTTATAATCGTCAATTTTAATGTTCATATTTGTACTATTCACGTAATGAACAAATAATTTAAGACTATTTTATATGTATTTTATTTTCATGAACGAAATTATTATATTTATATTTGATCTTTAACAAAATTAATATGAGTTACTGTTTAGTTTATTAATCTTCTAAAAAAAATGATAGCATGATTTTTTAATTAAAATCAAATTGATTGAACAAAATTAGTAGTTTTCATTTTTTTTTTAAAAATAGTTGTTAAATAAACACGATTTTGAGTTTTCTAAAACTGAAAATTTTCACATTTAGTATAAAATAAACACGATTTTCAGTTTTCTATTATTTTCTAAAATCAGAGATATTTCTAAAAAATAGAGACATAAAAAATAGAATTTTTTCCATTTGTAAACGAGGCCGAAATGCTGGAAAAACTATCTCTTAAAAACCCAATTATATTCAAACCAGATCATGCCGAAAGAATAAAGAAAACATCAAAGAGACCGGAAAAGAAAAACACACAACCCACGTACACTTTCCATATGATGATAAACATGCATCATATGAAAACTATTAGGGATGGCAATTGGGCGGGTATGGCATAAAAATAAAAAGCTAAGGCAAAGTGGGTCTGAACCCGAGAACAGCGGTGCGGGGTCAATTTATGGACTCGGGAAGGTGTTAGACACCCAAGTAACATCCTAAAAAGGTTACCGGAGAAAGAGGTGTTTAAATCATGTTTGTAAAATAAAAAGTCCTAATTTATGTGACAATGCCCAACAGATTGAATTTTAATAATTCTATATATTCATGCATGCGATTATATATATGCGAAAAAGAGTGAAATAAATAAAAGGGTAAGAAACGTTTACTTGTGAAAGGTACAGACGGTTCTATCCTTTTTTATCAAAGTTATTGGCACGAGGAAAGGATAACATTTTGATGCTTGACGATTCTTATATGCGTGTGAAAATGATTGATTTGAACAAAATTAATTATCTAAGCATTCATAGCGGGCGAAAATAAACAAGCATACAAGCATACGAAAAATAAACAGTGCGAGTGCAGAAATAAATAAACAATACAAGTGCGAAAAAAATAAACATTACAAGTGCATGACGGCACGAAAAAAAATGATGATGGCCGAAAAAATAGGCTCGGCCCACTGGGCCAAGCCCAACCCAGCTGGTGGGCTGGCGGGCTGAAGCAGCCCAGCTACCTTCTCTTCCTCGCGCTGGGCTTAGCAAACCAAAGTCTTCCTTCTCTTCACGTTGGGCTTAAGCAACGCTGGCCCATCTGTCACTTCCGCTTGGGCCAAGGGACAAAGGCGCGACCCATCACTCAACCAAACAAGACCAGCCCATCGTTTGGACAAGCCAGCTCCTTCTCATGTAAACAGTGTCATCTTCTTCCTTGGTTCACCAGCGACCAAGGAAGAGACGGCCATAATCATGGCCGAATCTTTCCCAGAAAAATCCTTACACCTACAACAACTCGCATATGCAATTACATCAGAAAAATTGATCCGAAAACAGTCTCAAATTAATTAAAAATGACAATTATGTTAATTAGCGAAAAATTCAAAATTCACCCGAACTGCTCAGCAATTCGTTGAAGCGAAGCAACATAATTAATCTAGAGATAAAATAAAGATTATTTGAAAGCAAAACGGCCATTGTTTTCATCAAAACGCGAACAAACAAATTTTTGAAAGATTTCGCCGAAAAAACTTAAAAACAACGAAAACTTTGAACTGAGAGTAACTTCGACCTTTGGTCGAAGTAAGCAGCTGTTCGTGATAGAAAACAGTGCTAGAGAGATTTGAGAGAGTTTGTTCGTGAATTGGCAAAGAAAAACGTTGAGGGAGCGCGTTATTTATAGGCGAGTTAAGTCGGTGGGGGCGATGACGTGTCGACGAGCGGTGGTGCCGACGGTTGTGTGGCTGAGGATTGTTGGCGAGGCTCGAGGTTGCTGGTCCAGGTGCATTAATGGCTCGTTGGAGGGACGATCGAGGAATGACTTGATCGGGAAGAAACGAGGACAGTTGCTTTCCTGGGTTTATGCATGAACCAAAAGAAACAATGCATGCTTATGTGTTAATTATCTCAACCATTTGATCTTGTTTGACTTTCAAAGTCAACTAGATCAATGGTGGAGATGAAGAGCTTAATTTATTATTTAATTATTCAGTTCCAGTTGACGGTACGAGCAATTTTGCCTGAAAATGAATATAAACTCGAACTGAAAATGTTAAGACGTATAATAAAATAAAATAACATGATTAACATGCAGTGAGCGATGAAAAGTTCATTGTACCGCTCGATAAAAAATTAGCTTATAAGTGACAAAAGTTCGAACAGAAAAAATGCTAAAATAAAAATTTGAACGAAAAGCAATGGGATAGCGCGAGCTAGAAAAATAATAAAACATAAGTAGCTAATGAGCGACATTGTTCGACCCTTGGTTTTGAGAATTCTACTTGGAACCGACAGGGGTTCGAACAGGAAAAGCGATAAAAATACGAAAAAACTATGAAATAAAATTTAAATGACATAAGGCGCAAAAATAAACATCAAGGAAAATAAATGGAAGTACGATTTTCAAAAAATTGATGATAAAAATACGAAAAAGCTTTGGTGAAAAATCAAAAATCAAAAATCGAGTAGCAACATGCATACATTTAATTTTACAATATGAGCTCAAAGAGTGAAAAATAATTATTTTAAAATATCATTACTAAAATATTTATTTTAAAGAAAGACAAAACGAACTTATTCTTTTAAAATCTTTATACTATTTCATGATTTTTTATTTTTTATACTATCATCAATCATTTATTAGTAAATTATTTTACCTTGAAGCCTTTCTGAATAAAAACATATTTTCCGTCTCCAATCCCCAATCTTGTTTTTAGTTTAGTTTGATCTCTAAAAGTCTAACGCTGGCTCGCCTCCTTTCTCAAGCAGCCCTAGACAGCAACCAACAAACCAACTGTAAGGTTTCTCTCCCTCTCTCTTTTCTCCGTCTCCTTTCGTAATTTCAATTAATTCTTCTTCTTTTTTAGGTTTAGAATTAAAATGGCTTAATGACATAAAATAACCTTGAACTTTAATGTTTTATTTAAGTGGAACCCTGAACTATTTTTTTTGTTTAATTACAACCCTAGTCTTCGCTAAAAATGTCATATTACCCCCCTACTGTTACAGAAATCCGATGTGGCATCGTTGACCACCGTTATGTGCCATGTCAGCGACTATCAGGGCGCCACATCAGCGTGCCACGTAATAATGACCAGGGGGTAATTAAACATAAAAAAAAGTTAAGGGTTGCGATTATTCAAAATATTAAAGTTCAGGGTTGTTTTATGTCATTTTACCTAATTTAATCAATAACCCAAATTCCTCTTTTCCTTTCTTTTTTATATACAATGGTATTATTATAATAATAAAAATAAAATTGGAACTAATGCTTCATTGCTAGAATTAGAGGTAATTATGATTAATCTAGGAATAAGGTTGCCTACAAAATAACTTAACAATTAGAGGTAATTATGATATATCTGATTAATTATGATTATTAATAGAAAGGCAACGAATGATTAATTCCATCTAGTAGGAATTAATTGAAGAAGGAAAAATAAAAAAAAACAAAAACATAAAGTATAATAAAATAAATATGGCAAAAGACATAAACAAACCTTGAACTTTAATGTTTTTGTTTAATTACCCCCCTGGTCAATGAGGACGTGGCGCCCTGATAGTCGCTGACGTGGTACATAACGTCGGTCAACGGTGCCACGTTGGAATTCTGTCACTGTAGGGGGGTAATATGACATTATTAGCGAAGACCAGGGTTATAATTAAACAAAAAAATAGTTTAGGGTTTCACTTAAATAAAACATTAAAGTTCAGGGTTGTTTTATGTTATTAAGCCGAATTAAAACTGAGAAAATTGAGTAATTTTAATTTCAATTGGAAAAAGAATTTTTTTGCATTATATATCTGTTTTGTTTGGTTGTTGAAAGAATTTCTGCATTCCTAACTTGAATAGCAATGGGTCATAATTCAATATATTGAATACTTCAAATTATTTGGAGGGATTGACTCAAGTTTTGAGAGAAACTCACATGTTACGAATTCAAAATGGTTAATTTTATTATTCATATAATTAATTATATATTAAAGTCTTTTATATATATATATATATATATATATATATATATATATATATATATATATATATATATATATATATATATATTTTGTTGGTATTTAATGCAATATGAGGGTAATACCCACCCACAATTGCGGGTATTGGACGGATATTCATATTCACAGGCAGAATTGTCATCCCTAAAAACTATAGTATTTTCTCTTTACTACTTAATTAGTATCAAGAGAGTTCTTGTAGCAATAACCCCCATCACAAGTACAGGTACTGTCACTACACCAAAAATAAAAGCAAGTATCACCGGCACATGACCAGCCGTTGGGGTCCTCTTTAAGGATAGCCAAAGCCTCCTTTAGGAGTGGGTCGGGCAACTCAGTCTTGCTATTTCGTAGACCATTAATGGAATCCTTTGCGAGCATAGAGCTTGACAGTGTTTGCTTCTTAGCCTGTGCTGGAACTCGAAGACCACCAAAAATGGCAATCACCACAAGTGCAATTACAAGCATCTTTTTCATCTCCATTGCTCGATCGATCGATTAATTAAGCAATTAATTTCAAAGTGTGAAGCTTTGAGTGTTTTCACTTCCCCTTCCCCAACCCCTATTTATACCAAAATGTCAATGCTATTATAACTACTAACTTGCCCCCCTTTTTTTTAGTTATAATAACTAAATAAATATGTGATTGATTGAATAATTAATTAAGGAAAATAAAAATGTTTCACTTAGTAACAAATCTCACAAACTTTTCATATTAGCTAATGGGTATATGAATGATATGCTTTAACTACTAAGCCCTATATATTATTTATAATTTTATACACATGAATTAATATGAAAATTTTATAGAATTTATTAGTATGTATGCAACGGTACCCATAATTATCTTTTTCTTCTAAATACAATTTTTAAAGAATTTTACCAGCAAATGTTAAACAATTGACTTTTGATTTTTATATGTGGATATGGATCCGGTAATTAATGGTTAAAAAGTCATTCTCAGCTAGATTATTTTTTTACTTAAAAGATGCAAAGCGTGGAGATCCAGGAAAAAGAGAACCCAGCAGCACAAAGGAACAAATCAATTAAATCAAGAACCAATTAAGAATATATCCATTTAAAAATCAAGTCGTCGTTTACTAAGATAAAACAAAGATAAATCTTCCTTCTAATTAATCGGAGCACAGACGTGATCATGTTACATCACTCCTTTCAAATTTTGTCAACGAGCTGAGGAATTTCCTTCTATTTCCGTTACGTGGGAAATTTTCATTACAGTACTTGTTAAAGAAAAAAAAAGAAATTTCCATTATTTTTAAATTTGTTTACCTACTAGTAAAATTAAAATTTTAACTTTTAAACTATTATAAAATTTCAAAATATTTCAGCGGAAAATGGCAGTCGAAATGCTCTCAAAAACGTTTTGCGCTAAGTTGAGATGCTGAGCGCCCAAATGTTTCTACGAATGAACCGTCAAAACACGTTATCGACAAAAACGACCATCAATATAGAGGCCATTTCTATCGATAACACAAGAGTAGATTTAGATTTATTAAAAAAAGAAGAAGATTTTAACGGCTTAGCCGTCAAAGTTCCCATGCAGATTTCCGACGGTGTATGTTCGTCAGAATGGAACCGTCGGTGAGCGTCAGTTTTTTTAGTATTTTATTCCCTCCGTGTTTAAATTAGGTATATACATATCAAAGAAATAATTGGTCAAGTCACTAATTGATTCACTCTCATAAATTTGCTTTAAATTGATCACAACAAAAATTCATGGATTAAATTAAACTTTAGCACATAAGACTTTTTTTTAGTCTTGTTCCTGCAATTAATAAAATGTCTAGTTTCTCTTTCGTTTGTTTTTTAAGCTTTTATAGTTTTTAAACTTTCAATATAAATTCTATATTTTCTTAATAAGAGTTGTAAATTTAGCTTTTTCATTAGATAAAAAATATTAAAAAATTAAAAAAATAGAGAAAAAATGTAGCAATATTTTACATTTTATTTTGTAATATTTTAACTACTGGAAAACTTAAAATTACAATTTCTTAAGTATTTGCTACACATGGTTGGAAAAGTATTTATTTCCACCTAAGTTTCTTTCTATTTTCTTTGTTCTCATAGCAACTTTTATCCCATAGGTGGAGTTTGTTAAAATTGGCAAATATTGAACAAATTAAAAATTAAGAGTATTATCCGAATATTGAGTAAAAACAGGGTATACATAAAGGTTGTAGGACAACTACTCAATATTAAGGAAAGACAATCACCACTTTGAAAGATATATAGTTCATGTTTTTAATTATGTGTGTTAGTGTGTTTTCTGTTTTTTTTTAACACAACAAAGCCGAGAAACATAATATTAATATCCCATGAAAGTGTTACAAAAAAAAATTAATTAAGTTAACGGTGTTTATTTTGATAGATCCGTTAAGTATGATATATAAAAATTATTCATGTGCTAGATTTTAATATGGAGTGTTACTGAATAGTGGGTACATCAGATGTACCTAAGTTTTTGCCAAGAGTAAGTTTCAAATTCATTTATTGCTTCCCTCCCATCACAAACACCACAAAACTTCTCTTGCTTTGCTATTTATAAAGCAAAATCACTCATCATGTCGTGCATCTTAAATACTTTTGGCTCTCCACTCTTATTTCTTGTCTCAACAAAAAACATGCTCCGAAAAAACTAACTCAGAAAGCCTTAAATCTGCCTCCTCTTCACCACCTTCCATAAATCCCTCTGCTATCCATTGTCTAATAAGCTTTTTCCGCTTGAAGGGACTGTCCTCCGGGTAAAGACAACAGTACAAGAAACAATGCTTCAGTGAATAATGCAAGCTACTGAAACTCAGCATCAAAATGCCTTTCATAATATTATGTGTGGATTCTTGTACAAACTGTCGCGGACATTAGTCCACTCATGTTCTTCCCTTTTGGAAGACATATGACCTCCTAGAGTCACCAATGCTAGAGGTAGGCCTCTACACATATCCACCAGTTCCCGATCCAACAAATCCAACTCTGGTGGACAGGTTTTGTTTAGACAATCTACGAAAATTTTCATGGAGAACAGGTCTCATGGCTTACTCCCTTGCAACTGTCCAATATTGAGCTTATAGGATTTAACATCAAAAGGGGAATGAGCATGCCTTTCATCTCAAGTTGTGACCAAGATCCTACTCCCAAGCGCTTCTTTAGGAAGTGCAACTTCCATTTCCTTCCAAACATTTTTTTTTTAATAAGCTGAAGACTTTATTAGCACCATCAGGAAGATGAAGGCAAGAAAGAAGAAGAAGGAATGTATAAGTGTGATGGTCCCTCAACAGAGGAAGCGACTAAGCAAAACAAAAAGAATGAACAAACCCTCTCTACAGTCACGCAACAGACCTGGGCTACCGACCAGCACTACCCCAAGTCAAGAGCCATGTAGACGACAACAGCATTGTTCCCAAGCTGTAAGGAAACATAGGATCTCTACTCCTCAACCACCGAAACCAAAGCGAGAAGGAGCAATTGACAACGCGTCTCGTACAAAAAGTAGCATTATGGAAAACCACCTTATTTCTCTACAGCCAGAGACTCCACACCACTGCATAAAATAAAACCCGTCACATCCCCCTCATCTGGTCCTCCCTACTCGGCACTAGACTATCCCACAAGCTCCATAGATCCCCAATTGTCCTAGGACAACACCAAGACATCTCCAGCCATTGAATCACTGCGTACCAGCACCTCGCTGCCGTACTGCAATGGAGCAAAATGTGATGGACAGTTTTTCCATGACCGTCACACATAGGACATACGTCCTCATCATCAATCATGCTACGTTTCCATAGGAATTCCCTAGTCACCAAGCGCTCATGCAATGTCAACCAAAGAAAAAACTCAACTCTATATGGGACTAAGTTGAACCAGCACGACTTCAACTCAGGCATGAGCGGAAAACACAGCTTATCAACACCCCTGCACCATGACCCGGCCGTGAAATCCCCAGAGGTATTTAACTGCCATTTCACCCTGTTAACACGTTGCTGTATGGTTAACTCCGGAAGTTGCGTTATCAAGCAAGCCCACTCGTCCCCTTCCCACTCAAAAAGCTCACGGCGCCACTGACTATTCCAGAGCCACTACCATGATCTGAGATACTACCTTGTTTATTATCCGAAAGACTGTATAACCTTAGGTGAACCAAAGCCAAAGGTGTCTTATTATGCCAAGGATCCCACCAAAAGGACATACTCCGACTATCCCCAACAACAATCTCCAAATACCTAGCCTAAAAATCAAACCAATCCCCTCCCCTAGCAAATAGCCGAACTATATGACGCCATACCTGGGAGTAACTTGCCCCTTTTGCACTCCACAGATCCCCAACGCCATGGAAATTGTATTGTCTCCTAACTATGTCCGCCCAAACTTTCCTGCTCCCTCTGCATAGCTCCCACACCCACTTGAATAAATATGCCGCATTCTGAATCTCAAGATTGCCAATTCCCAAACCTCCAAGCTCCGTCAAGCGAGTGACATCTTCCCATTTAACCTTGACCAAACCGCACTTAGAATCATCACCACTCCACATGAACCGCCGCATAATCCCTTCACATTGGCGACGAATACATTTAGGCATATAATATATCGACATATTATAAATAGGAAGACTTGATACCACAGCCTTAATCAACATCACCCTACCACCAACAGACAGGAGATGTCCTTTCCAGGACTTTTGCTGATTTGCTCCGTGATTATTCTGGGATAAGGGGAAAATCTTCTGTCCCCGAAATGTGCAGCGGGGCTGCGAGGGCGTCTTCTACGAGTCTCATGCAGGCAACAATGGGGTGATCCAGTTCCTGAAAAAATAAGGAGAGAAGAATGAGGAGTAAATGAAAGGCGATTTTTAGAAAGAGTAATGCAATTGATAAGTTTTAAGCTCTCCCTTTTGGACGGGCCATCCGTGGGTCGCCGCGGCGTAACTTGCGTTGGATTTTGGTTGCTAATAGCTTTGCTTTAGATGCTTTACCGCAATTCCCGTCTTGGCGCGAGTGATACTGGCAGTCCGGCTGTCCCTCTTCAGAGAGGAGTTCTAACACTTTTTGCAGCAAGAGATTGTGGATAAAACAAGTGAATGCGATTACCGTCAGTCAGCAGTCAGTGGTCCACAAATTAAAGGATTGATCTTCATCGTGTTGATCATGGTGCGGACGTTGAGGAACTTCTTGAATAAGACCGCATTAAGTATGTTGATTGTGGTCTTGGGAGGACAACTTTTTGTTGTGCTTCTTCTCTAGGAGTTCTGCCTGCAAAGGGCACTTGGCGACCACGACGTCTTGATGGTGAACTCCTCCGAATGGGCAAATAGAGATGGGAACTCATGCCACTAGCATTCCGACAGCTCGGCCAGCACAGGATGGGCTTTATGACTTTGGTCCAGCATTTAGTCCTCGCTCCAACTGGATAATAGTATTGCTGCGAAATTCTGACGGTGAATAGTCTTTAAGTTCTTGAATAGTGTTACAGGCTCGGGCAACCCTCTAAATGGTTGGGTGATAGCTTTGCTGGGTGATCTCCATCAGTCCTTTAAGACTGGTTGTTTGCGATGCAGGATGTGCTAGTAGTACTGCGAGGAAAAGAAATTTTGATTTTAGATAGCGACTGGTTTTAAAATCTTTCCTGATTTGCTCTTTGAGGCAGCACGCTGCGGTAATTTATGAGCTGTTACGAGGGGGATTCCCTGGTCCTTTCGCGATGATGAGATGAGGTGTGAGACATCATGTTCCTGCAAAACTCAAGATTGATTAGTGGCGTTAGTCTAAACGCTGCGTCTTGTATCTCGAACTACTCCTTGGGAGCCACCAATACCATGCCTCCTTTTGTCATCTCACAAGTTTAAGAAAAAGCTTTGAAATAACAAGCATTTCCTAAAAAACCTTTTTTATTAATTTCAGAATAAACATTTGAGCGGTATTGTCATGATAAAACCCTATGTTTTTTATTCGACAAGATGCACTAGGCAAAATATATCTTGACGGCATCGACGTTTACCGGTCTTGGTAGGTTATCTCCATCCATATTGGTTAGCATTAGGGCACCTCCCGAGAATGCGCTTTTAACTAAATACGGACCCTCGTACTTCGGGGCCCACTTTCCTTGACTGGCCTCCTGATGAGGGAGAATCTTTTTCAACACTAAATCCCCGGTCTTGAACTTGCGCAGTCGCACTTTCTTGTTATAAGCGTTGCCTTCTCTTCTCCAAATCTCCACCTTCATGTTGCTGATAAAATATATCTAAGTCTTGTGAGTTGGGTCAAGGTCCAGAGTTGTCTCAACGTCTCACCTTTATCAATGTAGACCCCAACTAGAACTTGCAACTTATTTAGCTTACTAATATCAAATGGTATTGTGATCCCACCATTATGCCTTGTGCACAGGATCAGATGACTCAAGTTTCGCAACTTGCCTACTACTTCAGAGAGTTCAGTCATCAAAATCAAATAGAGGTCCAAGATCTGAAGGTTGAGAAGTCTCCCAATGGAACCTAGAAGCTTCTTAAATTCCCTATTTCATGTGGCAATTCATAAAACCTAAGTTAACCTACTTCCAGATCTAACAACCTCAACATCTTAAATCTAAGGAGTTGTTCTCTCGCAAAAAGGTGGATACCCAAGCACGGTAAAGGAGCGGACTCGAGTCGTATCACTGCCCAAAAAATTTAACTCCTTGTTGAACGGACTCGAGTCATATAATAGTAATTTAAAGAAATAAGGCTCTTCATCCTTTTTATATAGTATAGATAAGTCCTCTTAAAAATATGACAACCTCTGATTCTTTGTATCAAATACTTTTCTATTTGTTTGCTATGTTGCTTGATTGATGCTTATGTTGCAAGTTTGTATTCTATTTTTTCTTTGGTTTCTATTCATATTTTTGGAGTAAATAAGGTTGTTTTGTTTGTTTATTGATTATTGACCATGAAATTACTATTGCCAATCATGCGACTCTTTGACGAATCAATTTCATCCCATCTGTACATTCAATTTGTGTTTTATGATTTTTTTATTTTTTAAAATTTATACTTTTGTGTTTTTGTTTTGAGTTTTAAAAAATAACCTATTGAACTCCTTTTTCTTCGAATTGCAGACGATTGCCGATTTTCAAAGCCTAAAGAATCACCATTATTGATTGTCCGACATAGACCCTTACATAGACCTTTATTGAACAACATCATTCCTTCTTGGAGTATCTCAAAAATATATTTATTATATGAATTATATATTTATTATAGGAGAAATAGTTTTTACCACCCCTGAACTATCGGCGAAAATCACAAACCTCTCCTGAACTTCATTTTTTAGAGTCCGCCTCCCCTGAACTATTGTTTTCGAGCAAAAGAACTCCCTTTGTTAACTTTTTCTGTTAAATCTAACAGGTTACCTGCTACAACATGTTTTTTTTTTTTTAAACCTGTTATAGTAGGTAATTATATTTTAAATAATATAATTAATTTTAAAAAATTCCAAAAAATAAATTAATCTAAAAATTCCAAAAAAAATGTAAAAATTCCAAAAAAATTTGTAAAAATTCCAAAAAATATTAATAATTCCAAAAAAAATGTATAAATTCAAAAAAAATGTAATAATTCAAAACAAAATGTATAAATTCCAAAAAAAATATAAAAATTCCAAAAAAATGAAAGAAATTCAAAAACAAATTGTAAAATGTCTTAAAAAATTTTAAAAAAAATAAAAAAAATTTAATTAATATAAAAAATGTAAAAAATCAAAAAAATGTAATAATTCCAAAAAAAAAATTAATTAATCTAAAAATTCAGAAAAAATGTAATAATTTCAAAAAAAATAATTAATCTAAAAATTCAGAAAAAATGTAAAAATTCTAAAAATATATACAAATTCCAAAACAATTATAAAAATTCCAAAAAGAATTTAATTAATCTAAAAATTCAGAAAAAATGTAATAATTCCAAAACCAAGTACAAATTCCAAAACAAATGTAAAAATTCCCAAAAAAATTAATTAATCTAAAAATTCAAAAAAAATGTAATAATTCCAAAAAAATTAATTAATCTAAAAATTCAGAAAAACTGTAATAATTCCAAAAAAAAATAAGTAATCTAAAAATTCAGAAAAATGTAAAAATTCTAAAAAATATACAAATTCCAAAACAAATGTAAAAATTCCAAAAAATATTAATTAATCTAAAAATTAAGAAAAAATGTAAAAATTCTAAAAAATGTAATAATTCTCTAAACAAATGTAAAAATTCCAAAAAAAAAATAATTAATCTAAAAATTCAGATAAAATGTAAAAATTCTTAAAAAATGTAATAATTCCAAAAACAATTACCCCCTGAATTCTAAAATAATTTTTAGAGAATTATTACATTTTTTTGAGAAATTTTACATTTTATCTGAATTTTTAGATTAATTAATTGTTTTTGGAATTATTACATTTTTTTGAGAATTATTACATTTTTTCTGAATTTTTAGAATAATTAAATTACCCCCAGAAAAAATGTAAAAATTCTAAAATAATTTTAGAGTATTATTACATTTTTTTGAGAATTTTTACATTTTTCCTGAATTTTTAGATTAATTAATTTTTTTTGACTTATTACATTTTTTCTGAATTTTTAGAATAATTAAATTTTTTCTGGAATTTTTAGGTTAATTAAATGTTTTTTGGAATTTGTATATTTTTTAGAATTTTTACATTTTTTCTGAATTTTTAGATTAATTATTTTATTTTGGAATTATTACATTTTTTCTGAATTTTTAGATTAATTTTTTTTTTTGGAATTATTACATTTTTTCTAAATTTGTATATTGTTTTGGAATTATTATATTTTTCTGAATTTTTAGATTAATTAAATTATTTTTGGAATTTTTATATTTGTTTTTGAATTTGTATTTTTTTTAGAATTTTTACATTTTTCTGAATTTTTAGATTAATTAAATTGTTTTTGGAATTTTTACATTTGTTTTGGAATTTGTATATTTTTTAGAATTTTTACATTTTTTCTGAATTTTTATATTAATTAATTTATTTTTGAAATTATTACATTTTTTACATTTATTCTGAATTTTTATATTAATTAATTTTTTTATTTTTTTTACAATTTTTTAAGACATTTTACAATTTGTTTTTGAATTTCTTTCATTTTTTTTTGAATTTTTATATTTGTTTTGGAATTTATACATTTATTTTGGAATTATTACATATTTTTGAATTTATACATTTATTTTGGAATTATTACATTTTTTTGGTATTTTTACATTAATTAATTTTTTTTTAATTTTTACATTTTTTTTGAATTTTAAGATTAATTTATTTTTTTGAATTTTTTAAAATTAATTATATTATTTAAAATATAATTACCTGCTATAACAGGATAAAAAAAAAACAAACTTGCTATAGCAAATAACCTGTTAGATTTAACAGAAAAAGTTAACGGAGGAGGTCCTTATGCTCGAAAACAATAGTTCAGGGGAGGCAGACTTTAAAAAATGAAGTTCAGGGGAGGTTTGTGATTTTCGCCGATAGTTCAGGAGTGGTAAAAACTATTTCCCCTTTATTATATGAATCCTATATTTAATTAGTTTGAGTCCTATATATGTGTATTTATTTAGTTCGATCCATATGTGTAGGGGTGTCCATCGGACGGTAGATCGGTATACCGTCCGAAATATTTCGGTATTCGGTATACCGAACCGCCCAAAAATATTACCATACCGTACCAAATTATATTTCGGTACCATACCGAAATACCGAAATTAGTTCGGTACGGTATTTCGGTATACCAAAATACCGAACAATTTATTAAGCAATGACAATTTTTAGTTTTTTCTGGATTTTCAATCTAAAAAAACAATTCCACCAACACACAGTGATATTTACAGAAATGGGAAAAAAGAGAGTTAATCAAGAATTAGAAAAAAGGGATACAATACAACCAAAGATCTTATTTCCAGACAATATGCACATAAATTGAGGCTTCAAGTGAATAAGTCGTGATTGTGGTGCTTCTGTTATATCTAAAACATGCAAGCCTATGCTACACCTACCGAGGCAGTTATTCCACATAAGCACATAAAGAGGAATATTTGCAAAAGACCCCCTAGAACAGCAACCGCGCACAACACGAAGCTGCGCCCATGACAAACAGAGAATGAGACAGTTGGCAACCAACTGGTAAGCAAGTGAGGCAGGAAAATAAAGGCAAACCTTTGTAATGGAAAACTCAAGTCCCAGGGCAAATAGAAGAAAAATCACACCAAACTGAGCCACTGTTTCAACCTGTTTGAACAGGTCAGACGAAAAATGAATGTATATAACAAGCGCCTGCTGCTTTTTAGCGAGAGAGAATAGTAACCAATAAACTAACATCTACATAAATAAAGTAAAGTAACATACTTGAACTATTTCACTGACAAAGCTAAGCCCACCAGGCCCAATGACAGATCCTGCTAATAGATATCCAGTAATAACCTGGAACAGTAGAAATTAACAAAAAAGGTTCTTTCAAGAGATTTGTAGTAATTATGACAGAAGATTAAGAGATTACATGGTTAAATCAACAAAGCAAATCCTATCGAGGTATAAATGCAGCAGAAACGATAAGATAGAGAGGGGACGATTTCATATAGTCAAACGTAGCAGAATAAAGTTGGTCTAACCAGTTGTCCAGCGCATGCAAATGCAATACCACCGCAAGTTGCAGAAACAATGATAACTACCAGGTCCGATATCAATCTGTAAACATAGCAATTTGAGAAAAAAAGATGAGCCAATAAATGGTAGTTAGTCATGTGTATCCTGCAATAAAGCAAAAACAGGAAAAAGAAGAACAATGAGGCTAACCTTAAGTCCAGTTGTAGCACAGGGAACTTGGATTTTGTATTTGAAATTATAAAAACATTGTCCTGAAGGTAAGGTTTCCAAAGTGAACAAAATTTTATCAGCTTCATATAACTGGCCCTCTGATATGCAACTTAGAAGTTCAAACATTGAAATATAATGCAATAACTGATTGTATAAGAAGAAGCTGACGTTTCCAATTGAATATTCTCTTTCTTTAAAAGGTAAAATGCCGTGCAATAGACATACCTTCCGATCAATCAACATTAGTGTATCTTCCACTCGATTCTCATTGTCCAGATTGAAAACATCATGAAACTGAAAAGACTGACTTGAAAGATACATGGCATACTTTGATGAATTAATAATACATGGCATACTTTGATGAATTAATAATACATGGCAGACATGAATTAATAATACTTTGATGTATGACATACTTTGATGAAAGATACATGGCATACATGGCATACTTTGACCCCTAATCTTGACAGTGAAGTGATGAGAATTAATAAGACACCAAATCGAGGAAATCTAGCATGCTGGAATGATGGAGAGGCAGTTGCTAATATAATCAAAAAAATACAATCAAAATGAATTGTATGAAAAACTGGAATGATTAACCAGCAATATTGCATGAAGCAGTTGCTAATATAATCAAGGAAAACTTCCTGACGTTATGATAAAGGTTAAACCTTTCAGTTTCAAATGCAACTTAAAACTCCCATACATGACAAATCGAGGAAATCTAGCATGCTTGTCAAAAATAAAAAAAGCAGAAAGCATAAATCAATTAGCTGAACCCAGATAGCAAAATAGAGAAACTAGAACTCCAAAATCGACCATCTAAGTGCTAAGCGGTTCCATTCATATTAACCCAAACTGCTACAACTTCCATGAATTCAATAAACCATAGAAAATCTCAATTAAGAACGACCTCAGTCGCTAATTACACTACAATGCTCGATGAAACACTAAAATCCTCATCAATTCAAGAGAACAGAAAGAGCAAAAGGAGTATTACCATAAATCGGAAGGATTCACAAATATGGAAAGAGAGCAGAAGCAGATTTGCAGAATATTTGGAGAGGGTGAGCCCGGTGAGGGATTGAGATTTGGAGAGTGAAGGAGAAGAAGAGAACAGAAATTGAAAAAGAAGAGAGGAGATGCCGAGATGCAGAAAATCCAAATCGAAGAAGTGAGTTTAAGAGGAGAAATGGGTGTCGCTGGCGATGGGTTTGAAAGGAGAGGTGGGTGTGTCGGCGGCGATGGAGGAGGGTGAGGCTGTGGCGGTGATGGGTTTGAGAGAGGAGAGGTGGGTGTGAGTGATTGGTTTTGCTCTGTTGCGATTTAGGGATTGAGAGTGAGAGAGTGAAGAAGAGAGGAGATACGAAGGAAGAATAGGAATGAGTAATTAAAAGTATTAATCGGTTATTACCGAACCTACCCAAATCCATACCATACATTATTTCGGTACCGTACCGAATTACTGAACAGTAAATTCGGTCGGAAAAATATCGTCCGAATTTGCGTTATTTCGGTTCGGTTCGGACGGTATTTCGGCAGACACCCCTATATATGTGTATGTATTTATGATTGTCGACAATGATTCAAATTTCTTAATTATACCATCTAATTTTTTATTTATTTTTACCAATTAGCTGTCAAAATATTAGGAGTTGTATTAATCATAAAAGTAAGTCCAGTAAATATTTTTTAACTCAATATTATTCATTTCAAATTGAATAATATTTTAGATCTTAACACAATAGATCCATGTTGTATTTATTTAGTTCGATACATATATATATATTTATACAATTTCATACACTATTCAATAAATGACTTAAATTACCACTTTTTTTACAAATTCATGTTTTAAATTTATTTCAATTGTAGGAAGATATGTTTACAAATAAAAGAAAAGCGAACAATGATTTGATGGTGCCAAATGTTAAAAGAAGAGAGCGAAATTGGTTGCTTAAAGCTCAATCATTTTTTTTATGAATATCAAGGTATGTGATTAATTAATATTTTAAAATCAATAATATGATTCAATGTTTAAAATTATTCGGAGTGACTAATACTAAACTATATAATAAATCTTTTATTTGTTTTAATTCGAAGTGACTAATATTAAATTATATAATAAATATTTTATTTATTTTAATATGCAGGACATATAGAAGTTGAACCATCTATTTCACCTCTACATACGTTAAAGGATGTTACAAGTTTCAAATTAGAGCTTTTATACAATCGATACTTTTACTGTCTAGTATGCTTTTATGAGAAGAGATTATAGTCATTGAATAACCAGTGAGAAAAATTAGAAAGCACTCCCAAATAAATTCTAAATTCAATGAACAATCAATTTAAAAAGCAAGGGTTAAATGATTTATAAAACGGTTAACAAGATTGGTATTTGGTCTTTTTTATTCACAATTTCATGTTAAATTAATGAATCATAAATTAAGGATTCTAATTGATTAATAATTTTTTTCTTAAATCAATATTAATTAATTAAGAATTGATAAAGAATTGAACTAAGAATTATTTAAGTATCTTAATCTTAATAAAGATTACGAGTAATCAAGTTATTCCTGAAGTAGAATATGTTCCAGCAGATCTTGAATATTATATGGATCGAACTAAATAAATATACATAATTTTACATAATTTTTTCACAATTTATTTTATTGTTTTTTTATGATTGACTTTTTTTGCGTTTGATGTTAATTTTTCCTATTAATATTTAGAATTTCGCATTCTTATTGTATTTATTTAATTAAACATGCAAAATTTTAATAATTTGGAAAAAAGTATTTTTTGTGTTGCGGTGACACTAATTATTGACATCTTAATACCATATTGGGATTTTAATTTTAAAAATATATATATTTATAGAAAAAATTTATTAGTTTTTATTGTTTCATGTTTATATAAATTTGAGAGTAATTAAACAATATTAATTAATTAATTTGTGTTTGACAATATATTTGATATTTAATTTAATTCTTGAATTTTCTTTGAATTTTTATTTAATTAATTATTAATTTATTTAAGAATATTAATTAATATTATTAAATTAATATTAATTAATTGATAATTGATAAATAATTAAACCAAGAATTATTTAAGTATCTTAATCTTAATAAAGATTATGATAGAAAGTTAGCAAAAAATAAATTACATTTGTATAAACTATATTTTTTAAAATAAAATGATTTAACATTAACGTTATGAATATTGAGTGTATATTAAATTAATTCTTTAGACTTTAAATTTATATTAAATATTTTTTTGATAGTATGAAAAATGAAAGAAGGTAATTTTCCATTATGAAATATTCATATCATAATATTAAATTATAATTAACAAAAAAATTATTTAAATAATTTAATAATTGAAATGCTAAAATACAAAAGAGAAAGATAATTTATTGAAGAACCAAAATATGTTAAATACCAAAATTATATTCCTATGCAATTATTCTTGACAATTTTATTCTTGAGTAAAATAGACGAATGACAATTTTGACAGTCGTCTATACAAATACTTTTCATTTTTTCAAACATTCCCTAACACCGCAATTAAAATTGATGTATTATTTTTTATAATTGACTTTTTGTGTGTTTGATGTTAATTTTTTCTATTAATAATTTGAATTTTGCATTCTTATAGTATTTATTTAATTAAACATGCAAACTTTTCATTATTTGAAAGAAAATGTTTTTTTGTGTTGCGGTCACACTAAATATTGACATTTTAATACCATACTAGGTTTTTTATTTATTTTGAAAAAAACATATTTATAGTAAAATTGAATTAGTTTTCATTGTTTCATGCTCATATAAAATTTGGGAGTAATTCAACAATATGAATTGATTAATTTGTATTTGACAATATATTTAATTTAATTCTTGAATTTTCTTTTAATTTTCTTTGAATTTATTTAAGAATATTCAATAATATTATTAAATAAATTATTCTTAAATTAATATTAATTAATTAAGAATTGACAAAGAATTGAACTAATAATTATTTAAATAAATAATTGAACTAATAATTATTTAAGTATTGATAGTATGTTTTTATGCATGATTTTCCCTCCATTTCTCACTTATTTAGAGCTTGATTCTGCTAATTTACCCTTGATTTCATTACTATTGCAGATCTAGGCCTAAAAAGGGAATTTATGCTAAAACAAACGTTTTTGGTGCATTTTGAGCGAATTCGAGCTTCAAGACCAAAAGTCGAGGTCCCGAGTCCAAAGCAGCGTTCAGGGTCCCGAATCGGATTCCCAGTTCGGGACTCCCGAAGGGTAAAGGATGACGTTTCCACGTGTCACCCCACCTAACGCCCATGTGATCCCTCTGACACTGTTCTGACGCTCTGCACTGATTACCAAACACCTGCGGATTTCAGTCTTGAGCCCACTCCAGACCTGCCAAAGCTGGAAAAACCAGACAGCTTTATGCTTTTCCAGCTTTGTGCTTTTGGGAACATAGATCCACTTCTTTAGGCTTTCAATTAATGCATTTTGTCCCTAGTTTTTGGGCTGTAGATATTTTGTGCTTGGAGCCCTACTATATAAAGGGCATCCATGAATAGTTTTAGGGGCTTTTTCTTTGATCTCTCCTAGTAATTAATTAATTAGCATAATTTAGAAGTAGCTTAGACTTCTCTCTAGTTTCTCTCTCTAGCCATTGTTAGCTTCTTCAACATTGCTGCCGAGCTATAAACGGAATTTTAGTAACAAGTTTTCTTCCCTTACACTATTTAATTACTTGTTATGCTTTCCTTAATCGTTATTTGTTTATCTTTAAGTATGAGTAGCTAAATTCCTAGTTCTTGGCAAGGCTGATTCAAGGGTTGCAGGGGCAGATTCGAGGCCTTAATGTGCTTAATATATTCTTGATGCTATATTCAACTATTCATCGATTTAATTACATCTTTGCATGATTTAATTTGAGGCCTGATCAACTGAGAATTATCTTGTGTAAA
Source organism: Viola odorata (assembly GCA_963691705.1). NCBI lineage: Eukaryota > Viridiplantae > Streptophyta > Magnoliopsida > Malpighiales > Violaceae > Viola > Viola odorata. Next base: position 47,035,832 of record OY829538.1, on the reverse strand, counting down.
TGCTGCCATTTATATGATGAATACGGAAGGAAAGTTGCATGAGCAAGTAGGCATCTGTTTAGTCTTGACTGTGTCAAAGTGGTCTCGAATAGATAGGTTGGGTAGTTGATTAGAGCTGGGTCACGAGTCTGACAAACTGAGGGACTTTAGCTCTAGATCTGTCTTTTCTTAACTTCATGGGCAGTTTGAGTATGGCCCTCCCGCATTCGTGCCTGGAGGGATGGCGGACTGTCAAGACTACCTCACATGTGGAAACGGGGGGTAGTTTCTCTTAAGAGAAAAGTAGGGGATATCCGAGGAATCTGGTCCCCATGTCATTTCTATGACATCTTGAATGGAATACCCTTGAGCTGATGACGATCTGGTCCCGAATGCAACCCAGAGTGCCTTTGCCGAGAACCCTTTCTCCATCTGATTACTTGAGCTTATTTCACCCTTGTTCTGTTTCACGCCTGTACTGTTATTCCTGCATCTGTTACTGACCTGTTTTACTATTTCTGGATTTATTCGCTGATTCACTTATCTTACCATTCGGGACCCCGAACGTGACATTCGGGACCCCGAATATTGCTTTCTTAGATAGAATTGTTAGCTCCCGATATCTGTCTTGGCCAACTCGTTGGCCAAGTAAAATCCCCCCCTAATTGTTACTATTCGTGCTCTTCTCCCCCGAATACATTCAAGACCATAGATCAGTTTCTCACAGTCCCCACCTAGATACAGGCTTGTTAAGATTCGGGACCGCGAATAAAAACAGACCCCACCTAGATACACCTGCATCAAATCAGAAGGATAACGACCCTTAAGAAGAGATTTTTCCACATCAGCCTATTCACCAGCAGTCCTCACATGTAACGGTGTTTGCACTCACACTCGTAAGGCTAGGTGTTTAAACACTCAATTATGCTATAACACGGCACAAAAATCAAGCTTGCATATCAATCCGAGTACATTAGACACTTGCATAGGCAATCTAGCAATCAAAAGACTTTGCATCGGGGGCAAGAAGGGGAAGCAAAGAAAATCAATGATAAGAGGAAATGGGGGAAGCATAATGAGAGGAAAAAGTGGAGAAGAGGGAGAGAAAGGAAGTGAAATGAGAAGGTGGTGGAACCGACTCAAACCTGGAACGCTCCCTTGGCAGAAGGAATTAAGATGGTGAGACAATGTTGCTGAGGGCGAAGACTAGACTAGGCTTTCTTTTTCGAGGGGGACACTTGCTGTATTTCGGGACAGAGGCTCGAGGCCTTGAATGATACTGGCTGTTTGTTTTTCCTCTTCTTGAGGGTATGGTCTTGCTCTCTTCTCTCTTTTATTTTTCTGTCTATTTTTCTATTTTTTTTCTTTTTCTTTTGCCCCTTTTTTTTTTTTTTTTTTTTCGAGAGGGGGAAGTAGAGCTGGTCTGGTTGAGGAATGAGACCTTTTCTTTGGGGGACCGATGCCTGATTCCACTCCCCCACACTTGTGTTTTGCTGTGGATGGGAAGTGGTTTTTCGTTCTGGTCTGCCCTTGAATTTAGCTTTTGAGGACTTGAATTTGCGCCAGCATTCGGGGTCTTGAATGGATGCGTGACCCCCACACTTTGCCTTCGCTGCTTCTTCTGGTCTAGTCTAGCCCTCGATGGTGCTCCCAACAACATCGCTCACCTGCCAAGAGAAAGATCAAGAAAAATTCAAATGGTCAGAATGGAAGGTCAAGAAGGGGTTCGGGGGTAAGAAAAGAACAGCACAGAAGAAAAGAAATGAGAGAAAACAATGTGATGCGAAGACTTAATCTTTTTGCTGCTTTCCTATGTCTATGTGTGTCTATACCCATGGATATCATGCAAGCTCAACCAGTACCTAGTCATGCATTCGCTCAAACAATAAATATAGGCATGAAGGCTCAAATGCTCAGAAAGTGCTAATTCGTGACTACTGGTGTCTAGGTCTTGAAGCAGATATAAGGCATAACAGGCAAAGCATGAATCATTCGGGACCCTGTCTAATAAAGCATTTTCCTTCTATGTGCATAAGTCAGGTGTGTGTCCATCATTGAGGTGTTTTCAAAAATAGGCCTTGAGCTAAAATCCAAAAAAAAATTGCAAAAGAAATCATGCATAAGCTTAGGAAAATTAAACTAGAACATAAGTATAATAACTACTTAAATACTAGCACTTAGGAAAATTAAACTAGAACATAAGTATAATAACTACTTAAATACTAGCAGTTGAAACTCCCCCCACACTTAGGCAGCGCATTGTCCTCAATACGGGAAGGAGACAAAAGATGAGGCAGTTTAAAGAAAGTGCAGAAAAGTAAATTGTTCAGAGATAAATAGCCCACGCAGGGGCAAAGGGGTGGAAAGTGTTCGGGATCATGGGGGAGGACGAGAACGGCACATCGCAATCAGCACGTCAGCCTGAGTTTGGATCTCTCGAAGGATCGCGAGGTTGGTTTCCAGGAGCAGGCGGAGGAGCTGGTTCGTAGTGGATTCATCTGGAGTGGGTTTGGGCACTCGGGAGTCAACTGTGGGCTTCGGGGCAGTCGAAGTGGTTGCTTTGCTGGGAGGAGGTTCGGGAGCAGCAGACGGCTTGGAGAGGTCTGGGTACTCATACTTGCCTTCGATCCTGCCCTTGTTACCTGCATGGAAGCTCAAGATACCGTCAATAACACAAAGAAATTCCATCGCGTCGAGGTGTCGATACAGGTTGAGTTCCCGCAGTGTCGAGGTGTAAAGTTGGGAGGCCAGGCTGGTGACAAGTGATCCAAGAACAGGAGAGCGACCCTGGGGGGCATTGGCAACATTGTGGGCAGCGGTGGCGATCCAGTAGCCAAGATTGACGCGCTTCTTGTGGTACATGGCCCACAGGAAAAACAACTCCGTTTGGGCTAGCTGCCCAGAGGTCCCGAATTTACCCGCGAGGGCAATGGACAGGAAGCGTTGTAGGATACGGAGCGCTGGGTCTTGAATGCAGTGGGCCTTGGCATGGCGAGAGTCAAACAGGATCTTGTCTCGTCCAGAGAGCTCCCGAAGAGCTTTGTGACTGTTGAACTCGGGAGGGATAATGGTGAGAGCGTTCTGATATGCGGCCTCTTGAATGCCCTCACAACTGACAAAGCCTAGATAGACGTTGAAGTCGTTGAGAGACATCGGGTGCCACTTGCTTGCTAACCTGAAATTCACACATCCCTTGGCAGACAGATCGGGGCCAACCCCACCCCCGGGTTTAAACAAATCAACCTTATACCAAAAACTAGCAAAGAACTCCAGACTGAGTTCCAAATAGGTAGGTTGATCCATGTAAAAGAAACGTTCCCACCCGATACCACTGATATACTCCCGAATCCGGGACCCAACACCCATCTTATCACAAAACTCCAGATCTAACTTAGGGCAGGGGGCTACTCCCTTGAAATTCATCAAAGTCACCTTATCCAAGGAAGGCTTATCATTAAAGATAAAAAGCTCATTGAAAGTTTCAAGGTTAGCCGTTACCAGGTAACTGGGTCGGGACCCAGGAGCAGAATCAAACTCTTCATCTTCCTCCTCGATGCGCTGGGATTTGCGGGGAGTCTCAGTAGCAGGAGCTTTACCCTTGGAAGAGGTCGGGATCTTCCTTTTCTTACTGGCCGGAGGTTTGGGGGCTGGAACCTTAGGAGCAGGGGGCTTTGGGGTGTTTTTCGCGGCTCGGGTCTTACCCTTGGCCGGTTTCGGGGGTGGACTGGGAGGTTGGGGTGGGTCGATCTCCCCTTCTCCTTCATTGGCTATCTCCTCTACTGGGCCCTCTGGAACGTCCTCAGGACCTGGAGCAGTGTGCTCGGGATCCTGAGGGTCGTGCTCTTCTGGTCGCTCAGTCAGCTCGACCTCCTCCTCACCATCACGTCCACCGTCGTCCTCCGCCTCTCGCTGGTCGTCGGAGTCCCAGGGGAACTGCTCCTCGTTCTCTTTCTCCGCCTGACGGGCGTCCCGGAGGCTGGAACTGGTCTGGGGTTCCGCTTCCTCCTCGGTGTCAGAAGGAATGACGTAGCCAATGGGCTTAACGTCGAGGGGGACGGAGTTGACAGGGCTGGGCGGCGTTTTCTTCTTGCTGCCGGCGGTGGTGGTTGGAGGGATACGGTGAACCTTCCCGGATCTGGTCATGTCTGTGAGAGGGGTAGGGAAAGGGATTTCGTCTAGGTTGATGGTGGCTTCGGAAGATGGGGCTCCGAGCCGTTCTGTGGCTGCTGGAGAGTGGTCGGAGGTGGTGGTGTTCGGCTGGTTTTGGTGAGAGAGAGGAGTAGGAGTTGGAGTGGAAGAGTGAGAAGTGGGGTCTTTGTTTAGGTTTAGACTTGTGCGTGCCATAAGGAAGAAGAGATGGTTTTTGTTTTTTGGAAAGAAGAGGAAAAGAAGTGTTTTGATTTGATTGGGAGTGATGAAGGGAGTTTGGTTGGGTAACGGTTGGGTAACGTGGAAGGGTGACGGTTCAGGTGGCGTGGGTGAGTAGGTTTTGGCAGGCGTGGGAACGTGGAGAGAGAGGCGGGAAATGGTTGCTTCGGTCTCCGTTGTCCACGTGGTGCGCTGGGAGAGGGCGCTCAGTGCCAAGGGCAGCGTGCTCTTACACCTGCACGGGAATCGGGGAAAGCAAATCAGCTTTTTGGATTTTGAAAAGAGGAGAGATAAGAATAAAATCAGAGGTAATTAAATGGGGTGAATAAAGACATTAAATAGGAGACAGAGAAATTAAATGAAAGGGGAAAGAGGACAAAGAAAATTTAAATTTTTACCTAGGTAACATAAAAAGTGCACATAGAAAATTTGAAAAGCTAGAGTTGACCCAAAAAATAATAAAAATAAGATAGAAGAAACTAAAAAGACCAACGGACAAAAGGAATAAGAATGGACAAAACTAATTAAAATCACCTAGGGAAGATAAGAAATAGGCTTGGGGAAAAGAGAAAAGAGGATGTCGGATGCAGAATTTAGAGACAAGAAAATTAAAGGAAGAGGGTTAGAAATTCGGGGTTGGTCCCCACACTTGGCCTTGATTATCGTCTAGGCCTGGACGTCGTGTCCTCATTCGGGAGTGTCGAGTGTTGGGTCCTCGACCCTTGCTTCCTCTGCAGTCGATGGCTTGAATCCTTCATAGAAGGGTTTCAACCTATGACCGTTCACCTTGAATGGCTCCCCATTGTCCAAATTCTGGATCTCAACAGCACCATGATCAAACACCGCGGTGATTCGGTATGGTCCCGTCCATTTGGACTTGAGTTTTCCCGAAAAAATCCGTAGCCTTGAATTGTAGAGCAAAACTTTCTGCCCAATGGTGAAGTTCTTGGCTACGAGGTGCTTGTCGTGCTGGGCTTTGGTCTTGCCTTTGTAGATCATTGAGTTTTCGTAGGCATCCCCCCGAAGTTCTTCGAGCTCTTGAATTTGCAGACAGCGTTCTTTTCCTGCCAAGTTCAGGTCCATGTTGACTTTCTTGATTGCCCAAAAGGCCTTGTGTTCTATCTCGACTGGAAGATGACACGGCTTGCCATAGACCAATCGATAAGGCGTCATGCCAATCGGGGTCTTGAATGCAGTACGGTAGGCCCACAGCGCGTCTCCTAGCTTGAGACTCCAGTCTTTTCTTGACTGATTCACGGTCTTCTTGAGAATAGCCTTGATCTCCCGATTCGAGACCTCGGCTTGCCCATTGGTTTGGGGGTGGTAAGCTGTGGATACTCGATGAGTCACTCCATACTTGTTAAGTAGCGAAGCGACTGCTCGATTGCAGAAATGAGTCCCCCGATCGCTGATGAGAGCTCGAGGGGTCCCGAATCGGTTAAAGATGTGTGTTCTGAGAAAATCAGCAACCACCCTGGAATAGTCTGTTTTGGTGGCCTTGGCTTCGATCCATTTGGAAACATAATCTACTGCAAGCAGAATGTACGTATGACCGAATGAATTCGGGAATGGCCCCATGAAGTCAATGCCCCAAATATCAAAGATTTGGCATGCAATGATGCTGGTCAAGGGCATCTGGTTTCGAGCTCCGATATTCCCCATTGCTTGGCAGCGGGGGCAGGTCGCACAAAACAGATAACTGTCTTTGAAGATTGAGGGCCAGTAAAGACCCGCTTCTAGGACCTTGAGTGTGGTTTTCTTTGCAGCAAAATGGCCCCCTTCTGTAGTGGAATGGCAGAACTTGAGGATGGACGGGACCTCGTTTATGGTGACACAGCGCCTCACGATTTGATCTGAACAATGCTTCCATAGGTAAGGGCTGTCCCAAACATAGTACTTGGCTTGCTTGCGGATTCGGTTGTGTTTCGCACCCGAGGCCTCGACTGGAAGCGCGCCAGTGACACAATAATTAGCTATGTCCGTGAACCAAGGGTATTTTGTTGTGTCAACCAAGCACAAATGCTCATCTGGGAAAGACTCCCGAATGGCTTCTTGGGAGTCGTCCTCTTGATGCGGGAGTCGACTCAAATGATCGGCCACACAATTCTCGGTTCATTTTTTGTCTTGGCGAGGTTGAACTCTTGAAGCAGGAGGATCCAGCGGATAAGCCTAGGCTTTGCGTCGGTCTTCTTGAGTAGGCATCGAAGGGCAGAATGGTCGGAATACACAATCACTTCTGTGCCCAGAAGGTACTGCCGAAATTTGTCAAGGGCATAGACAATGGCCAAAAGCTCTTTTTCCGTTGTGGTGTAGTTTTGCTGGGCGGGATCCAACAACTTCGAGGCATAATAAATGACATAAGTCTCCTTGTCCTTCTTCTGGCCCAGAACAGCTCCCAAGGCTTGATTGCTCGCGTCACACATGATCTCGAATGGGAGCGTCCAGTCGGGAGCTCGAATGATGGGAGCAGAAATGAGCTTGGCTTTCAGGGTCTCGAATGCCTTCTTGCACTTGTCATCGAAGACAAACTCCACATCCTTGTGTAGTAATTGGCACATTGGTTGGGCAATCTTGGAGAAATCCTTGATGAACCTCCTATAAAAACCTGCATGCCCAAGAAAAGAACGCACATCTCGAATATTCGAGGGGTAAGGCAAGGTCTCGATAGCTTGGATTTTAGCCTTGTCCACTTCGATACCCTTTCGGGACACGATGTGGCCTAAGATTAGTCCTTGGTCAACCATGAAATGACATTTTTCGAAATTAAGAACAAGGTTAGTTTCTATACACCTTTGCAGAATTTTCTTTAAATTCAAGAGGCATTCGGAAAAAGAGTTACCATAGACCGTGAAGTCATCCATGAATACCTCGATGCATTCTTCCACAAATTCTGAAAAGATGCTGACCATGCACCTCTGGAATGTGGCCGGGGCATTGCATAACCCAAAGGGCATGCGTCTGTAAGCAAAGGTCCCGAAGGGGCACGTGAAGGTGGTTTTCTCCTGATCTTCAAGGGTTACTGGAATCTGGTGGAATCCCGAATACCCATCCAGGCAGCAGTAATGCGTCTTGCCCGCGAGGCGCTCCAACATCTGATCTATGAAGGGAAGTGGGAAATGGTCTTTTCGGGTGGCTTCATTCAGGCGTCGATAGTCAATGCACACACGCCAGCCATTCTGGATTCGGGAGGGGATTGGCTGACCCTCGGGACCCGGAATGATTGTGATGCGAGTTTTCTTCGGGACCACCTGAACGGGGCTGACCTATGGGGAATCAGAAATGGGGTAAATAACTCCGGCATCGAGCAGCTTCAAGATCTCTTTCTTGACCACCTCCATCATGGGGGGGTTCAAACGCCTTTGAGGTTGTCTTACTGTCTTGGAGTCGTCTTCCAGATGTATGCGATGAGTACATAAAGATGGTGAGAGTCCCTTGATATCGGCGATTGTCCAGCCGATGGCCTTCTTAAAACTCTGGAGGAGTTTCACGAGTTCAGTCTCCTGATCTGCTTCCAATTTATTTGAAATTATGACTGGAAGCGACTCTTTCTCTCCAAGGTAGGCATATTTCAAGTGCGAGTGCAGTGTCTTAAGCTCAAGGTCTGGAGCTTGTTCTAGAGACGAGGGGAGTCGAACATGATCTGCGCATTCGGGGGACTCTCTCGGGGGTTCAACTATCAGGGAAGGGGAAGCATTTTCTTCAAGGGCTGCGGCAACGGTGCTTAATTCAGAGAGGACCGCAATGGAAGATGCCATCCCCCGCAGAGATTCGGGGGTGAGACTATGGTCAAGAACCAACTTCAAGGGCTCGACTGAATTCAGCTCAGCAACTTCCTCCACAAGGGGATCTATTATATCAACAAAATTTACACTCGAAAAGTCGGGAGGGTACTTCATGGAGTCCAGCATGTTAAAACGGATGATTTCCCCGTCGAACTCGAGGGATATCGAGGCCTCATAGCAGTCAATCTTTGCGCGGGCAGTAGCCAAGAAAGGACGTCCCAAGAGTAGGTCCGAAGATTTGGTGTTCGTGGGATTTTCCATGGAGAGAACATAGAAATCCGCTGGGAATAGAAATTCACCAATCTGAACAAGAACATCCGTGATGATTCCTTTGGGGTATACCACCGAATGGTCTGCAAGCTGGATTACCAGTGTGGTTTCTTTCAAGGGCCCGAGTCCGAGGCCATTGTAGATGGTCAAGGGCATAACATTGATTCCAGCTCCCAAATCGCACATCGCCTTTCCAATATCGATAGTTCCGATCTTGCACGGAACCGTAAACATGCCCTGGTCTTTGCACTTGGGAGGAATTTTTCGCTGGATATGGGCGGACAAATTAGCTCCCACACTGATTCTATTCACCTCAGTGAATTTGTTCTTATTGGTGCACAACTGTTTCAGAAACTTAACATATCGAGGCATGTTCTTGATGGCCTTGAGGAGTGGAATATTGATAACGACCTTGCTAAACATCTCAAAGATGTCCCGATCCTCTTCCTCTTTCTTTTTCTTGACCAACCGCTGAGGGAATGGTGGCTCGAATACTTTGTTTATGAATTCTTGAGAGAATTCTTCCTCCTCAACGGGTTGTTTCTTCTTGCAGCGGGACTTCTTGCTGGAGAAGAAGTGATCAAGTGCTGCGTCGCCAAATCGGGACTTCTTAGGTTGGTCGGTAGGATGTTCGGGAGGTGGTGGTGCAGTATTATTGGTTTCCGGACCAGGAACAACAATGTGTGCTTCGGGATCTGGGTGGACACGAGAAGGGATCTCGAAACCACTACGAAGGTTCATGGCGCACGCCTCATGCTTCGGGTTAGGTTCCGTTTGCCCTGGAAATCTCCCTCCATTTTTCACTTCCTTCATTTCGGCCATGAGGGTCCGAATCTATTTTTCTAGCTCTGCGATTTTCTTCTTATCGGGGGACGGATCCTCATTCGGGGGTGGTGGCATAGTGAAGTTCTGATCTGGGGGTGGCTGCCTCTGATATTGATAGTTCTAAAATTGGGTCTGGGCTTAAAATTCTGCATGTGGAAAGGAGGGGGGTGATTTCCGTATGGGTTTTGCCCGTACTGATGGCTGGGTCCGGCCTGTTGGTTGTTGTTCCATCCATAGCTGGGTTGCTTCCACCCTTGATTGTGGTGTTGGCCATAGGGGGCGTTGAATCCACCTACTGCATTGACTGGAATTTCATCGGGGATGAATAGGCAAGCATCCGTTGGGTGGTCTGAAAATTGACAAATCTGGCAGGCCTTGACCTGGACTGGCTGTCCCGAAGCCATGTTTTGCAACATGCCCGTGATGGCTGCAAGTTGATTCTCCATAGCAGCTGAGCGTGCATCTTGGACGCTAGTGGAGTTGTTGAGCTGGAGGTTGTTTTTGGCCATGAGCTCGATAGTGGCTTTGGCAGCGGCTAGAGTGAGTCTAGTGATGGATCCACTGGCAGCAGCGTTCAACAAAGCCTTGTCCCGACCGTTGAGTCCTTCGCAAAAGTACTGCATGAGGGTGTGTTCGGACAGATTGTGTGAGGGGCATAAGGCTTGCATCTTTTTGAACCTTTCATAATATTGCTCAAGATCCTCCGAATCCTTTTGGAGGATGGATACAAGCTGCTTCCGGGTCACCATTGCTATGGACACGGGGTAGTACTTATCCGTGAAAGCTTTGGACATCTCGGCCCATGAATTGATAGATTGGGGTTCCAAGTCGTAAAACCAGTCAAGGGCATCGTCCTTGAGGGACCACATAAAGGCACGAAGCTTGGCGTGCTCAATAGAAACGTTGTGAGGCTTCATGGCGTCGCAAATGGAATGTAGCTGCTGTAGGTGGCGGTGCGGATTCTCCTTGGCCAACCCTCGAAAGAGTGGCAGATGATGCATAGTTGCAAACTTGAGTTCCCAGTCATTCGGGACTGCTGGCCAGACAATGCAACTAGTTGGGGCTTCGGGAGCAGCATTGAAATCATCGATGGTCTGGACTGGCGGGGGAAGTGGTGGAACGCGATCTCCTACGGGACCGTGGTCATCCATTTCGGGTCCTTCTGGGTGATCAAGGGGAAAATTCTCGGGGTCTGGATTGTCTTCTAGGTCAAAAAGACGTTCGAGGTCCCGAACACAAGGATGGGAATTTCCTCGAGCCAGTCGTCGAAGTCCTCTTTCGGTCCGTCCTAGCTCGTGATCAAGGGGTAGTAATTCGGGTGCAGATCTCCTGGTCATACAAACAAGAAAATTAAATCAGTCTTGAAACAGTCCCCGGCAACGGCGCCAATTTGATCGTCAATCAAATACAGAATTTATAGTGCCTGAAAATGTGTGTGCACAAGAGATAAAGTGTACAGTGGGAGTCAGGGTCGAACACAGGGACTATGAGAAACTGATCTATGGTCTTGAATGTATTCGGGGGAGAAGAGCACGAATAGTAACAATTAGGGGGGGATTTTACTTGGCCAACGAGTTGGCCAAGACAGATATCGGGAGCTAACAATTCTATCTAAGAAAGCAATATTCGGGGTCCCGAATGTCACGTTCGGGGTCCCGAATGGTAAGATAAGTGAATCAGCGAATAAATCCAGAAATAGTAAAACAGGTCAGTAACAGATGCAGGAATAACAGTACAGGCGTGAAACAGAACAAGGGTGAAATAAGCTCAAGTAATCAGATGGAGAAAGGGTTCTCGGCAAAGGCACTCTGGGTTGCATTCGGGACCAGATCGTCATCAGCTCAAGGGTATTCCATTCAAGATGTCATAGAAATGACATGGGGACCAGATTCCTCGGATATCCCCTACTTTTCTCTTAAGAGAAACTACCCCCCGTTTCCACATGTGAGGTAGTCTTGACAGTCCGCCATCCCTCCAGGCACGAATGCGGGAGGGTCATACTCAAACTGCCCATGAAGTTAAGAAAAGACAGATCTAGAGCTAAAGTCCCTCAGTTTGTCAGACTCGTGACCCAGCTCTAATCAACTACCCAACCTATCTATTCGAGACCACTTTGACACAGTCAAGACTAAACAGATGCCTACTTGCTCATGCAACTTTCCTTCCGTATTCATCACATAAATGGCAGCATTTACACAAGATAATTCTCAGTTGATCAGGCCTCAAATTAAATCATGCAAAGATGTAATTAAATCGATGAATAGTTGAATATAGCATCAAGAATATATTAAGCACATTAAGGCCTCGAATCTGCCCCTGCAACCCTTGAATCAGCCTTGCCAAGAACTAGGAATTTAGCTACTCATACTTAAAGATAAACAAATAACGATTAAGGAAAGCATAACAAGTAATTAAATAGTGTAAGGGAAGAAAACTTGTTACTAAAATTCCGTTTATAGCTCGGCAGCAATGTTGAAGAAGCTAACAATGGCTAGAGAGAGAAACTAGAGAGAAGTCTAAGCTACTTCTAAATTATGCTAATTAATTAATTACTAGGAGAGATCAAAGAAAAAACCCCTAAAACTATTCATGGATGCCCTTTATATAGTAGGGCTCCAAGCACAAAATATCTACAGCCCAAAAACTAGGGACAAAATGCATTAATTGAAAGCCTAAAGAAGTGGATCTATGTTCCCAAAAGCACAAAGCTGGAAAAGCATAAAGCTGTCTGGTTTTTCCAGCTTTGGCAGGTCTGGAGTGGGCTCAAGACTGAAATCCGCAGGTGTTTGGTAATCAGTGCAGAGCGTCAGAACAGTGTCAGAGGGATCACATGGGCGTTAGGTGGGGTGACACGTGGAAACGTCATCCTTTACCCTTCGGGAGTCCCGAACTGGGAATCCGATTCGGGACCCTGAACGCTGCTTTGGACTCGGGACCTCGACTTAATCTTAATAAAGATTACGATAGAAAGTTAGCAAAAATAAATTATATTTGTATAAACTATATTTTTTAAAACAAAATGAGTTTATATTAAAGTTATCAATATTTAGTATATATTAAATTAATTATTTAGACTTTAAATTTATATTAAATATTTTTGATAGTATGAAAAATGAAAGAAGGTGATTTTATACTATGAAATATTCACATCATAATATTAAATTATAATTAACAAAAAACTTATTTAAATAATTTAATAATTGAAATGCTAAAATACAGAAGAGAAAGATAATTTATTGAGGAACCAAAATATGTTAAATACTGAAATTATTTTCCTATGAAATTATTCTTGATAGTTTTCTTCGTGAGTAAAATAGATGAATGACAATTTTAACAATCATCTATACAAATACTTTTCATTTTCTTGAACATTCGCTGATTCTATAATTAAAATTGATGTATTGTTTTTTTATAATTGGCTTTTTGTACATTTGATGTTAATTTTTTCTATTAATATTTTGAATTTTGCGTTCTTATAGTATTTATTCAATTAAACATGCAAAATTTTCACAATTTGGAAAAAAATATTTGTTGTGTTGTGGTCTTACTAAATATTGATATCTTAATACCATATTGAGTTTTTAATTTATTTTTAAAAAAAATTAGAAATATGAATTAATTAATTTGTATTTTATATTGACTATGAATGTCTAAGTCACTCAATTGTATAAGAGTTAATATTAAAGTTATGAATATTTGAGTGTATATTAAATTAATTATTTAGACTTTAAATTTATATTAAATATTTTTTTGATAGTATGAAAAATGAAAGAAGGTGTTTCTCCATAACTAGACTCAACAAGAAGATACCTAGAAGATAATCAAATCACCTTCAAAGAGAATGGACAATGCAAACAAAGCAACTGTAGAACAAATTGCTAACAAAATTGCATCATCAAAATAACAGGTTCCAACCATAAAGCAAAATAATTAGTTATGAGCATAAAACTCTTATTATTATTTTGCATGCTTTCTATGTCCTAACAACAACTATTACAGAAGTGATCAATAAAAAACAACCATGGTATGAATCATGTAAAAAGTGCGGAAAAAAATATCTGACATGGGTGAGGGTCAAGCGGGTCGAGGAAACTGTGACAAGTATGAAAGTTGTGTTGAGACAATTGCAAGACAATTCTTAACAACTTAAAATTTAATTATTTTATTTTAAACATAAAAATATCTATCGACAAATCCACATCCAATTTCAGGTACATGCTGAGGTTACAAGTTAATGATGGTGAGAATGAATCAATAATTGTTCTTTTTTTATCAGTCAGAAATACTAATAGGTTGTGACATTAAGAAATACAAAAAATCAGTTGACAAAGTAATTTTTTTTACAATAGTGATACTAGATTAATTTTAATAAAAAAAATATTAATATTATTCACAATGTAATGGGGAAAAAGAAAAGCCGTCACACTATAAAAAAATGATAGCTTGCAGTCATATTTGCCCGGAAGCACCGGGACTGGTAATAATGGTACTGCTTGTGAACTCATTATCATTGTAAACGGGAATCCAAAAAATATGCAAAATTCATAACAGAACAGTTGCTCCTCCTTTTTAATTGTCGGGTTCACGGGTAGGGTCGTTTATTTTTCTTACTTTCGAGTTTTAGACCATAAGGGCTGTAAAACGGACGGCCCAAGACATAAATTAAGAAATTAATGAAATGACAAGTTTTCTTTTATAAAAAAATGTAATTAAATGACATGTTTTCTTTTAAAAAAATGTAATTAAGTCGTGTAGTATATAACGGAACTTTTGTTTTGTTGGTTTATTTTCATTTTTTATGCATTTCAAGGAGGCATTCCTCGTGAGAGGAAGCGAATTCCAATTTCCAAGCATCAATAAACGTAAAATCCAACAGAGTAAACACAGAGGGATAAAAACAAAACAAGATGGTGGTGGTGAATCAAATATGCGAGCATGTAGAGGAGAATGTCAAATCATTTCTAATTAATTTAATTATTAATTAAAACCTACTCACTCCATTTTCATTTTAAATTAGTAGTGGAAAAAATTATTTTAGAACTTACACTCTGACTTTAAGGTATCGGTACTACTCAAGCCGGACTTTTAGATTCTAACACGATGCATTATAGATTAGTTAGATCCGAAAGAAAGATTTGAGACACCACGTTATATATAAAAAAAAAATTGGTAACCCTAACTTTGTCCCAAACAATATTCTCCAATATGGATCCATCAATTAAACAAAGGTTTTAAATCCACTAATTGAGATCTAGTGGATTCTGATTAATTGCAGAAGCTGAGTCGCAGATCCAAGGGTGGATGATCCATGTTTGTACCAAAAGAGTAGGCAAAATTAGGCATGAATATTGGTTCCTTGCATTCATTTGCTTGCAATCTAAGCTTCTCATGAGCTTCTTCTACTCCCTGCAGCTGGAAAGAGTTGAGTGGGAAAAGTTGAAGAGTCTCTATCACTCGCTCTGATTCATGACTCACTGCACTTATCTCCCCAAAATCTGCAACAACAAAAAAACAAGATCATGATCATATCAAAATGGCAAAAAAATACTTGTATAACTTGCTTTGAACGAGTCACTGGATTGGACGAGCTGCAGTGAGATTAAATAATAAATCCCGAAACTTTCTCACAAGTCATGAATTTCTACTGTAGCGGAGCCTTAAGAGATCTATTAGTTAACAAGTATTGATATGGAGAGAGAGCTTACATCGCGCGGATGAAATGTTGCCATCGCGACGAATAGCACTAGAAGGCCTATCATCATCAGAAACTGTAACTACTCTGCGTCGTTTCTGTCGTTCTCTAGCTTTATGGTTTTGGAACCAGTAGAAAACGTTCTTGCTCTCAATCTTGCCGTAAGAACTAAGCTGAGTGGAGATCTTCTGGATCTGATCAGTGCTTGGGGTTCGGAGCCCAGACCTGAACAAATCCGTCAGAACTTTAACCTGTTCGGTTGTTGGGTTCCAACGCCCACACTTAGTTCTTGTGCCTCCACCTCCACCGCCTCCACAGCAAACGTTTCCGGCCTTTGTAATACAAAACCCTGACATCCGCTCTTCCATTTCTAACACAACTGCTTTTTGTGTGTGTTTTTTGTGTACTGTACTTGCACTCAAATCTTTCAGAACTTTCTTTCTGAGCTTCTGAACTCAAAAGATAAGACCTCGTGTGCATATTTATAATAGTGCAAGACACAAATTAGTGCCAAAAATTTCAATAGTTAAATTTAAATTTGAATTTCATTTACGTATGATTTATATTATTGTTATTTCAGTCATGGAATAGATCAAATAGTTAATTGGTGATGCGGTATTTAATTTAGAATGTCGTTACATCAATGTAGAAATCACTCAATTATACACAAAGGTATTAATCTTGTTAGCACTTATAAGTTCAATAAAATATAATCAAACTAACTAGACGTTAATTAAAGAATGAAAATGTGGAGTCAGTGGAACAAATATCTATTTAATATGGCAAGGTAGAGACAAAAACATATTCATTAGTGCGTTCAATTAATCTACACTTAAAAATACAATTCAGTGCTAAAGAAAAGGAAACGAAAGAGAGTGCGAAATTAAAATGTTGTTTAATTAAGTTGGTGATCAAAGGATTACAAAATCAGGAGCTTTGTTTAATTGAGTGCGCTTTGATTTTAGGGATTGGGAGATTGAATATTTGTAAGGATTTGATCGTGCCAGGTTTTTTGTGCATCAAAGAGCGAAAGAAAGAGACATGCGCAAAAGCTGCCACTGTTCAACGTATTGGTCGGCGAGCAGACAAGAAGTAAGTTCGCACAACACATTATAATTTATTATGTTCTTTTTTAATTTTAATAGATGTTTTGGGACAAAAGACCCAATTAATTGACACTTTACTCCTTCTAATATTTAAATCTATGCTTTTTTACTTTCTTTCTCCGTAAGCCTACAAGTCAGACGAGAAATTAAAACTTTTTTCTTTCTCTCTTTTTATCTTTTTGAACTGCAACTTCTATAAGTTCAACTTCAATTAAAGAAGACCGCAGGGAACATCTCTTATCTTTATATGAATCTTTGTAATTTGACCGTCCGCTATTAAAATCTTTACAGTTTTGGAGGATTTCAAGTTAGAGTTTATTTAGAAAAACATAAGCATATTTTTGTTTTTCGGTAGTATTTTTGTGAGATTTTAAACAGATTTTTGTGAAGAAAAAAACAGTACGTAAAACATGATAAAATTTTGTAGCTTTAAAACAATGATGGTACTACAAATCATAGTTAGAGATATCCTTATAATCATGCCTTTAACTATAATGTTTACTAGCCTCGTTTTCTGTTTAGGATGTCAGTTTCAGTATTGTGTGATGTCGTGTTGTTGTGCTGGTAAGGGTTAGCTGTCCTGCGTTGGCAGCTACTCTTTCCGGTAGTAGTTTCCCTTTTGTTTTCCATGCTGGTCGTCTGTTTCTATTTCTGGGCAGGTTGAGGGTCAGTTTGGTTGTTAGCGAGTTGAGTCTGCTGTTGTGCAGCAGCTGTGCTGCATTTGTTTCTTTTTCGGGGCTGGTTGAGTGCCAGTTTGGTTGTTAGCAGTTGAGTTTTGCTGTTGTCCAGCAGCTAAGCTGCGTCTGTTTCTTTTTCTGGGCTGGTTGAGTGCCAGTTTGGATGTTCATTATGGTCTTCATGACTCCTTTCATTAATAAAATTTCTGCTGATTAAAAAAAATAAAAAATAAAAAATAAAAAAAAGCCTCGTTTTCTGTTAATTTCTCTAGTGCCCTAATCTAATAATAATCCAACCCCATCAAGACATCTGAGTAGTCCAAACTGTGCTTAAGAGTTGTTGATTGTGCTAAACAACGAAGGAACTTCCAGACCAACAAAAAAAAACAACAAATGAACTCAATATATATTTCCTTGAAGGCTGAACGACAATTTTGGTCCTTAATTACTTCATACAAAATTTCAGAATTAATCCTTATGTATAACTTTGGTCAAAATCAGTCCTTACATTTGCGTAATTAATTAAAATTAGTCCAATTCACTTAATTAAATAGATTTTTAGTTTCTGTAAATTAAAGAAAATGTTTTTATTAAGACATGGGAAGGGAGGAAAGAAGGCAACAATTCGAATATTACATAAAAAAAAATCCTTTTTGGAATTTTTAAAATTTATTTAATTTAAAGAATTTGACTGACCAATTATATAAATATGAAGACTGATTACGATCAACGGTAAACATAAAAACTAATTCTACAATTTTATATAAATATAGGACTAAAATTTGACGTGTTTCTATTTTTTATATTTAATTGAATTCCAACACATGCCAGGACAAGGCTAATAATCCAAGCCATGTTTTTAAACTAGAAGAGGATATCCACTAAAAAGTAAAAGGACCAACCATGTACAAGAAAGGTTCTTAGTTGCAGACTGTCACAGAAAAGAAGGTTTGATGGAAGTGAAAGTCAAAGTTCATATTGTCTGATGTTGGCTGGACGGTTGTGATCGCATGTATTGACAGAGATGCTCACTTAATTAGTAGGATACTATCTCAGTCTTTGAATAAATATTGGATTAAATCTGCTTTTAAGGATGTGGGAACACAAAGTAAAGGACAGCAAAGCCACCAAATTGAGATTTTGGGAGGGACAACTGATGACCATCCAAACCTAAAAGAGAATCAACTTGTTGTATTTTCTAATGTCGTGTGCCTCCTGTCTTAGGGAAGCAACTTCTACTTTTTCTCATGGTTAAGCGCTTCCTCTTTCGACTTTTGGTTCAAAATTGGGAAACCTAAAAAGCACTCACTAGTCACTATAGGAACCCTAGTTAGGTATATATATGTCACTTTGAAATATGGCCACTCAATTTGTATATTAGAAAGATTTATCCACCCTTAATTAATATCTTGAGTTCGAGTTTTAGGAATGGAAAAAAACTATAATGATAGAGGCACCACATTTTGAGAACCCAACAAAACTCGAATGAGATTACTCTCATTGAATTATTATAATGAACTTTTATTTTTTTACTAGTACTTATAAAAGGTTAGATTATTAAGCTTTACTAGTAGGGTTTTAGCGCACATAAAATCTGATTAATGGTGGCTACAACCACGTAAGATTACACTATTCTTTTCACCTATCTATCTTCTGCGTATTTCATCCTCATGAAATCTAAGCTTTAGCTTACCCCTCCCCTCCGCTAATTTCTCTTTCAGATAGGTGCAAGCATATCAGGGGAACTTAATGACATGTCAATGGTATTCGAGTGCAGCATAAGAGTATTTTGGATTTGAGTTCAAACTGTCTTAATAGTTGGATTTTGATACTTTGATCATATTTAATGGAGTTTAGTCTGTAAATTTTGTTAGTTTTGTATGCCTATAAAATTTATTGTTATTAAGGTTTGAGAATGCGTATTATCCACAATCAATTTAGACATATCATGGCCTACCAGACTCGGCATTAGGGCATGCGAACTATCTTATAATAGGGACTAAATTGGGTGGAACATGCTATTGATTGGACGATACTATTTGATATGGATTTGATTCTTTGATGGGTAATTCTACGGCGCTCAGACTTATTTTTTGCAATAATACTCGACCAATACAAATATGACATGTCTTAGTGACATAATTTTAAAAACCGAACCGGACAGCGAACCGGAAACGAAAATTTCATGGTTCATGATATAATTTTAAAAACCAAACCGGACAGCGAACCGGAAACTAAAATTTCATGGTTCAACCGGATTAACCCATTAGACCGTTTTGAACCATTTACATATCGAACTATTAATTATTAAATAATTGAACCGGATTGAATCGGCTGGTTCAATGTCTATAATGGGTAGGCTCATGCCTGTAATGGGTCGGCCATCAAATTTTTTTATATTTAAAAAAAAAACACAAAACGACGTTGTTTTGGTTGGGTGACATTGACCCAATCGGGTCAATATCGGATCGACTGGATAGTCGGTTTTGTAAAAACCATCCGGGTTGACCGATTTTTTCCGGCTCGTGTGCAGGTTCAATCAGATAGCTGAATCGAACTGAAAATCTGAAATTTTACAGTTGAACCAACCGGTTTGGTCCGGTTCTGAAAACACTGTTTAGTGACCTGCTTTTGCAAATTGCCAAGTTGTATAAAAAAAGATGTATATATAGAAACTCTTGATTTTATTTTATTTATATTTTTTAATATCATTCAAATCGACGTATTTATTTTTTACCAAAAACTAACCAATACATCATTTAATTGATTTGTTTGTAACAAATATTAATTGCTAGAACAAAAATACAAAAATACATATTGATTTGGCTTATGATAGGATTTGTGACGGGAAGGGAAGTTACTTGAAAGCTTTTGCCTTATCCCATTTCTTTTGATATGTTGCTTTCTAGGAACTCACTGGCAATCCTAATGCCAAATATAGCTCCAAGTTATCTAAGGCCCATCAGTTGGTCGGCCCTGCTTTGAGAATCTTGTACAGATTTTTGGTCATCATTTTCGCTCACAAATTGAGCAATTTTGACCAATTATTTGTGCAAAATTGTTCTTTTTTTATTGTGCATGCACAATGGGTATAAAGTTAATTTGGGCTAATATTGGATTACTTGTGAATTGCATGTTGTGCTTGCTAATGATAGGAATTCTGTTTTGGTCTCTTTAATTTACTCTGTTTGCTGTCAAACATAGCGGTCTTGATGTGTCTGCAAACTCTTTTCTCCTATTGATTTAAAGGTTCTTGATGTTAAAACCCTTGATTACATGGGATACTTTCACTTGGAGAATGATGTCTTGTGTTTCAGTGCAGGTTGTACAGAACCTAAATTTAGAGTCTTCAGCACACATAATAGAAGTAGTTTTAGATTTCCTGAACTTACTACTGCTGGCTCTATGAATTTGATTGCCCCCCTTCTGTTGTTGCCTCCACTTCAGCTCTTGCCCCTGACACATCTCGCCCTGAAGATTTGCATGCACTTACCCTTGCCTAGAACTGGACCAATAAGCTCCTTGAGTCCATTCTACCCCTGCAATTCAATCGACTGTTGCTCAGCTGGTACAAAGAAATCCTTCTTATGCTAACCCTTATCTCACCATCTTGCCCTCGCTGCCCTTGTTTTGTGCCCTTTTAGGACAATTTGTTACTGAGCGTGGGGAGGGATAATTTCACATATTGTATTTTTGGGCATTTTTAATATTTTTTTTTTAATTTCATTCAACACTGCCCCTATTTTTACACTTTCTAAAAAATGTGTACTAGACATCCATAATTGGATGTACACTTTTCTGCAAAATGTGTAATAGACGTTTGATTGTATAAGCTATATGGCATTCATAGACATGTCTGTTTACTTTTATATTCAGTTATAAACTCAAAATCTATTAAAATTCTAATTAAGGATAGTTTCAATCCTAATGTCCTTTATAAGGAGATTTATGGCTCTTCTTACACGTTAAATATTGAAACTAATCAACAAATACAAGGGGATTACAAAGAATCTAAAACAATATATAACAAATAATAATGAAACAAATTAAGAGGCTTAAGAGGCTTAAGAGCAGTGGACTGCCCTAGATATATTTTGGGCTGCAACGACTATAGATAGGCCGAGGGCAGTGGACCACCTCATTACCAATTTCTTAAAAACATTCATATGTGCAGTCCAGGTC
The DNA here is from genome assembly GCA_963691705.1 of Viola odorata. Classification (NCBI taxonomy): domain Eukaryota; kingdom Viridiplantae; phylum Streptophyta; class Magnoliopsida; order Malpighiales; family Violaceae; genus Viola; species Viola odorata. The sequence continues at coordinate 47,014,951 of OY829538.1, read as the reverse complement.
ATGGTGGACAGCCCAGCTGAACTGCCCTACTTCCGAAACACCTTTACAAATCTCATTTTTGCCCTCAAAGAATCCCTTTTACACATCTATTTGGCGTTCCGGTTCTATAGGAAAACAACTTCTGGGAAACAGAGTGTTTTGTTTAGTAAAAAAATTTAAAAGTGCTGTGAGATAGCTGAGGTGTTTGGTAAAACAGTTGAAATGAAAACGTTTGAGTATAAAACCCATTTTTAAAAAATTAATAAAAATAGGAAAAGTAGATCTAGAATTACTCATCTTGAGATAGAGATTATATTGTGATAGTTTTTAATTTACTTTGTTCATTATATAGAGTAAGAAAATTAAATTAAAATGAAAAAAAATAATTGAGAGAGAGAGCCAAAATGGAGGACCATTTGGCTGCTGGAGCAATTTGCGCCAGCCCGTACAGCATCATTTCCTTGCTTTGCAAACTGGGCTTCTTGAAAAACCCAATTTGCAATGGTGTTACTAAACACCAATTCTCAAGTTTTCAGTGGCGTAATCATGGTTCTGACACAGAACCATGACGCCAAACGGCCACTAAATACCCTTTTGTACAAAATAAAATTATGTTAATTTCCAGCTTAGATTGAACCTTTAATTTAAATATATTTATACAAAAAAAATCCTATAAATTGTCACTTAAAGAGTCTTGAAGAAATCCTTCTTTAATGCTCCAACCTATAAACTTCAAAACCTAAATAAACACCCATAAAAATTACATTAGTAATAATTAATTTGCTAGTTGAAATCATTAAAACAAACATTAGTGAACCTTTTAGTAACGTGACCAAATTGGTACAAATAAAAAAACTAAGAGTTGTAGAGTTTACTAAGATAGGATGAGAATTAAATCAGGAACAATTCAATACCTAAGGAATGAATTTGAACTTCCCATTTTTATGTTTTGCTTTGATGAAAATGAACATAAATGAAAATACATGGAATAAAATAAAAATAAATGAATAGATATTAAACTTACATAAAGGAAAATAACAAGGGATTTAAATTGTTATTTCTTATGGAACTTGCAGGGAAGAAGAGTGCTTCAGATGTGCTATAATTGCAGACTCGTCTGATGCAGAGGCTTTAAGTTATTATGGCGATTTCTTGTGGATAGGCTTGCGCAGTGCAGAGTAGAAATATCAGCAAGCCGTGGAAACCGATTCAAACAACAACTATCATGCTTCAAAGTAGGGCTGTACAAGAACCGGCCCGGACCGGGAACCGATCCGGAACCGGCCTTTTTTTGACCCGGACCGGACCGACCCGGGGTTTTTTTTTTTTTTTTGACCCGGACCGGAACTTCCGGTTCGGTCCGGTTCTCCATCCCTCTAAATCCGGGAACCGACCCGGAGAACCGGTAGAACCGGAAGTATATATATGTACAATAATATCAAAGTTTTCATTTGGTTTAATGGTTAACTCATCACTTTTTGTATTAAAGGGGAGAGGTTCAAATCCTCTTGGCTCCCACTTTTTTTTTCTTTCTAAACTTAACTCATTCTCTTTCTTTTTTCCTTCTAAATTATATTAAAATTTCTCATGTATGTATATATTTTTTCTAGTAATATAATTGTAAACTCAATTAAAAATCCTCATTTTTTTCTTTTTATTTGTTATTTTAAATACAAAATTGTATTAAGGATGTTATATGAACTAAGAAATAAATTTTTAATAGCCATTTATATAGTTAAGATGACACATACTAGTAATATATTATTGTAAATTGTAATAGTCATTTATATAGTTAATGTGTATAAAGTAAGACCATTAATTATTAATAATATAGTTTAGGGATTATTATCAATTGTCATAAAATTAAAATTGACTAATTGTTTAGAGTTTTATGCTTTTAATTTAAATTGTATTAATGTTTAAATCAGTGTTTTTGGAACCGGACCGGACCGGCCGGTCCGGCCGGTTCAACCGTCATTTTTGAGCTTTCCGGTCTGATTCAGCTATCGGACCGGAAATGCATGTGACCCGTGTTGGACCGTCCGAACCGGCCGGTTTTTTGATAACCGGCGAACCGGCCGGTTCGATAGCAACCCGGCTGGTTCGATTACCAATCAAAACGGCGTCGTTTTGATGTTCAACGGCCCACAGGCCCATTATCAAAACGACGCCGTTTGTCTAGGCCCAGCAGCCCATTTTTCACTCAACAATCAAAACCTCTTGTGCTTCGTCCTTCTTTCCTTCTGCTACCAACCAAATTTTCACATAACCAAATCAATTAAAATTAAAAACCCTAGGTCTGCTTCGTCCTTCGTTCGCCACCGTCATAGTCCGCCACCGTCGTCGTTGCTGCTTCGTCCTTTCCTTCGGTGACGGTCCGCCACCGGTTTCTGCTTCGTCCTTTCCTTTCCAAGACGTTGCTCAAGAAGTTCATAGGTACAAACATTCCTCTGTTCTGGGATATCAGCAATCTAATTTCCCTGTTTCTTCTCATTTAATTTAGCTACTTCCCTGAAATTTAGAAAGAAGTATTAGCCGATTAATGTCTCATTGTCATCCAATTAAATATTGCAGGAGTTATATTTGTAGTCTAGTTATATATATATATTTAGCTGCAAAATCAATAATTAGGATACCAAGAAAACCGAGACACCCATCTATAAAGATTGCAAGAACTAAATAATCCATGAAAGAAAGACCAATTAACTGAGTGCAAAAACAAAAAGAGAGGATACGTTACCATTGATGGAAGCCTCCATATGCTAAAAGAGAAAATAAACTAGAACAAGGAAGAATTTGGGTTTCAATTTCAAGAAATGGTGTGAAAAAAAAGATTTGGTTGATTAGAACAATGTAGAGAAAGAGGATGATTATATAGTAGTTGTTGTTGCCGTAACTGAGTGGTTCATGAAGATTGTTGTTATACACGGCTCAAACACATGGATGATTTTTGAGCTATAAGCTTTGCACGTGTTTGCAGTTGCATTCATAAAAAGTACCCAATTAGCTACCATGCAAAACAAACGCACACCTTTCCTCTCCATTTTTCTTTTCTAAATTCATCACTATCTTGATTTGATGCTAAGAACTTGCTTGTTCCACTCTATTTTCTTGGTATCCTAATAAAATTGATTATCAAGAGCCACGGTTTATATATTCTCAACTAATTTAATTTTAGTATCGTGCTGCTGAATTTTCAAATAGAATTAATTATATTCAAATATGGTATCGTGCTGCTGAATTTTCCCATACTAATTGTTCTCTTTTTTCAGGTTTCATTTTATATGGCTTCAATGCAGACATCCGGGTCTAATTCTGATTCAACGTCAACTCCAATTTCAAGTTCAACTTCAAGTGCCGCTGTAAGAGGAAAAACAGATATTGCATGGAAGTTCTGTGTAGAAGTATTTGATCCTGTGGGAAGTAAGAGGAAGAAGATTATTTGCAACTATTGCAATAAAGTCTTTTCTGGTGGGGGTATAAACCGATTCAAACAACATTTAGGTGGTATTAGAGGTGATGCAGTGTCTTGTAATGAAGCTCCTGAAGAAGTTAGAGTACAAATAAGGACACTGTTGGATGAATTTGTTTCAAAGAAAATGAGAGAACAAGACTCAATTGCAGAACAAAATCCATTTCTTACACCACAAACACAAACAGATGTTGGTGGTGTACAAGTGCCTGTTACACCGTTGGGTAGTATTAGTGGTGTACAAGTGTCTGCTAGACCATCAAGTAGTGGTGGTGGTGTACAAGTTCAGGGAGGAAGAAAACGTAACAGAACAATTGATTCTTATTTTGTCTCAAGAACAGAACCTGGAGATCAACCAACAATCATAAGTGCGATGCAAAGTCAGGAGATCAAAGAAAAATGTGAATTAGCAATTTCAAAATGGATGATTGATGCATACGTTCCTTTCAATGCTGTCAATTCAATCTATTTTCAGCATATGATTGATGTCATTGCTGGGTATGGTCCTGGTTTTAAAGCTCCAAATATTCATAACCTTCGCGGTTTCTTATTGAAGAAAAATGTTGAGGAGGTGCGAAATTATGTTGATGGCTTTCGCGCGTCATGGAAAGAAACTGGATGCACCATAATGGCTGATGGGTGGACAGATCAATGTAGAAGGACTCTCATCAACTTCCTGGTTTATTCTCCCAAAGGTACTGTTTTCCTAAAATCCGTAGATGCCTCTGATGCTTCCAAAACTGCTGATATGCTGCATGGTTTGTTTAGAGAAATTGTGTTATTTGTTGGGCCTGAAAATGTTGTGCACATTGTCACGGACAATGCTGCAAATTATGTCGCAGCAGGAAGGAAATTAGAAGATGAATTTAGGACATTATTCTGGTCTCCTTGTGCTGCTCATTGCATTAATTTAATGTTGCAAGATTTTGGAAAGTTAGATGAAGTTGGTGATATTGTAGTTCATGCATCTAGGATAACTAAATACATCTACAATCATTGTTTTCCATTGCATTTGATGAGACAATTCACTGGAGGAAGAGAGATATTACGTCCTGCACCTACTCGATTTGCCACTAATTTTATTGCCTTGCAAAGTATATTAAGTCAAAAAAATGCTTTGAGAGCCATGGCTACATCTAGAGAGTGGGCTACTTCTTCTTATGCTAAGGAAATCAAGGGGAAAAAGTTTGAGAACGATGTCTTGGATCCTTATTTTTGGAAGGAATGTGCTGTTATTGTTAAGCTCACTTAGCCTTTAGTTCGTGTTTTGCGACTTGTTGATGGTGATGATCGACCTGCAATGCCATACATATATGAGGCTATTCATACAGCTAGAGCTGAGATGTTGAGAAGATTTCAGAGAAGGAAAAAAAGGGTCGATCCTTACATTAAGATTCTTGATGATCGATGTGATCGTCAATTGCATAAAAACCTTCATACTGCTGGATTTTGGCTCAATCCTCAATACCAGTACAATCCTAGTGAGGCGAACAAGTGTAGACATACTATTTCTGGGTTGTATGATGTCATAGAGAGGTATGCTTATGAAAATGAAACTTTGAGAAGTAAGTTGTCAAGTGAGGTGAAGTTATTTCGAGGTGCAGTGGGGAACTTTGGTCGTCCTAGTGCAGTGGCTGATCGTTATGTGATGTCTCCAGGTATTTTTTTTAAAAATGTATTGATATATTTTTTAATTAATTTTATTAAGGTTTACTGAATGTATAGAAAACTAATCTTTATGTGCAGACGAATGGTGGATGAACTATGGAGCAGTGCACCAGAGTTGCAAAAGTTAGCTATTCGAGTTTTAAGCCAAACATGCAGTGCTTCTGGTTGTGAGCGAAATTGGAGCATATTTGAGCATGTTCATTCAAAGAAAAGAAATAGATTGGAGCATCAAAGACTTAATGATTTGGTATATGTTCATTACAATTTAAGGCTACAACAAAAGTACGTTTCTATACCTTTTACTTTTTATTTATTAACAATCTATAATTTTGAATTTTAACTCTAGTTGCGTTTGGACTCAAATGTTTGGCTACTGTAATTATGCAGACAACTTGCTAATATTTTGGTTAATTAAATGTAGGAGTTTAAAGGGTAAGAATTATGACCCTATAAACTTTGAGGAGTTTCGAGCTAATGATAGTTGGATATTAGAGGATGAACCACCAATTCTAACAAGTTCTGAATTAGAGGCTTTCCGAAATGAGATGGAAGCATGTAATATTCAAGATGTCCCTAATGATGGTAAGTTAGTAACTACCTATTTATTTTAATAGTTGTTGATATGAAACTATTGTTGTTAATTTATTGATTCTTTGTTTTTATGTTTTATTTGATAATACTAGAGTTGAACTTCCAAGATATGCTTGATGATGAGAATGATGAAGATGAAGTAATTGAAGGTGGACGTCGTTTTACAGACCTTACCGAAAATGCTAGTGGCTCAACCTCTCAATTTGTTGTCAATCTATGGGACATTTAGTGTGTGTTCGAACTTTGGATGTTTAAGTGTGTTTCTTTATTTTGTAATTTGGACATTTAGTGTGTGTTCGAACTTTGGATGTTTAAGGGTGCTTCTTTATTTTGTAATTTGGATATTTAAGTGTGTTTGAATGAACTTTGAACTTTGAATAACATTTCATTTGAATGTTAGATTGTTTCTTTATTTTTAACTTTTGATCTACTTGATATTTTATTTTGATATATTATAAAATGATACTCTCAGTAGGAAAAAAACCAGCCGGTTCAATCCGGTTCAATTATCTAAGATTGAACGGTTTGATATGTGTCCGGTTCAAAACGGTCCAATGGTTCAATCCGGTTGAACCCGATCGAACCCGGTCAAACCATGAAATTTTCATTTCCGGTTCGCTATCCGGTCCGGTTCCAAAAACACTGGTTTAAATTACTAATGTATTATGCATTTTTTCTTTTTTTCTTTTAAACTCAATTAAAAGTCCTCATTTTTTTCTTTTTATTTGTTACTTTAAATACAGAATTTTATTAAGGATGTTATATTACCTAAGAAAAAAAAATTAATAGCCATTTATATAGTTAAGATGACACATACTAGTAATATATAGTTGTAAATTGTAATAGCCATTTATATAGTTAATATGTATAAAATAAGACCATTAATTATTAATAATATAGCTATTAATTATTATCAATAAATAATTAAGGTTTCAGTTCTCCAACCTTTAAAATCCGGGAACCGGTAGAACCGGAAATATATATATATATATATATATATATATGCACAATGATATCAAAATTTCCATTTGGTTTAATGGTTAACACCTCACCTACCATATTAAAGGGTAGAGGTTCAAATCCTCTTGGCTCCCACTTTCTTTTTTCCTTCTAAACTTAACTCCTCCTAATAAATACAAAAAAAAAAAATTCGGGTCAGAACCGGAACCGGCCCGGACCGACCCGGAAAATTCAGAACCGGCCCGGCCCGGACCGTAAGTGTCCGGTCCGGTCCGGTTCTGTCCTGGCCCAGAACCGGTAATTCCGGTCCGGTCCGGTTCTAGCCCAAGAACCGGCCCGAACCGGACCGTGTACACCCCTACTTCAAAGTGTGCTAATTCCCTTTGGAATACTCTTATTCCTCACTTAGTGCTGCCTAGAAACACTAAAACCACAGTAATTTTGTCTGTAACAAAATCGAACGAAAACATTATGATACAATAAAAACATTGAGATTTTTTACCATTGATTATGTTCTAAATCTTATCACTTTTAAACTTTTTAAAATTATAACATTATTAAAACTCTACCTGAAGTTTAAATAGTAAACACAGGCTCTTATAGTACTATTTTTTTTTTTGATAGTAAAAGAACAAATAAAAGAAATGATGAAAGATGAAAATAATGCACTCATAAACAGGAATATATGGTCTCCTATAATTCCAAGTTTGACCATTTCACTATCAAAATAAAGCTTCTAGAAACCATTGGCTGAGACCCTCTATTTAACTGTGGCAAAAGGAAGCCTCTTTGCATATTTATGATATCATATTCATGGGTGTGCTAATACAAGTAAATTCAAGGAAACTGGATTGATTATTCCAACATCATTCTGTAATAAGAAATAAACGCTTGGTCTTGTCTCTGAAAACTCTAGCCCTGGTGGATTGACCATCGAATCAGTAGCTACACTTCTTATTTGATGAATTTTGATCCTTTCACATTCTTTCATAAAATTGTGCACTTTAACCAAGATTCATGTCTGGATGGGAAAAAAAGTAACAAAAGGAAGATACAGGAGAAGTCTTTGGTAATACCCAGAGATTAGTGTAAAAAGAAACAGTCTCTCTAAAGTCCTAACATATGAAGATTAACTTCATAGATGAGACTGATATATTAATTTTCACCTCACTGGACCCTAAAACAACTAAAGAGTTCGTGGAGGAATAACTTCCTCCACAAAATAGCAACAATCAACAAAACAATCCGAACTGGGTGACCTCTGCGTCAACTAAGAAGTTAGCTTTAACTTGTTATAGGACATAAAAGGTGTAGCAACAAGTTATCACATTGTCATCTTTTTTTCTTAATCTTCTCCCTTAGTTATACATAAGGGTGTCTCTCCCAACCACTCAAACAATTATGATGTGTATCCTTTTGTAACTGTTAACTTTACTAGCTTTTATAAACTGCATGAAATTTGGCACTCACATGTTCTTAATGTTCAAATTCTCAATGTAATAGCTACAAACCTAGAATGTTCAGCTTAAAATAACACCATTCACATATTCAAATTAAGTACTAGTAAAACGGTCAAAAAGAAGATAGAACTAGAGTGTGGAATAACGGTAAGTTGTATATTTAAAGGACCATTTACCTTGCACCCATATAGGGGGAGCACCAGTGGAATTTGCAACAAGAAAAGACATTGCAATGTCTTCACAATTCCTGGTCAATTCACAAGACGAGGAGTTCCAGTTAAGCATGTAAACAATACAACAACAAAAGGACAGGTGGCTAACAAATTACAGTTGGAGAAAAACCTGTTCTTTGTTATGTATTCTCTGATTGATGCAAGCATCTCATTTGTGTACAGCCTGAGATACTTTTTGTGGAAAAAGGCTGCCTTGGAGAGTACCATACCCGTCCACCAAACAGAACACCATCCACCATATGCATATTCATCCTCTTTTGCATTCTGCATAAATATGTAGAAATAGATGTGTGGCATATTAGGATATTATTCTTCATGGATCGTTTTTCTTCCCAAATAAATTCGAAGAGAAAAAGAAGTTGAAAATATAAACCAATGGGTACTTCGTTCAAATTATGATATTTGACACTTCAAGTGCCAAGGTTACCCAAGCAGAGCCCAAAATCTCCTAAAACTACTATACTTGGTTATTATTTCAAGCACATTTGGATAAGTAGTACCATATGTCAACCACAACAGAGTCATATCAAGCAAGAAATCAATCCTCTTCTTGAAAGTTGTATTCTGATAAAACAACACATGATAGTGCCATTTTCTGTTAGAGTATGTCCATGAAGAAGACCATAACAAGAATTGAAAAATGATAATATTAGAGTGCTGAGACATATCCCAGGACACTGACGTGTATCAGCAATTTATATACTACTCAGGCATTTCAGCACATGAAGACCACTTGTTTCACTTTTTTCTTTCTTGAGAACAAGGTGCCATAAATCCTTCTAACAATGGAGTCTCTCAAGAGTAGCCAAAGCCTAAGCTAAAAGGAGCCAGAATCGCCAAACCAAAAGCTTATGATTGATAAGAAACATAAGTAATAAATAAATAACAAAAAAAAACCGCCTGTAGGAAGAATTTAACATAGGCTGCAAGAGGCACGAAAATAGGAAAATAAAGCCATACTGATTGATGACGCCAGTGCACACGGGGTACAAACCCCACCATTGCATTTGGAGCAGTTCGCCAAACATTGAAAGCAAAGTCCACTGAAGACAAGGAAATATAACATTGTCATCAATTGAGAAGACTGCATCTGTATTCAAATCTTTAATTCCTTTGAACCTGTTGTTCAAACTGTCTTCCTCATTAATATCAAATACCAACCCAGCTGGCTTTGTTCCTGAAAAGAATTAAAAAAATAATGTGGCAGTATGAGAACATGATTGATCTGTTGTGGTGTAATGGACTGGACTGTAAGCATATCGCAAGCAAATATGAATGAACATATTTTCACTCAAGAGGTTTCACTCAATTAGACGTAGCTCCACAATGGCAAGCACAAAAATGAGCCAAGATCATCTCCTACAATCAGGATAAACACAGAAAACACCACAATATAAGAAACGAAACTCAAAGAAAGGACCCTCATCAATATTCTAGTAGAACAATTAATAACCTAATCCTGCATTGACGATATTGAACTTTAAAGTTGACTTTTCTTTTTCCATTTTCTTCTCCCAATAGAAATCGACCTCCTGCCTCTCAATTCTTACCAACTCCTCAAAAATTTCATTAACACATTTACTATGCTGTGAACAAATGCCCTAGTGTTCTAAGCTCCCATCTACGAGCAGAACATGAGGATATTACTAACTATAGTTGTAGAAGCGATACAAACCACCATGTTTAAGTTTCATTTATTATAAGATATTGTAATGCTAATAGGGTTGAATAGAATGCCTGAATTCTCAGCCTGAATGACGTGGCAATGCCACATCATTCAGTAGAATTACAAAATTGCCATTGAGAAAATGACCAAACCTTAGCTTCATCATCCTCTCGACATTTCTCCTCTCTCCCTCCTTACCTCCAAACCCGAACAGCCACCCTCCTCCCTCCTCGTCCTCCACCTCAAGCGACAGCCACGGCCACCGCAAGCGGCAGCTTCTCCTCCTCCCGACATAGCTTCTCCTCTCTCCCTCCTTGCCTCCAAACTCGAGCGACAACCTCCTCGTCCTCCACCTCAAGGGATAGCCACCGCCACCGCAAGCGGCAACTTCTCCTCCTCCCGATATAGCTTCTCCTCTCTCCATCTTTGTGACCGCCATCGCAAGCGACAGTCACCGCCACCGAATCCGCTCTCTTCTCTTGGAATCGGTAACAACTCTGCTAATTTCTTGCATTATTTCTTGCAATGATGGGTTTTATATGTTTCTGGTTTCTGGGTTTTTGAGGTTTTGTTGATTGGAGAATTATTGTGTATGTTTTATTATTCGCTTGGTTTTTATCATTTTTGTTTCGTGAATGTTGTGACGGTGGGTTAGTGCTTTAGGGGTGTGAAAGAAGGGTATGGTGGCAATATTCGAATGGAGAGGGGTAATGTGAGGTTTAGTGTGCTTTAAAATCTTGCTTATTGATCAGTTAGTGGAACAAAATTTGGCATTTTTTTGTTATTTGCCAAGTTTGACGTAGTAATGGAGAGAAATGCTACGTGTGATTCCTCTGTTTGGTCAGTTCAGTTCATTGATTTTTGACAAGTCTGTATTTTTCACTTGTCATCATGAAGAGTTAGCTAGCAGATTCTTGTGGCATTAGCTGCATCACACAAGGCTCACCAGGCAGATGCTAGCCAACACATTGCAAAATTCGATTAAAATTCAGCATAGTTCATGCTTGATGGAGGCCACGAGAGAAAAATGTCATCAATCTTAATTAATCTTTGACATGGATCCCTAAAGTTTGAATCCCGTATCTATAAATTATGTGCAGAGAATCACCAATCCGTAGGAAGTAAGAAAGTTTAAAGGGGAAGGAATGCCATTCGAGTTTTTTTTTTACTTCTACTTTTGTTTCTTGAATATCCTATCTTTTAAACTTTTTAGTCCTTGTAACAAGTACAAAATTAAAGGAATATTTTTGTCCATCAAAACAAATCTCTGATTTTGTATGAATTGTCGATTAGAAATGCAAATTAGCCATACAAAGAAATTACTGAGAAATTACGCTCTTGCTAAAAGGATTTTGTATTGATATTTCTGAACATGGAGGTTTTGCGTCTGTGTTCGAATGAAGACTTTTATTATTTTTCAGCCAGTCTGATTGATATGAATAATGTTGTAGTATATTGAACTACAAAAATTGCTTTGTTAAATTCCGCAACCTTTATAAATATAACAAAAGTGGACTGTTTTGGTAGGGAAAAAAACACAAGCATGCGGTGAATTTTGAATGCACTTAAAACTCAAACTAACTGACTTGTTATTTTTATGTACATCATATTTATAGCCTACAGAAATAGACGCCATCAACAAGGGCAAAACGAGCAAGATAGTTCATGTTTCTCATGTCACTCGATCGATGCAAGTTTCTCTTCATCGACCTCAAAAGCCTTCCTTGCCTGTTTCAGCTCCTCTTGCATAGACAGCAACTCATTACAGCGATTAAGTTTCGGTCGGTCCTGCAGTATCAAAGATTTGGATTAGCTGAAGGACAAATACAACCACATCCGCACCCAATCACAAGAACAACAAAATGGCAGGATGCTAGTAGGAGACAGAAAATGATTGGTTACCCTTATGAGACAAATTTGTTTCCACAATATCAATAATGTAAATTTTGTGGGTGAATTACCTTGCGAATTTGATGTAGGAAATCCTCAACTGTTAGCTTTCCCCTTTTCGATCCAATTTCTTGGGCTTTATATGAAGATACTTATCTAGAGAGACATTCAAAGAGTTCACAACTATATGAATATGAAAGTAAGAACAACAAGAAACTTACAACAACGATCAAAAGGACTTGCATTGCTTAGTTCTAAGAAACTGATCCAATGAGGTAGAATTCTTTGTGTCTCTAACCAATCAGTTAAACAACTTCTCAAAAGTTAACAGAACAATTTCCCACAGACCATGTGCGAGATGAAGATACAGTTAAATATGATTTAAGAGATAAAAACCAACATCAAAATTCTATAGTTTGCGCATTCTATAGGGTCAATTACAAATATATAAACCAAAAAAGATAAATATAAGACGTATAACACGATTGTACAAAGCTACTCGATTCAAATTTACATGGACACTGAATAAATTGAGGGTTTTTTCAACACACAAATACATTTGAATTTAACCGTCCCTAAAATGATAAGGTTTAGTAAAAGCAACATGAATTTAACCTCCTCCCATATGATTTCTTCGAAAACACAAGCCCAGAAAGCAAACACAACAGCATTACTCATCTCAAAATTCAAAGAAGCAGAAGTCATCAACCCCAACAGAAACAGAAGTCATCAACAGTAATAGAAGCAGAAGTGATAAATTTCACACTCTAACAGCATTATAAACACCCATACGATTTCTTCGAAAACTCAAGCCCAGAAAGCAAACACAACAACATTAATCATCTCAAAATTCAAAGACAACCATACGATTTCTTCAACACCCAATCGATTCTGCAACAACAGCCATAAACAATTTCAACAGAATTATAATTTCGAAAACACAAAGAGGGAGGAGGAGAAACCTTATAGCGGTGGCGGTGGCTGGCGAGGAGGGATCGCTTGCGAGGAGAAGAAGCGGGTTTGGAGTCAAGGAGTATGTCGGGTTTGGAGTCAAGGAGTGGCGGTGGCTAGGGTTTGCGGTGTCGCTCAGCACAAGGAGGGAGAGTTTGGAGGCAAGGAGGGAGGAGACCTGATCGGGTTTGGAGTGTTTGGAGGAAAGGATGCTGAAGGTTTGAAAATTGTAGAGTGGTAATTTTGTAATTTTTGCGAATGACGTGGCGGTTGCCACGTCATTCAGGCTCCCAATTTAGGCATTCTATTCAACCCTATTAGCATTACTCTAAGACCATCCACAATAGCGGGTGTTAAATTTAACATTTCTCTCCTGCCACATCAGCTTAACACCCAACCAAATCATCAAATAACACCCACTTTTCTTTTAACTTCACAACATGGTATTTTTCAGGGTGTTATTCACTTTCTCTCCCTTCCACATCATTTAATCATATACCCCACCGTATTTTTCATTTCTTTTTCTTATTAAATTTATAATTACTATAATAATTATTTTTTATAATAAAATAAATAATAAATAATATATTTTTAATATAAATTAATTAAATTTCATAATTTTTTTTCAGATTTCAAAAAATCTATACTTTTTTAATATAATAAATAATATAATATTTTTTAAGAGTAACATACGATATTATTTAGTATATTATAAAAAATAAAAAAAATGTAAAAAACTCTGATTTTTTTTAGTGTCCAAATAATACAAACCTAGTCTCAATTTATAGATCTCAAAAAATTAAAAATAATGGTATATTTTTTATAAAATTATTTTGAGTATTTATTATAAAAAACCCCATTTAAAAAATGAGGGGGAAAAAAGAAAAATGACATGGACTAATGACAGCCCGCCACGCGTGCTCGTGTAGGCCGGTCATTGACAGCCCTGCACGCGCACACGTGGCGGGCTGTCATTGGTCCATGTCATTTTTCTTTTTCTTTTTCAAAAAAATTGATAGTGGCAGGTCTCACTGTCAGAAAAATCTGGGTGTTTCTATCCTACTCAGCAATTGACACCTCAAAAGTCTCCTACTGCAGCCAATAATCCTTTAAAAAGTATCATGTTGGCCTAAGAATATATAAAAACTGAAAGCTTGGCTAATACTAAACTTGGATGTAGACAAGTAGGAAAAACCAAAAAACTTAGGACCATTCTTTAAAAAAAAAAATACACATAATTCAAAATAAATTAAGAAAGCTTCCTATAAATCCTGAAAATCTAAACATATAACACGAATGATAGACTTTCCGATATCATTTACGGTTTTTCCTTTGTTTTTAATTTAAAAAATGAATAAATCAGAATATTAAATTGAAATTGTAGAGAATAAAAATGGAAACATGGAGTAGTAATAGATTAATGAGTAATAAAGTAAATTACGTAATTAAACCCTGGACCAAGGAACTGATCGAGAGGGGAATCAATGGGATTAGTCCATCCCATAAAATCAGACGCACGCCCAGCCAACAAGATTAGCATAAACACGATGCAGCAGCCGAGAAGGAGCTTGATCTTGGCCGATTTAACGGCCGAGATGGCAAGTTGTCGAAACCTCTGCAACGCGCGTCCGTTAGACAACAAGCTCCCTCTCATTGCCGCCAGCTTGAATGCTCCTCTGCTTTTTCTTTTCTTTCCTATGGAGTTACCTAGCGACTCGCCAAGCCGATCCAGCCCGAGTCACCGCGATTTCCCGCAACAACACAACACCACCACCGCAACCGCCATAACTCGTCACCACCACCAATCGCGGCTATAGTCACGTTTTCCTCTCAACGGAACTTTCCGTTGGAAATGGTCATTTGCGACAAGATGACTCATAAAAACTACGAAAAAAGTCGTTGCAAAAGATTTTCAATTGCTCTTTGTTGCAATATACATTAGCGTTGTAATGGAAATTTTCTGTCGCTGGATGACAAAATTTGCAACGAAATTTCCGTAGAAAGCATTCACGATGGAAATTTCTGTCGCAAATCTATATTTATTTTCAGACAGGCATTCTTTTCTTATTCATATTGATGCATCGCGCCGTATTTTGCACTTCTTAGATGACGATAGGTTCGGGATTGATGCACACGCAGAAGCACTTGCATGATGCTGGAGGCAATAGTAGAAGGACAAGCATGCAAAAGAACAAATCAAGCCAATGCTAGAGGCAAGAGAAGCACAAGCGCGAAAAGAAAGAGACAGAAGCACAGGCAAATTGTTCTTATAGGCTCCGATGCTAACGCAGTTTCACATAATTCGCCAGAATCTAAGGGTTTGTACTGCCATTCTTCCTTTTTCTCACTATATAGCCAAAGTGATCATCGGTACAGCCCTGCTCCCTTTTAATTTCTTGAAAAAACCTATTGGCTGTTTTTGAATTCAGTGTAGGGACATCAATTTCACAATTCTCTAGTTTCTTTTGTACATATATATAAAAACAATATATCCCTCTGTGATGAATGATCATCTGTCACTTTTAACATGGTTGCGCAAAAAGTTTCTGCGCTGATTGTAATTAGTTCTAGATTAATCTATCATGATACTGTTTAATCGTGATTTTTGTTGATTGTTAGTTGTAGGTTATATACATGTGTAGATAGTTTATATTTAAGGTTATAGTTTCTCTGTTTAAACATGTTCGGTAGGTAATTTGAAGTTTTGTATTTTCCTTCAGTGCTCTGTGTGTCCAGTGTTTTGCTTTATTTGCTTAAGGTTAGTTTACTAATTGTGTTGGTGTTGCATAGATTGATCCAGCACAGTTCACATGGTTGATCAGCGGAAGGGGAATAGACAGCCCCATGGCGGGCTGAGAAATGC
This sequence comes from Viola odorata, assembly GCA_963691705.1. Taxonomy (NCBI): domain Eukaryota; kingdom Viridiplantae; phylum Streptophyta; class Magnoliopsida; order Malpighiales; family Violaceae; genus Viola; species Viola odorata. The sequence goes on along the minus strand of OY829538.1, from coordinate 46,999,218 downwards.
TTATTCTATTGATGTGGAGAGGTTTAAAACACGTTTGAAAGCTCTTTATACCAATTGGAATGAGCACAGGTTGGACCTTTGGGGCTCTTCTTATGTACTTGCAGTAGCGACACCACCTCCTTCTGAGGATTTGCGGTATTTGAAATAGAAATTTTTCGAACGAACCGCACTCCTTCGTATACGTCAGGAGTCAATTGATGAGAAGGGGCTAAGGAAAGCTTGAACCAAAGACTTACAACCAAGAACGGCGTTCCGCGGACTGAATATTTGGTTGCTTGGTTATGAGTTTCCAGAGACAATCATGGTATTCTTGCAGAAGCAGATGCACTTCTTGTGTAGCCAGAAGAAAGCGTCCTTGCTTGATGTTCTCAAGAAACCAGCTCGTGAATCTATGGGTGTGGATATTGTGATGCATGTGAAGGCAAAGAGTGATGATGGTACAACACTAATGGAAAAAATATTCAATTCGATTCATTGTCAGTTCAAGGCCGATGGGCAAGAACTTCCTGTTATGGGATACATAGCTAGAGAGACTCCTGAAGGGAGCCTTTTGGAGACTTGGGCGGAGAAGCTGAAGAGTTCAGGTTTCGAGCTTGCTGATGCAACAAATGGTCTGTCTGATCTGTTTGCTGTTAAGCATGCGGAGGAGGTTATTAATGTCAAGAAGGCCGCTTATTTAACTTCCAGTGTTATGAACAATGTTGTCGTACCAAAGCTTGAGAACGTTATTGATGAGGAGAAGAAAATCACACATTCTTCTTTGATGGACGAGGCAGCGAAGGCCATCCTCGAACCTGCAAAAGCTAAGGTTAAGTTGAAGGTTGATCATGTTGATATTTGTTATCCCCCTATATTTCAGAGTGGTGGGGAGTTTGATCTCAGGCCTATTGTTCATAGCAATGATGAGAACCTGTACTATAATGCTGCATGTGTGATCATATGTGCAGTTGGATCTCGATATAGCAGTTACTGTTCAATGTTGCTAGGACATTCTTAATTGATGCTAACCCATTGCAGAGTACAGCTTATGGGGTTCTTCTCAAGGCCCATGAAGCAGCAATTAATGCGTTGAAGCCAGGGAACAAAGTCAGCGCTGCTTACCGAGTAGCTCTTTCTATCGTTGAGAAGGAAGCTCCTGAATTAGTTCAGCATCTGACAAAATCTGCAGGGACAGGCATGGGCCTTGAGTTCCGTGATTCAGGGCTGAATCTCAATGCCAAGAATGATCAAGTGGTGAAATCAAACATGGTTTTTAACGTTTCTCTTGGTTTGCAGAACTTACAAAACCAGTCTGGCAAGCCAACGATTCGAAGTTTCTCACTATTACGTGCAGATACAGTTGTTATCGGTGATCATAGTCCAGAGGTGGTGACTTCAAGGAGCTCCAAAGCAGCAAAGGATGTGGCTTATTCATTCAATGAACAGGATGAAGAAAAACTTAAAGCCAGAGCTGATATTAATGGCGTAGGTAAGGCTGTATCTAAGACAAATCTAAGGTCTGACAACGGGGGAAATTTGAAGGAGGAGTTGAGAAGGCAGCAGCGGGTTGAACTTGCCCGGCAGAAAAATGAAGAAACTGCTCTACGGCTAGCTGGAGGAGGAAGTGCGGCAGGAGATGGTCGATCTGCTGCCAAGTCTTCGACTGATATGGTTGCATATAAGAATGTCAATGATATCCCTCAGGCAAAAGTTCTGATGATTAAGATAGATCAGAAAAATGAGGCTGTGCTTTTACCTATACATGGAAGCATGGTTCCTTTCCATGTTGCCACAATCAGGAAAGTTTCCAGCCATCAGGATACCAACAGGAATTGTTATATCCGCATAATTTTCAAAGTTCCTGGGACACCTTTTAATCCTCATGATTCAAACACTTTGAAGTACCAAGGGACTATCTATCTGAAAGAGGTTTCCTTCCACTCCAAGGAGCCTAGGCACATAAGTGAAGTGGAACAGTTGATTAAGACACTTCGACGACGTGTTATGGACAGGGCCTGTATGAGAGCTGAGAGGGCGACGCTGATTACTCAGGAGAAGCTTCAACTTGCTGGAAATAGGTTTAAGCCTATTAGGATGACAGATCTGTGGATCCGTTCAGTTTCTGGTGGTCGTGGAAGGAAGATAGGTGCCTTGGAAGCTCATGTAAATGGATTCTGTTATTCCACTAGTAGGGCTGATGAGCGCGTTGATGTTATGTTTGACAACATCAAACATGCATTCTTTCAACCTGCGGAGAAAGAGATGATTACTCTTCTCCCCTTCCATCTTCATATCCATATCATGGTGAGAAATAAGAAGACTAAGGATGTGCAGTTTTATGGTGGGGTGATGGATGCCACCCAGTTTTGGGAGGTGGAAAGAAGTCTGCCTATGATCCAGATGAGATTGAAGAAGAGCAACGTGAGGGGGACAAAAAGAATAAGATCAATATGGATTTTCAGAGTTTTGTTAATCGTGTGAATGATCTTTGGAGCCGACCCCAATTTAGTGGACTTGACCTCGAGTTTGACCAGCCTTTGAGAGCACTTGGATTCCATGGGGTGCCCTACAAAACCACTGCTTCCGTTGTCCCAACTTCAAGTTGCTTGGTGGAGTTGATAGAGACTCCTTTCCTTGTTGTCACACTAGGTGAGATTGAGATAGTGAACCTGGAGAGGGTTGGCTTCGGACAAAAGAACTTTGATTTGACCATTATCTATAAGGATTTCAAGCGTGATGTGCTGAGGATTGATCCCCTCGACGTCGCTTGATGGTATTAAGGACTGGCTTCACGCAACAAACATCAAGTATTATGAGAGCAGGTTGAATCTTAATTGGCGACAGATTCTGAAAACCATCAGTGATGACCCACAAAGCTTCATAGATAATGATGACTGGGAATTTTTGAATTTAGAAGCTAGCGATTCTGATTCTGACAAGTCAGAGGACTCAGACCAGGGTTATGAACCATCAGATGCGGAACCTGAGTCTGAGTCGGAAGATGATGAGTCTGATAGTGAATCGTCAGTTGAATCTGAGGATGAAGAGGGAGGTGATTCAGAGGAAATTTCTGGAGAAGAAGAGGGTGGTAAGACATGGGAGGAGTTGGAGAGGGAAGCAAGCAATACAGACAGGGAGAAAGGGGACAATTGGGACAGTGAGGAGGAGAGAAATAGAAGAAAAATGAAGGCTTTCGGGAAATCTTGAGCCCCTCCTAATAGGAGCATGGCTAAGCGTCCCAAGTTCCGATAGATAGGAAATGCATCTAGTCCTGTGTTGTTAGTGTTGTTTTCGTGGGTTAACAAGTAATGGCAGTTGCTGTATATGAAACTTTTTTACTGAGACAGCTTTTTTAGTATTGACTTGATTATATTCTTTTTTCTGACTTGTGAATTCTTTATGTAACTTTGTTGCTCTCGTTGGGGGAGCAGAGCATCGTATGGCTGCCAGGATGAGCAGTTCTTTTTGTATGCAGGGAAAATTGATTCTGGGAAGTAGTACTCTTCTTGAAGCGGCAGTAGATGGTGCACCTGGCCGGTCCCTGATAATTCGCTGAACGAGGTGAGGGTTTTTCCGTCAAATGGCATGCCGGAGTGTGGTGATTGAAGCTCCTTGAGCGACCTGCAAAACCGCCGGAGTAATCTCCGGCGGAGAGTCTCCGATGCCAAAGTCAGTGTTTGGATAATAGTGTCTAGAGAAAGTATGGGGCTGCTTAGCTTGCCCTCGATTGAGATCCAAAAGTCCTTTTTCAAGTACTTCCCCCTAGTCCATATGTAGGGCTAGAGTGGTTGAATCTTTTGACTTTTCTCCCCCTTTTTTCAGAGGGTGGTTGAAAGGTAAGGTCTCATAATTGTAACGTGTAGCTACTATATGATGAGTTGGTGGGGGCAAGTAAGGTTGTTCCCCACACCAACTTTGACTAAATGTATAATGGGAGTTATATAAAATATACCTCTGTTTGGAGCTTACTGCTCGTGTCAAATCGGCATGGTGCCGTTGTGTCAAATCGGTCAGGTGCCGTTCTCGCCAATCGGCCTGGTGCCGTTTGGAGGCTGTTGACTTGGTCAACGTATGAAGCGGTGCCGATCCGTTTCCTCATGGCTTGAATGGATCGGCTTTGTGCCGTTTGGTGACAACGGGCCAGACTTGTCCTTTTGCCACTTATTCCCGTTGACTTGGTCAATCGGTCGTGATGCCGTTTTGACTGGTCAACGGTACTTGTGAAGGTACAATGTCCGTTATGCCCTTCTAATTATTTTATGTATTATCAGAGGCCCAACAACAAACGAGCCCGAGTGTTTACCAAGGGCTTGCCGTTTCTGGCTTGATATTTGGTAATCGGCATGCTACCGTTTCAGGCTTGATGCTTGGCAATCGGCATGCTGCCGTTTGTTTTAATTTGATGCAGTTATTGAGTTTTTTCTCTCAATCCTGCAAATAAATAATAAATGTCAATAAAGAAGGATTAATGCATTTAAATGCATACCTATTGACGTGGCATTTTCCCATAAAATGATGATTGCTGGTTGAACTTTCTAGGAGAAACGTCTCTTCGTTCTATGACAAGGTTTGAATTTCGAAATTCAAAACTTGTCAGAAACGCATGCGCCGTTTTCTCATTTAATGCTCTGCAGCTTTAGTGACGTGTGTCAGTCTGATCACAATCGGACCTGCCACTTGTCATCGTTTCGCTGGAACGGATGTGAGTTGAAGAGTTTTCTCCTTTCAAAAGTGGTTTCTCTTGGAAACCCTAACTCATTTTCTTTCACAACGCCGCTCTCACTTTCTTCTTCCTCACAAATTTTCTCTTATTTTCTCTCTCATTTCTGCAACTTCCTCCCGCACTTCTGGGTTCCGTTCTTCAAGATCTCTGCATTTTTAGGTATTTACCCACTCCTTTTTCCTCTCCGATTTATCGCTTGAGACTTAGGAATGGCACCCAAACGCCCTCTAGTTACCGATGAGATCATTGATAAAACTCCCACTAAGTTAGACAGTGAAGATAAGTTGCTTGCTGAGATTGAGGCTTTAGAAATTGAGCTGACTGATGAATATACTGCTACTGTGGCTTCTCCCGATGTTAGGTTGAACAGTAGTTTTGATAATAATACTAGGGTCTTGTATTCTAGGATGTTTGCCTTTGGTTTTAGGCTTCCCCTGGATTCTATGATCAAGCAGATGTTAACTCAGCATTTGTTGAGCCCAGCCCAGATTACTCCAAATTCCTGGGCTGGAATTTATGCTTTTTTGAAGGTCTGTGAATTGAATGGGATTAAATCGCCTTCACTGGCTCTGTTTAAGTATTTCTTTAATCTGACAAATCGTGGGAGCTTGATGATGATCCGCCCCCGACGGGATTCTCATTTCAATGATATTTTCCAAAGATACGACTCTTCTGTCAAAGACTGGAAAGAGCGTTTCTTTTTGGTTACAACATCTTCTTCGGCCGAATGGCCTTCTGGGTTTAATCGGGAAATGAATGAGAAACACTGGCTCAAGCCAGATAACCTTGGTGAGCCTCTTCAATCCCAAGTTGACCTGTTGCTGTCGGTTAACACGCCGTTCCACACAAAGTACCTGGCAATCGGCATGCCGTTGTCCGACTGTGTTCTTGGTGAGTTTTTCTTACTCTGGCAAATTTCCGTTTTGTCTTTGTTGCCTTCTTAAACAAGTTCCGTTTTGCAGGGAAAGCTAAGAAAGATAAAAGGGTTGCCCCTGCTTCCGTTTCTTCAATTAGGCTGATCTCTGCAAAGGGCAAAGCGCATGTTGAAGATAGAATGCGGGCTGATGATGAATCGGCTGAAGACCGATCTGAGGACGAAGGTCCCTTAGTTGATGAGCCGATTGATGAAGAACCGGTTGCCGATGAGACTGTTGTTGAGGAAAGTGAGCAGTGGGCAAGGAAAGACACAACGGTGAACTTTTCCTTTGAAGAAGAAGAAGAAGAAGAAGATTCCCCTCTTATCATCAAACGGCGACGGGTCAGCAAGACGGTTGAGACCTCCGATCTGCCAGATCCTGATCCCCAAGTCATGAAAGCTGCCAAAAGAATTCTCAGAAAGAGAAGGAAAGCTGAAGCAAAACGGGCTGCCGATGAAGCACAACGGGCATCCGCCGTTTCCGAACCAGAGAACCTCGAAACGGTTGAAACCGTTTCAAGGCCTGCTCCAAACATTCCTTTTTCTGCTTGCACTGATGGCTCAGGGGCTTCGGTTCCCCCTTTGGAGACGCCGTTACAGCATCACTCTCCCGTTTTCGCGGGCACATCGGTCGCTTCCGAGAGCATTCCTGATCCAGTTCAGCCAGGTCCTTCATCCCCGATGCCGATTAACCTGCACTGGGTTGCCGGTCCACCTTTGCCTGAGCCGTTTACTTCTGATGATCATGCAGTCGCTCCTCCTTCCGTTCTTAGAGGTTATCTCTCAAGTCATGGTCCTGACGGGGAGATTACTCACACGGCTAGCTTAAACAATTTTGGAGAAAGCAGTCGCCGATCTCTCGGATTGAAGAATCCTGGCAGCAAAGATTATAGGACCGGTCAACTGATTGGTGAGATGTTTGCCAACGATGCCGACAGGAAACATTATCACCGTTTGGAGTTGAGTTGTCATTTCTCCCATATGCAAAGTATTTTCTACAGCGGCTTGTGCGCTACCCGTTATGCAGCTGAGGCCGTTGAGTTAAAGCTTGAAGAGGGCAGAGAGGCACTTCGGCAATCAACCGCTGAAGTTGCTTCCCTTCAGAAAGAGAATGAGACTTTGAAGGCCTCTCATGAGACGGACAAGAAAGCCGTTATGGATGCTCGAAGCAAACTGGCTGACAGCCTAAAAGAAAGAGATGGTCTTTCTGCCATGGTCAGGGATGAGCAGAGGAGAAACGGTGAGCTACTAGAGGAGAAGACTGCTCTATCCGATTCCGTCGCCTTGCTCTCGGGAGAGAAAGCTTCTCTTGCCGATTCCGTTGCCAAGCTAACTGAGGAACTTAGCGCAGCCCGATCCGATTTGCAAGCTGCCAGAAATGACATTGCCGTTAAGGAAGCAGAGCTGCTGAAAGTTCCTGAGAAGATCGGTTGGTGGAGAGAGAGGATGAAGAACATCATGTTGGAGAGCTATGTCTCCTATTATGGCGAGAAGAATTTCCACCCTGACAATCTCTCGCGATATGTTGCTGCTGGAGAAAGGATTGCCGAAGCTAAGGAGTATGAACCTTTCTCCGATTCAGATGTAGACGAAGATGATGATGATGTTCCTGTTGGTCCTAACGCCGCTTCTGGATCTGGGCCGTTAGCATGAACATTTAGCAATGTTTTGATTAATGCCGATTTGGCTCATTTTGTAATGAACAATTATCATTCGGAATATATATAATTTTGCAATTTTTAGTAATTGCTAATGTTTAATGATTTCTGTTATATATATATCATACTCCAGAAAAAATAAACAAAGATAGAACAATTGAAATTGAACTTATCTCTTTTTGTTTAGCAGAATCGGGTGCTTGCCGTTCTGTTATGGCCGTTTTGAGGTTTGCAACCGTTTTGACTTGGCCTCTTTGTCGATTTGGCACTGGGCCGTTTTGACAATATTGCCGATTGATAAGGCAGAAGATGTCTTTGAAAATTTGCCGCTTGAAACGGACCTTGTAGCTTTGCCGTTTTGGAGCGGACTTTGTAATTTTGTTGTCTGTCTGATCAGCAGGACGAAAATGGTCTTTAAGAAAATATGATGACAATATATGCCTCAATAACGATATATGCATCAATAGCGATATATGCATCAATAGCGATATATGCCTCAATAGCGATATATGCCTCAATAACGATATATGCCTTGGTGGCAATATATGTATCGTTGGCAATATATGCATCGTTGGCCATATATGTATCGTTTGCAATATATGTATCGTTTGCAATATACGTATTGTCAATTCTTGGATTTTGGTGACGTGGTTCAGCCTAAAATGACTTACGTCCACGGTTGTTTTAATATTTGTTTTCTCAAGATCTGCAATCATATGAGAAACAATACTTGCGAATATATATTTTTCATTGTTTTGAAATATTTGATAATTCATGTTATACATAATATTCCAGAAACAATTAACAAAGACAAAACAAATTGGACTTATCTCTGTTTTGACCGTTTGGCCAGATGCCGTTTTGAGAAAACCGTTTGAGGTTTGCACTCAATCGGCACTAGGCCGTTTTGCAAATATTGCCGTTTTGCCCTCTGATCTGGACGACGGCATTGCAGAGAAATCGGTTGACCGATTTGCATATCGGCTTCATGCCGTTTGCTTCTTTTCTCAACTTTGGAGATCGGGTTCCTCCCGTTTCCTCCTTCGGTAGTCTGCTTCTTCCATTCTGGAGTATTTTTCTACCTCAATCCGCAAAAGATCCAAGGTTTTAGGAGTGTTTGCAATCAGAGCATTCTCCAACTCTCTGTATTTACAATTTCTTTTCAGCGCCTCTGCTGCAAGATTGGGTGCTACATCAGGAAGAGTTGCTAGCTCTGTGCTAAATCTAGCCACGTATGCAGCCAACGATTCTCCTGACTGTCGCATCATGTCAAACAGAACGGCTGAAGATTTCTCCGTCGGTATACATGAGCTGAATCGGCTTCTGAATGCTTTTTCTAGTTGCTCGAAACAGTCAATGGATCCGGCCGGTAATTTTTCAAACCAAGTGTTGGCTATCCCTTTAAGGGTTATTACAAATATTTGGCACAAAGCCTCATCCTTTCTAGTAAAAAACTTAACATGTTTCTTTACTAAACTCACATGAACCGTTGGATCTGTTGTCCCATGGTAGTGATCGGATGGTAGCTTGACATGCCTGCTCACTTGATGTTTCCGAACCCGAAGGGTTAACGGATTTCTTGGATCATCGTCCTGTTCTTCGCGATCTGGTTGCTGAACAGACCGTTTAAACAGATCTGGATTATCTCTATCATGATCTCTCTTTGGTTGGTGTGGAGTCACCGATCTCTCTCTGCTTCTCCTTTTCTCGGATCTACTTTGAGATGATTGTTCATGACTCCTTCTTGCGCTGCGTTGAGCTATTTGGTTGACAAATTCTTCTATGTCTTCCCTTCTGGGTAGATCTGCACTTTGATGGCCTGGTGGTGGCTCCAAAGATGGTCCTACTGCCTGTTGATTGTAGATCCGTTGAGGAACAACTGGCTGGTTGACTAGTGGAGGAACTCCTCCTATGAACGTTTGCATCATCACGTTCATCCTTTGGTGCAGGGCAGCAAACTCGAGCATGATGGCTTGTTCAATGACCTCTGAGGTTGCGCCTGGACATGGGATTTCTGGAAAATTAGGTCGTTGAGCCGTGGCGTTTAAATTTACGCAAGAAGATGGAGCTTGCGCCAGTGGTGTTTCACGTTGATCCGTAGCAACACCAGTGGGTTGATTTGATTGAAGATCTTGATTGGATGCCATTTTTGGAAATGAAAACCCCAAATTTTGAGAAAGAAGAGCTTTGAGTCTCAAGGCTTGCTCACTTGAAACTTCAAAAGCTCTCAACGAAAGCACCAAATGATAATCCGCTGAACGGGGTGAGGGCTTTTCCGTCAAATGGCATGCCGGAGTGTGGTGATTGAAGCTCCTTGAGCGACCTGCAAAACCGCCGGAGTAATCTCCGGCGGAGAGTCTCCGATGCCAAAGTCAGTGTTTGGATAATAGTGTCTAGAGAAAGTATGGGGCTGCTTAGCTTGCCCTCGATTGAGATCCAAAAGTCCTTTTTCAAGTACTTCCCCCTAGTCCATATGTAGGGCTAGAGTGGTTGAATCTTTTGACTTTTCTCCCCCTTTTTTCAGAGGGTGGTTGAAAGGTAAGGTCTCATAATTGTAACGTGTAGCTACTATATGATGAGTTGGTGGGGGCAAGTAAGGTTGTTCCCCACACCAACTTTGACTAAATGTATAATGGGAGTTATATAAAATATACCTCTGTTTGGAGCTTACTGCTCGTGTCAAATCGGCATGGTGCCGTTGTGTCAAATCGGTCAGGTGCCGTTCTCGCCAATCGGCCTGGTGCCGTTTGGAGGCTGTTGACTTGGTCAACGTATGAAGCGGTGCCGATCCGTTTCCTCATGGCTTGAATGGATCGGCTTTGTGCCGTTTGGTGACAACGGGCCAGACTTGTCCTTTTGCCACTTATTCCCGTTGACTTGGTCAATCGGTCGTGATGCCGTTTTGACTGGTCAACGGTACTTGTGAAGGTACAATGTCCGTTATGCCCTTCTAATTATTTTTTGTATTATCAGTCCCCTTTACCGGACATTGCATTCTGTTGTATATCATGCATAGACTTCTTCTAAATCTTTTAATTCTGCAGCTTGATTGTTGTTTCTTTCTGCTGTTGAGCATCAAGCTGTTAACGAGGTTGCGTTCCTTTGTCCTAACAGGTTAGATAACCTCCTCAAGTCTTCCTGCTCTCTCGTTTTTGGTGTAACTTTGTCCATGTTTGCAAAAGAGTTTTGTCTATTTTTTGGTAATCAACAACTAGAACGTCAAATTGTGAGAGAAAATAATTATATTACAGTATTTCTTTTTTCTCCTAACTCAAAAATTTAGAGTACAAAATTTAACAGTACTTACATAAAGAATAATATAAATCGTGTAAAATGCCTGTATGGATACTAGAAATTCTACGACTGCTGCTGCGCTGCGCTGCGCTGCTAATGACTCCAAGACTCCCCCAAGAAAGTCTTTGCCGCATCCAAACTCGGGAAATAAGTGGGCTCCATAAACAACCGGCTCAGCCAGTCACCCGTCTCCCATCCGCCGCCCACCGCCACCCCTCTCCCTTTATTCGCCTCCAAGCTCCCCACCGCCACCACCAGCACCTGCTTGTACGCGAAATAGAACCTCTTCACTGCCCCCTCCACCGCCTGCAACCCTTGCAGCAGATGAATCTTCCCTACATCTCCCTTCTCCTTGTACAACCTCATAGCCTCCTCTTGTATCCTGGGCCCACCTTTCGGGTCCACCACCACACCCAGTATCTCCGGTACTCTATGCTTCAAATTCCTACACGACCTCGTCATCTCCACTAACCCTCTCGATCTGAAACAGAACGCCTCCGTTTCGTCCGGCGAGTTCATCAACAACTGATGCTTCAACCGCAAGAAATCGTTTGGGTCCATCAACAGATGTAGATCTTGAATCTCCTCCAGGAGCTTCCATGTCCTCTCCAGGAGATAACAATCGTTCGCGGCTTCATCGAATCTCTTGCTCTCGATTCTCTCCGTCACGCGCTTGATCACCTCTTTCCCCACCTGGATCCACGATTCCAGAATCTGGTGCGTCGTGTACACCGTTTGATTCTCGTGATTGTCTATCTGATGATCGTACGGGCTCCGTTTCAAAGCGTGGATTTCCGCAGGCCTGCAAACGGCGTCGTAGTCTAGGTTCGGCTTCCCGGAGAGATTTGGCTCGCCGAGACCGAGCGTGTACGGGCACCGCCTCATCTCTGCCTCGATGGAGTACAGGATTCTCTGCGCAACGTCCTCGGATCTCTGCCACGTGGCGAGACGAGGCAGCAGGCTAGCCTCGCTCACGCTGTTCACCACAGTGGTTTCACCACAGAGTTTCCACACCTCAGCATGGCTCCCATCGCGCGCCAGCACACCGTTGGTTGAGCTCAGATCGACGATCGGAGCAGCAGCGGCACTCGTCCCGCTGTCATCTTCGCAGAGGATAGCGATTAATTCAATCTGTGAAGTGGTGAGCGACTGGAGCCTCCGAGTCCATTCCCTCTGGTTGGCGTAGTGTCTCGGGTCCGATAAAACCGTGGAAAGGAACCGGAACGTGATTTCGAGAGCATGTAAGGCCGGTTTGAGAAGAGACTCGGTTTTCCAATCGGGAAAGTCGTTAGAGGCCCACAGTTTCCTAAGGTCCGGGAGGCGGAGGTAGTGGTCGTAGGCTGAGCAAGCGGAGTCGGCAGCGGCGATCGGCGAGAGATTGGTTATTCCGCGGAAGAGTGGGGTTGGGATTGAAAGATGGAGCTTGTTGTTGTTGGAGAGTTTAGGAGATTTGGTGGGGAGATCAGAGGATACCATTTTTGCTTTCCAATCTAAATCAACCATGATTGATTTTTCAAAATCAGAAAAGAAAGAGATTTTGTTTCTAATTGTTCGAGTTTTGGTTTGTGGTTTGACGATAGAGAGAAGGGCGAAGGGTGTATATATATGTGTAGTCGAGACGCGCTATGGAGTTTGGATATGGATTAGGAAGGGAAGAAGACAAAAAAGGCGTGTGAAAACTCTCCGCGCAGAACGGGCTGATTTGTTTCCATTTTTATTATTATTTTGGAGTTGATTTGAATTTTTGAGAGTGGTGGTGGTGGAAAATTGAAATTTCAATGATTTTTTAATCTTATTTTCGATAATAAAAAGAATTAGGAGAAGAAAAGGTTGTTTGAAGCTTATCCAGAACAGCGAACGTGGAAGGCGGAAGGTGTGCAGGTGTTGTTGGTGGGGAAGCAGGAAGTCGGAAACGTTCAAAAAAAACATTCAAAATCTTAGACTATGGTCGTTGTTCCGTTTTGTTCAAAACTTGATCCATATCTTAGAACTGTCACGTGCTACAGTCTAAATCTTTTTTCTCGGTGACCAATTTTTTTTTAATTTGTGTTTAATCTGTAGTGTCGGTAATTATAGAACGTTTTAGTATTTTTTCATTACTCACACATTATAGAACGTTTTAGTTTTTTTCCAAATGCTCAAAATTCTCCAGTTTTCAAATTTTTCCAAAATTTTCCAAATTAACACTAAAAATTAGAAAAATCTGAAGACGCCTTTTTAAAGTTTTTCAATTTTTTTTTCTTACTCCAACTCAACCAGTCCATCTTGTTAATTTTAAAAAAAAAAATTATTTTAGACAAGTTTAACTTCGTAATTTTGATAATTAATATATATATTCAATCATTAAAATAACTAAACAATTGTGCTAAAAATACTTCATAATTGATATTTATCTATAAATTAATCCAAGTAATTGATCTCAATGTTCCAATTGTTTTAATTAACCAATACTCCTAATTAAATTCATATGAGTAAAATTATATCAAAATTTATATAGTTTTAATTTTTGGTATAGAAATTTATTTATTTCATCACATCTTATCTTATTTACTTATAATGATTCACGTGTATTTTTTGATGCATTGACAAGACAAGATAATGGTTTTCCTATGCCTCGAGCTGGTAAAACATTATTCTTGTAATTCATAACAATATTTATTAACTGTTACATTAATAATTTTTTAAAAGTATGTCTGATTGTATTTATCTTTTGCAGGTTACTATTATGGAGTTGATGTTGGTTATCCAAATATTCATGAATTTTTAGCTCTTTATAGTGGTGAACGGTATCATTTAAATGATTTTCGTGGACGAGGAAGGATAACAAGCAAATATGCATTGTTTAACTATAGTCATTCGTCATTGAGAAATGTGATTGAAAGGGCTTTTGGCGTTCTGAAAGCTAGATTTCCAATCTTAAAATCCATTCCAAATTATCCTCTTCGTCGTCAAAAGTAAATACCTCTAGCTTGTTGTGCACTACACAACTTTATTCGAATGGAAGATAGAACTGATCAAATATTCACAGAATATGGTATAGAAGGTCTGCAAAATTTTAACGAGAACGAAGTTAATATGACGCAAGAAGGTATTCAAGTGGACATGTCCCAACAATTATAATATTATTAGAATATGACGAAGTAACAAGTTAAATTAAGTCTGCTTTTAATGTTTATATTTGTAGTATTCGCGTAAAAAACAAATAATTCAAGACTATTTTATATGTATTTTATTTTCATGAACGGAATTATTATATTTATATTTGAATTTTAACATGAATAGAATTAACATATTTATATTTGATTTTTAACAAAATTAAAATTGGCTACTGTTTAGTTTATTAATCTTCTAAGAAATAAATGATAGAATAATTTTTTAATTAAAATCAAATTGATTGAACAAAATTAGTAGTTTTCGTTTTTCAAAAAAAAAAGAAATAGTTGTTAGGTGAATACGATTTCGAGTTTTTAAAGCTGGAAAATTTTCACGTATTGTAGCAAACAAACACCATATTCAGTTTTCTAGTATTTTCCAAAAAAAATCTAAATCAGAGATATTTCGGAAAAATAAAAACAGAAAAAATAGAAAAAATAGAAAATTTTCCTGAAGTGAAAAGCCCCTGTGGCTACAATTTCTTTTGTCCGAGAATATATTAAAAGAATTGAAAACACAAAGTAAACTGATTTTTTTCATTATCATACACCCTCCTTTCCTTCAAATTTAATTTTTTTACTCCTTTTGTTATATATTATTTGTCTTTTTTATTCAGCCGTCAAAACTAAAGAAGTAATTAAAATGCTATTTTTTACATATCTATCCTCATAATTTTGAAAAAATATTATATTTAATTATCATTAAGATTATTAATTAAATTCATATTAAGAGTTGATTAAGTAACATTACACTAACACTACCTAAAAAGTAGAAAAAACGACCATTAATTTAAACAAGAAAAAAATGTCTAAAATGACAATTGATATGGAACGGAGGGAGTAATTTTAGCATTTATTTTGAATTTTTTAACCATTAAAAAAAGTAAAATTATAATTTCTAAGAAATTTTAACATATAATAATTTTAAAAATATTAGAATGTAGGTAAAAAAAAATTAAAACTTAAGGTAGTTACTGTATCATTTTTCTTAATTTCTACTCCAAAATATTTATCCACACTTTTTATACTTTACGAATTTATAAAAATAATGTATTTTTTCATTATTTTCTTATTACAATATAAGAGGAGTACTGTGGATTGACAAAAATGAGTGCCTATAATCCTATTTAGTATTTTACCACTACAATCCTTTTTCTTCAGCCAATGATAAATGGTGTTATACATTCTGCAATACCAACCCATAATTAGGATAAAACTTAATAAGTGTACTTAAGTGGGCAAAATTACAATAAAAACGAATGATTTTGGAACCAATGACCGAAGGACATGTATGCAAGGGCAGAGCCAAGAAAAAGTAAGAGGTGGGTGAAATTAGACTAATTATTTTAAGAACTAGATCATTTTTATATTTTTGTATTTTTTAATATAGAAAATGATATATATAAAATATTTAAGAGCTTGTTTAATTATAAAAATTGTAATATGTGTAGATAAGGAATGAAAGAACAAATCGCTCATAACAAGTTCCACCAATTTTTATTAATTTTATATTACACTAAAAAAAATATTTAATATTAGACTTTTTCTATAAGTTTAATTATTATTCTTTTAAAAATGGATGAACCCTACAATTTTGAATGGAAACTATGGGGAAAAATTGATTGGGGTTACTAGTTGAGGGGGCGAATAAGGGTTTTGAAAACCTTTGGTTAGGGTGAATGGTTATAGGAATAAATATTCCTCTTATATTAAGTATTGTATTTACATTTACTAATTATAAGATACCTCACATTAAGGATTAATACGTTGAAAAAATTGGATTTTCGAGAATCTAACATTTCTTGACTCATCCACTTTCCTTTATTTTTTCCCTAGCTAAAAAGTGGTGAATCTCACTTTCATAAATGGAAATTAAAGTTACACTTGCGTATATCCCTTACAACTATATATATTTTAAACTACACATTTACGTTATTCACAGTTTAATTAATAAATAAAATTATTCCTTATGAAATTTATTGTCTTATTCTTTTCCACATACAAAAAATCATGTCTTATTTAATAATATTATTTTTAAAATTTATTTTAGCAATTAATTTATGCAAACCAATAAAATAATTTAATGTGGTTAATTTGTGCTATTTTATAATAGGTTAAATAATGTGATATATTTCATTATCAATTATTTAAAAAAAATAACATGACATATAAAAAATGATTATTTAATACTGCTAAATAATAATAAAAAATGATTATTTATCATACACTTACATCATATAATCTTAACCATAACCAAATTAAGTTAGCTTTCCAAAAGAAATTAAGCTAAATTACATAAATAATTATTATTTAAAGATAAAGTAGGGGAAGTATTAAATACTCCCTCCGTCTTTTAATAACAGACGTTTTAGGATAGTAGAAAAACATAAGACAATGATCTTTGATCTTATTTTATTTCATATTGTTTCATTTTTACTTCTAATTTTCACTCAAATTACCACACCATCATTAAATTAATTTGATTCAAAAAATAATAATTATCATTTGTACAAAATATATATTTCAAAAAAAATAAAATAATAAATACTCTAAATAGTAGAAAAATATAGAAAAATGTTAACAATCCTTTAGTATGTCGGACAACGGGACAAGTCTTTTTTGCTGTCCTGCACTGCACTAGACAAAATTGCCGTGAATTTCTTGAAAGGTCAAAAGAAGCTCCGTCGTTTAATTGGACTCAATCTCCGTGTTTAATGCCTCGATTCCAATCGAAAAGGACAAGGAGTTACAAATAATATAATAAAAATTCCTTCAGGAAAATACAAATAGGGATAAAGACTAAAGAGGATTGCCGCATCACAATTTAACCATTCACTTTTAATCTTACCTAAATTTACTGTCAGTTTTTCTCCAGTAGATAAGATCACCAAGATTTATTGTTTTTCTTGATTTTTCTAATTTTAAATTTCCAGATTTTTTAATTAAATTTCAAAATTTTATTTTCTATTTTAGAAAACAATTGTAAGTTTTTTTTATAAAATTATGACTTGGAAAAAAAAAATACCTCTTCATCTTATAACGGTCAAATGTTAGAATTTTAATATTGTTAGTCAAAATTTAATAATAAAATGATAGTTTGGTGGTATTTTTATCTAACAAAGTAAAAGTTGGTGATCAAAGGTGATGGTTTGGTCAAATTATCCATAAGGTTAGATGTTGGTGTGACCATCTTTATCCATATAAAATATTCCCTATGGTCTCCAATAAATGTCGTTTATTATTCTGGCACGTATTTCAAAGCGGTCGGAATAGTAACTATATGATCTCGAAAAATTCTGAATTTTTTTCCAACGTACGTCAAGGATTCACGTACGTTGGAAATTTTTTTTGGAATTTTTCGAGGTCATATAGTTACTATTCCGGTCGCTTTGAAATGTGTGCCGGAATAGTAAACCACATTTATTGGAGACCAGAGGGAGTATAAAAGATGCTCTTATATATTATTTTCGTTTTTCCAACTCAGTGTGTATATAAAGATCGCCCAATCAATGATGTTATGTGATAAAATTAACAAAATTAGAAAATTTAAAATTTTAAAAACTTAGGTAATGGTGAGTGAACCTACTTATATGTAACCATCTATTTATTACGTGTTATAATTTTATTAGTTAAACAATTTTTGTATACACGTGCAGTAATAAAAAGTGGAGAATATTTTATAATCTCACTATTCCCACCTCTCATGAATGGTCTACGTGTCAAACATCGATTTCTCCTCCAAGGCCAACTACGCACCGCTTCTTTGCCAACTGGACACGCGGATAAGGCATGTGAGGTGGGGCACCTAACCCCCAAACAAATCGCGTGCAGTGCACCACCTTCTGTTTATTTTTTTATCCACTAACCACAACAGTCCCATTTCATTCGGACCCATCAGAAGAGCAGGTGCTGCCACGTGGAGTTTAATAACATGGGTCCTGACCATTGGTTGGCTTTCAAGTGATCCAGGTTAGACAGGTGATGTTACCGCCAACCAAAAGGCTCAGTTATGGCATTTTTCTTTTCTTTAAAAATGAATTATTTTTGGACCCGATAAGGCTCAATTAGAATAGGACTAACTAATGAGTAAATAAATACGACGTTGACCCTTTCCAAAAAAAAAAACGACGTTGACTATTTATTCTTTGACTCAAAATCAAAATCAAATCATGGTTAATTGAGACTATAAAGTCAACACTTATTAATTAGATTTTATTATCTTAATGCTCCCCATAATTCTTCCTTAGCTCTTTGCATCATTAAAATTTCTAATCGCACTCCTTGTTTGTTTAGCATTTTCAAACTAACACCTTCATTTTTTCTCTCCCGTAAGAATTGTTAATTCATAATGCTTTATTTTCAGATAGAATCTAATTATTTATATATCGCCATATAATTATATTTTTAAAAGGAAAGTTACATGAAATTATATATATATATATAGGGTTTTGCTAACCTGTCCACTTTAAGGGTAGGTTAGCATTGTGTCCATTTTTATTGAACATAAATTACTCTTACTTTACATTAATTACATTAAAACACACGAGAATAAATATGGTAGTTTTAATTATTTCTCTATCCTTCTAATTAACACCACGTTAATTAATTGATTTTATCTTTACTCTTCTCTCTCTCCGATCTCCTCACTTTCTTCTTTTTTCTTTCTTCTTTTTTCCATTTTTTTAAATAATCAGAGTTTGAAACAAGTCATATTCCATTAATCAACTCCAGTAAGTGTAAAAAACCCACTTGTTTGCTTTTGTTTGTTTTAAAAGACCAAACATGAACCTTGGCTCCTATCTTCAGGCTTCAGCGACCCTTAGTTTCGTTCCACAACCCCGTTCCATCCCTGATTCAACGCGAACAATCCGCTTCTTTTCATCGGCCATCTTTTTAATGCCATGTTCGTACACACCTTACCTGACGGTTCGATGGACTCCACATCAATCCTTTTACGGCGGTAACCATCATCTCCAATCTGTTCCAGCAATCTCTCTTCTTGTGGCTTGAGGATTTTTAACCAAATAAACACTCACGCATCAACGGATGAAAAAAGTTTTTTTTTTCAAACTGATTATTAAAAAAAATGGAAAAAAGAAGAAGAAAGAAGAAAATGTGGAGATTAGGATGAGAATTGTCAGAACCATTCTCCTTTATTAATTTTTTTTTCAAACTCTGATTATTAAAAAAAAAAATGGAAAAAGAAAGAAAGAGGGAAGTGAGGAGATCGGGGAGAGAGAGAGAGGAGTAAAGATAAAATTAATTAATTAATGTAATGTTAATTAGAAGGATAGAGAAATAATTAAAAATACCATATTTATCCCCCATGTGTTTTAATAAAATTAATGTAAAGTAAGGGTAATTTATGTCCAATAAAAATGGACACAATGCTAACCTGCCCTTAAAGTGGACAAGTTAGCAAAACCCATATATATATATATCCCACAATGATATATCATCATACCATATAGGATAGTACGACAGTCTATTTAAAATAGTCCCTCAAAAAATTTACCCAAACTCTATAACTTCTATAGTTTTTAAAGATTTTTTATAGGGGTAAAGTTTAGTGTGAAGTTAGACAAATTTTTTAGGGGCACATAATACTGTATAGAAAAATTTATTTATTTTTACTTTTTATTCTTTAATAATATACAAAATATTTAGAAACCATCTTATAAAGATATAAAAGTTAGTAAAATATGTTTAAGAAGCAAGGTAGTCAAACCTGGCAAAGCCCGGCAAGTTCGACCAAAAAATCTGACGACAGATCACCAGGGCGGGTTTGAAAACCCCAAAAACCCTCTCAAATGATTTTTTTAAAATTTTGGTAGACCTGACCAGTTTAGGTAAACCCGAATTGACCCAAAAAAATTTTAAAAAAAAAATTTGGAAAATATGCTAAATATGGGATTCGAATCCATGCTCAGTGTGTTGGCCAATAAAATCTTAACCACTACATCAACACTATATTTGTGCTATTATATGACAACATATAATATACGGCAAAAAGGGGTAAAAGGACCCTAGATTTTAATGTTTTATTTAATGGGAACCCTCAACTATTTTTTTTGTCTTTTTACACCCTGAATTATAATATTTTGTTTGATGACAACCCTACCGTCACGGTGAGCTGACATGACATCGTTATCTGCCTTTTAAAAAAAAAAAATACATCGTTATGTGCCACGTCATCTATCCAACCGTTGCCATGTCAGCTTGTCATGTCATAGTAGGATTGTAATTAAATAAAACATTAAAGTTTAGGGTTCCCATTAAATAAAACATTATAATTTAAGGTCCCTTTATTCCTTCGAGGCGGTGGTTGTGATGGTGACGATAGTGGTGGAGGTGGATGGTTGCCGATGATGGTGATGGTGTGACCGTGGTTCGGGTTTAGTAGAGAGGGAGAGATAATTTTGGTCGGGACAACCCGACTGGGTCTGAGTCTCAATAGGTCGAGACCATCATTTTTGCTACCATTTATTAGAGAATTAAAATCTCATTAAGCTATATTAATGAAATGATATTCTCCCTTTGGAACCAAGCCCTCGAGATTTTTCCAAAAGATTAGAAGATTAATTTTTCTTATATTTTTTTCATTTATTTTTAGTAAAAAAGGATAAAGGGATCGTGAACTCTGATGTTTTATTTAATCACAACCTTTATCCTTATTTTTATCCTTTTACCCCTTCAATTATTTTTATTTATTTAATTACGACCTTGCCACGTGGCCGGTTCACGTGGCAAGTTTCTGAAGTGGCATTTAACGATGCCATGCCAGCTTTTAGTCACAACAGGGTTGTAATTAAAAAAAGAAAAAAATTGAAGGGGTAAAAAGACAAAAAAAATAGTTGAGGGTTCCCATTAAATAAAACATTAAAGTCCAGGGTCCCTTTACCCTTTTTTGCCTATAATATACATACATACATATATATATAAGATAAATATTTTATTTATTTTTAAATTTTTTTATTTACCACATTTTACTTATTAATTTATTAAATTACGGGTCAATTCAAGTTTTTTCGGGTTGATCTTTTCTCCAGACCGAGTTTATGAACAGTTTAAATTTTACAACCCTGCTAAGAAGTTTTGATTTATTTGTCATTAATATTACTAAATTAACTTTAATTTTATATTATTCCAAAAGTCCAAGAGGCCAAATATAGATTTTTTGGGTAAGTGAAAGTGGAATTCATTAACAAATCTAACAATTTAAGAACTATATTAGGAACTTCTAAATTTTTTGAGCTAGCTAATTAAATTGAGATTTAAAAAAAAATGAGGGCTGGGCCATAATTTTTAAAATAAAAGTAAAAGTAAAACTATATCAAATTGACGCGGGCCGTGATAGTATGAATTAGAAATTAGGGTGCATTCATTCTAAATTTCTAATTCCATAAATGTAGAAAGTATATGTTCACTCACTGTGCGACACTATGCACTATACAAGGATACAACAACATGACTTGGGATTACACGCATGTATGTATATATAAAAAAGAAAAAAAACAATTCTTGGGCGGGCCCAGACCTACCCTGCCCACCTCTGGCTCTTTTTATAGGTAGAGAGTAGTTCTAAATCAATAAGAGTTCTTAAATTTAAGTCTTAAATATGCTTTGTTAAAAATTACGATGGAGGTTCTGTTCGGCTCAAATTTAAAATAGTCAGCACTTAATATAATAATCGGATTACCGAATCACCTTAATTTATGTTTTTTATGTATCTAAAATATTAAATTCTCTTTCTATCATCCAATAAATCAAAGAGTATACTTATTTACTATTCCTTCTGTCTTTTAATAACTGTCGTTTTTCTACGGATTTTTACTGTTCATAATACTTATCATTTTATCTTTTTCGAGGTATATATTTTGTGCGAATGACAATTGTTTTTTATGCATTAACCCAATTTGATGATAGTGTGATAATTTGAGTAAAAATTAGGAATAAAAATAAAACAATTTGAAATAAAATAAGATAAAAATTATTATTTTCAATTTTTTACAATTCTAAAATATGGACGCGGCTCCTTTAATTTTCCTTTGAACATGATTAGTCATGTTAGAAGAATCTGAATCGTTCAATAAAATTGGACGGATGAGATTAAAAATTCAAATCATTAATGAGTTGATCACTTGTTGAATTTTATTGACTGGTTAACTCATTAATGATTTGAATTTTTAATCTCATCCGTTCAATTTTATTGAACGATTCAGATTTTTCTAACATGATTAGTTATTTTCAAAAGAAATTAGAGGAGTCGCGTCCCTAAAACGTCAGATAAAATAGGTGAGAGGGAGTATTAACTTTGGAAAAAGAAATCCGGCAAAACGGATAAAATAGAATTTATATTGTTATTGGAAGCGCATCCGGACTCTTTGTCTCGTGGCACTCGTAGTATCGTTGTTGTTTTTTGACTTGGAAGAGATTTTTATTGTTAGGAGCCGGCAGCACAGGTTTCCTAGTAAGGGACCTTACATGACTTTAGTGCTATTGGCCAGCTTTATTTGTCAAACGTTTATTTCTTATTTATTAACTCAGTATCTCTTATCCGTTGAGTGGAGTTAAAAACAAATCTAGTTCCAGTTTGAAATGCACGATTCAATCCTCTAGAGTAGGCGTAGGATAATTAGTGTAGTGCAGGTAAACTAGAATGAATGGATGGGTGCATTTGTGTTTGGATGGTAAAAGATTTATTCATTATTAAATCATAAATTAAGTTTGATTACGGAGAATGAAAAAATCATATAGGTATAAATATTCTTCTCATACCCGATTATCCTCAAATAAAATAAATATTATATTAAGAGGGTAAAGAGAATACCTGAGTAAATCGGGGGAAATTATACATGAAAAAACATGCATTGGTATAATGGTAAATAACGATATTACATAGCATAATATTCGTTAAGTTTCATAACGACCTTTACGAAAAATATAATAAAAATAATGTAATTGTAACTTGTTAGGGCTACGATTCATGACGACCCATAAGACATGAAGCCCATATGAAGATATAAGCTCACATAAAAAAGCTTTCACCATACGCAAGTACATACAAGTCCGCATACGCATACACGCACAGGTGGCACGACTTGGGGATCACTCTCCACTTTCCTTGACTGTAGGTGTCACTTTTTGTGATCAACAGAGAGTGGATCACGCCACCTCCATTTTCTCTCTCTATGGTTACCAGTGTTATAAATAGGACTTGTAATTACAGTAGAAACTCGATAAATTAATACTCGATTATTTAATAAACTCTCTAAGATAATATTTTTGGCCGGTCCCGACTCGGGGATAGGGTGCTAAATTAATAATTCGCTAAAATTATAAGATAATACATTTTTGATAATTTCTTTAGACCCCATATAAAATATAAATTAATAATTCCTTATATATAGCATATTACATGAATGATTTATGAAGGTTTCTTGAAAAATGACTCAATTGTCTTTTGTTTTTTGTTGAAATCAATTTCCCCTTGAATGTCGTCTCTAATTTTCCTTAGCATGGTAAGAACTTCTGGTGTTGTTTTCTCATAGCTCAACAAGAAATTGTTCAATGTGATTGCCGCTTTAATAGCTTCGTTTCGCGAAGGGGGCTCCATTGTAGAACTTTCATCATTTGATATACAGTACATGCATTGTATACAATAATTACAGTAAGTGAAAGCTTGAAAGGTGTTTGTAAACTAAGTATTTTACTATAAATTAATAAAATATTAATTAATATATAAATTAATAATTATTAATTTATCGATTAATTAATAACTTTTTTAATTAATAAATTTTGGTCGTCCCAAGTGTATTATTTTATAGAGTTTCTACTGTATATCTGAATAAACGGTTATCTTGTACTGTAATTTTCATGAAATTCTTTTACGTTATTATTGAATACAATACTATTCTTGATTGTTCTTAGACTTTTTTTGTCTCACCATCAACATAACCGGA
The DNA here is from genome assembly GCA_963691705.1 of Viola odorata. Lineage (NCBI taxonomy): Eukaryota > Viridiplantae > Streptophyta > Magnoliopsida > Malpighiales > Violaceae > Viola > Viola odorata. Next base: position 46,975,534 of record OY829538.1, on the reverse strand, counting down.
TTTATCCTTACTAAATGACCTATACATGCCGTTACTTCTTAACATATTTTTGTTGTTGTTATGATATGATTATAAGTTGCATTTACTATCTTTTTTTTCTTATCTAAAAACTCCAAAGGCTAGGCATATATTAAAGCTTCAAGGAGAATGTTCCATTTCAATAAGATTTGCAAAGATTGGGTCTAAAACTAAAGACTAGAAGTAGCTTCCTAGACAGTTTGAAGCTGGGTTGGAAAAAACAAATTTGGCAATAAAATCAACTGCATTGTTTTTTAATTTCGGAACATAACTGAAAGACCAACCGGTATTATTATATCTCTTACCTCAATTTTGTGGAGAATGGATCAATGACACTTGTTTAAACTTCCATTATTGATTTTTAGATAACAATTTGAGGATCACTCTTAAAAGTGACATTCCCCTAGACTCGAAACCTAAACAACATGCACACTTCTGAGAGCCTACCTCATTAAAAATGGGGTAAAAGCTAAAAAAAAACCCTGAACTTTAAAGTTTTATTTAATCGCAACCCTGAACTTTTATTTTGTTAAATTATAACCCTGGTCAAACACGAATTGTTTAAGTTACCCCCTACCGTGACAGAAATCAGACGTGGCACCGTTGACCGACGTTATGTGCCACGTCAGCGGTGCCACTTCAGCGTCTCCTGCCACGTCAGATGACACCGTCGTGCTTGACTAGGGTTGTAATTAAACAAAATAAAAATTCAAGGTTGTGATTAAATAAAACTTTAAAGTTCAGGTTTGAAAAATTCCAAAAAATTTAATAATTCCAAGGAAAATGTACAAATTCCAAAAAAAAATGTAAAAATTCACAAAAATAATTGTAAAAATTCCTAAAATAATTGGAAAAATATATTACTCCAAAACCCTTCCCATTACCGCACCCTTCCCTCAGTTCTCAACCCTAGAACGCCCCACCTTTCTCTCACTTCTCTTCGATTTGGTGAGTAGTTTTTGATGTTCATCTCTTAAAATTTTCAAAAAATGTTAAAATTTCAAAAATAATTTAATTAATCTAAAAATCTAGAAAGAATGTAAAAATTCTAAAAAGATGTAAAAAAATCCAAAAATAATTTAATTAATAAAAAAATCAAGAAAAATGTACAAATTCCAACAAAATGTAAGAATTCCAAAAAATGTACAAATTCCAAAAAAATATACAAATTCTCAAAAAAATATAAAAATTCCAAAAAACTTAAATATCTACAATTAATTATTTTTTTGCAATTTTTTGGATTTTTAGATTAATTAATTATTTTTTAGAATTTTAACATTTTTTTTGGAATTTGTACATTTTTCTTGGAATTATTACATTTTTTGGAAATTTTCAATTTTTCTGGATTTTTAGATTAATTAAATTATTTTTTGATTTTTTACAATTATTATTGTGAATTTTTACAATTTTTTTTTATTTTTTAATTTAATTATATTATTTTGGAGTAATATATTTTTTTTCGCAAAAATCAGAAATCACACAATAAATTTCGGTAGGGGTAAAAGCTGAAAAACAACCCTGAACTTTAAAGTTTTATTTAATCACAACCCTGGACTTTTATTTTGTTTAATTACAACCTTGGTCAAACACGACTGTGTCATCTGACGTGGCAGTAGACGCTGACGTGGCAACGTGACGTGGCACCGCTGACGTGGCACATAACGTCGGTCAACGGTGCCACGTCTGATTTCTGTCACGGTAGGGGGTAACTTAAACAATTCGTGTTTGACCAGGGTTGTAATTTAACAAAATAAAAGTTCAGGGTTGCGATTAAATAAAACTTTAAAGTTCAGGGTTGTTTTTTAGCTTTTACCCATTAAAAATGATTCTACTCTTTACCTTATTTTCTTTTGAAATACGATAATCGGTATATTTAAATCATTTAATAATATAACTATAGGTTGTGTTTAATGATATATCGTGGCTCGTGTTTATCTTCTTAGTTTTTATAAATTAGTATTTATTAGGTGCACAAATCAAATAAACATAATATAATAAAAGTTAATCTACATTTAAATTAAAATTATGTTAATTAATTAATTGAAAAAAATCTTCTTTTTACTATTAATTTTTTTATTGTACGTATGCATCTTTCTATACATACTCAAGTAGGGGTGTACACGGTCCGGTTCGGGCCGGTTCTTGGGCTAGAACTGGACCGGACCAGAATTACCGGTTCTGGGTCAGGACAGAACCGGACCGGCCCGGACACTTCCGGTCCGGGCCGGGCCGGTTCTGAATTTTCCGGGTCGGACCGGTTCCGGTTCTGACCCGGTTTTTTTTTTTATTTTTTTTTTTAGTATTTATGAGGAGTTAAGTTTAGAAGGAAAAAAGAAAGTGGGAGCCAAGAGGATTTGAACCTCTACCCTTTAATATGGTAGGTGAGGTGTTAACCATTAAACCAAATGGAAATTTTGATATCATTGTGCATATATATATATTTTAAAGTTTGGAGAACTGAAACCTTAATTATTTATTGATAATAATTAATAGCTATATTATTAATAATTAATGGTCTTATTTTATACATATTAACTATATAAATGGCTATTACAATTTACAACTATATATTACTAGTATGTGTCATCTTAACTATATAAATGACTATTAAATTATTTTTTCTTAGGTAATATAACATCCTTAATAAAATTCTGTATTTAAAGTAATAAATAAATAAAAAAATGAGGACTTTTAATTGAGTTTAAAAGAAAAAAAGAAAAAAATGCATAATACATTAGTAATTTAAACATTAATACAATTTAAATTAAAAGCATAAAACTCTAAACAATTAGTCAATTTTAATTTTATGACAATTGATAATAATCTCTAAACTATATTATTAATAATTAATGGTCTTACTTATACACGTTAACTATATAAATGGCTATTACAATTTACAATAATATATTACTAGTATGTGTCATCTTAACTATATAAATGACTATTAAATTTTTTTTTCTTAGTTCATATAACATCCTTAATACAATTTTGTATTTAAAATAACAAATAAAAAGAAAAAAATGAGGATTTTTAATTGAGTTTACAATTATATTACTAGAAAAAATATATACATACATGAGAAATTTTAATATAATTTAGAAGGAAAAAAGAAAGAGAATGAGTTAAGTTTAGAAAGAAAAAAAAAGGTGGGAGCCAAGAGGATTTGAACCTCTCCCCTTTAATACAAAAGGTGATGAGTTAACCATTGAACCAAATGAAAACTTTAATATTATTGTACATATATATATATATTTATATTTTTTTTTATATATATACTTCCGGTTCTACCGGTTCTCCGGATCGGTTCCTGGATTTAGAGGGGTGGAGAACCGGACCGAACCGGAAGTTCCGGTCCGGTCCGGGTAAAAAAAAAAAAAAAACCCCGGGTCAGTCCAGTCCGGGTCAAAAAAAGGCCGGTTCCGGGTCGGTTCCCGGTCCGGGCCGGTTCTTGTACAGCCCTATACTCAAGTATGTACATCACAATTTCAAATTTTCAATGGAGCTTACTTTAAGTGACAAATCATGATTTTATGTCCCATGCACAAGTCTCAAAATTTCGATTTTCCAGCTCGAATTGGATAGAGGATAACCCTCTAAATCATCAAGCAGGTGATAATATATCCCTAATATACAAAGGTGTGTTGGTAAACAAACGTTTTTTCAGACGTTGGTATACTCAATCTCCTCTTTTTAATACCTGTAATTAAAAGAGAATTATTAAAAAAAAAAAAACTTAACGTGAACGGAGTCCATCGAAATTAAATAAATAGAAGTATTTGCGTAAAAACAAGACCCTTCTTTTTTCTTCGTTCTTCAAACTGAATTCACCGCCTGCGAAACGGATCCATGATGATTTGAGCTCGTTGACATTGCAAGACGAGCGGCGCCCCAAATCACGTGGTTGGGTTGCTGTGTTGAGGCGCAAATTGAGCTTGTTCCGCAGAAGTTAACTTATTACTTAACAGAAGTTAACTTATTACTTAGAGTGATTGTCCTTAGCATTACTCTTCAAATAATAATTGGGTTGGAACTCATGCTTTCATAGAATTCAAAAACTTGAAAGTGAATTCTGCATGGATTTAATGTGTCATTAAAGTCAAGAACACCCACCGGCGAACATGGGAAGTGTATTCTGTGTAGCCTAGCCGAATCTGAGAAGCACCTGAATTATGAGCTAAAGGGTCAAGCTACAAAATACACCTGTCTAACAAAGAATTTTGAACCCTCCGGAAAATTTAATAATGGAAAACCATCAAGCAGAAACTACAGCTTCGGGAGTAGTCACCATGTTAGCCCAAGGGCAACTTACTCTTGTTTTGATGATTTTAGACACACAAACTAATTAATAATACTAATGCAATTTGAAGTTAAAATGTGTGTAGTTTGCGATGGAACAAATAAGAGGCAACAAATCAAGATATCGCAAGCTAGAAGATCAAGTGTACATTAGGACTTTAAACGTGTAAGTATGATTCTAATTAGCACTTGATCTATGTTCAATTATACCTCAAGAAAAGTGTCAAAAGTTTTTTTACACGAAAAATAATTTTTGGGAAAAGAGTTTTTGATTTCACTGTAGCAACGGAGAGTTTCACTGTAGCAACGGGAACGAATAGTTCCACCGTAGCAACGGATAGACTTACTGTAGCAACGGATAGTTTAACTGTAGCAACGGATAAACTCACTGTAGCAACGGTTATATTTTTCACTGTAGCAAACGGATATATTTTTGTTACTGTAGCAAACGGCTAGTTTTTGGCTCCTTCCTTCATGGATGAGCCTCTACTCATTTGACACTATAAATACTCATCTAAGATGAGTTATAAAAGATAAGAAAGCATTTTACAAGTTTCATATACACAAATCACATTTACAAACTCCTTTAATCAAAGTTTTATAACGCAAGCTTCATTTATCGGTTTTCAACCATTCTTGCGTCTTTCAATTCGAGTTTGGATCGCTTTCTTCTTGAGGTAATATTGTTCATTTATTGGTGTTATTATTGAATCATACATAGTTTATCTGTACACCAATTTTGTGTTGCCATTTAACATTTCTCTTGTCAAGTAATCTTGATTGTGATAGGTTGTGGTTGAGCCTTAGCAAAAACCAAGTGTAAGGTTTGTTGGTTGAGCCCTTAGTAAAAACCAAGTGTAAGGTTTATTGGTTGAGCCCGCAAAAACCAAGGTGAAAGGTTTATTGGTTGAGCCCGGAAAAACCAAGGTGTAAGGTTTGAGTTGAACCCGTAAAAACTCAAGGTAAATAACGAAGTGGTCGTTGTTCAAAATCCTAAGAGGAGGACTCTTAGGTAGTGGAGTACAATTCATTGAGGAATTGGAACCACTATATATCCTTGTGTTTTTACATTCTCTTTTCCGCACTCATATTTCCTTACTCTTTGTGTTAGAATTTTTATTTGCCTATTCACCCCCCCTCTAGGCCGTTTATCAATTGGTAGCGGAGCAAGGTACTTGTTTTGTAGGTTTAATCGCCTCAAGTGAAAGATCAAATGGCTCAAGAGGGATTATATGTAAGTGCTGCACTCAACCGTCCACCATTTCTTGATGGAAACAACTACTTGCAATGGAAGACAAAGATGTTAGCCTTCCTAGGTGGACAAGATCAAATTATGCTAGATTGTGTCTTACATGGATTTGCAACTCCCATGGAACCACCGGCTGAAGATGGATCAACAAAACCTCTTCCATTTGACAAGTGGCCAGCTGGATCGGTTTCAAGAAAACAAAGTGAAGACAAGGCAAGGTTTGCTTTATTTTGTGCAATTTCTCAAAATGAATTTAATCGTGTTAGTGCTTGCAAATTGTCCAAAGATGTTTGGAAAACTTTGGAGACAGCTCATGAAGGTACTCCTCAAGTGAGAACCATTAGACTCAACACACTCAAGCGTGAGTATGAATTACTTAATATGAAAAGTGGTGAGACTATTTATGATTTAAGCACTAGAATTCAAAATATTTGCAATACTATGGGAACTCTTGGTTGGACTCCTAGTGATGAGGAGATGGTAAGAAAACTTCTTAGTATTTTACCTAACTCTTGGAATGCCAAGACTTCTATTTTTGATGAGCTTGAAAAGAGACCTACATTCTCTCAACTTGTTGGCTCTCTTACGGCTTTTGAGTATAAACTCAATATGGGAGAACCGGAAGTGCAAAATGTCAAGAGCAACAATGTAGCCTTCAAGGCACAAGAAGAAGAACGTGAAATGGCTCTCTTTTCCAAACAATTCAAGAAATTTTGGGATAAAAAGAAGAAAAAGTATCAAAGTAAGTCTTCTAACTCTTCTAAATCCGATTTTAGAAATGATGTTATTTGCTTTGAATGTGAAAAGCCAGGACATGTAAAGAGTGAGTGTCCTAGACTTGAAAAATCAAAGAGACGGTCAAGAGATAAAAATAACAGCAAAAATCATCATAGAAGAGCACTTAAAGCTACTACTTGGGATGATGATGATGATGAGGAGGAGTCAAAGGGTAATTCATCGACATCCTCATCCGGAGAAGAGATATCAAACATATGTTTCTTTGCAAATGTAGAAAGTGATGCTTCTCAAAGGAGTTCTTCATCAACTTCCACCTCATTCAACGGATGTACAAATGTGTGTCTTATGGCACAAGAGGAAAGCGATGATGAGGTAAACTCTTCTCAATCTCTTGATAATGAATATGGATTGCAAGAAGCTTTTGATGAATTGTCGAATCATTTTAAAAAATCTTGCAAGCAAAATGCTAAACATGCTAAGGATTTAGAAAAATTGGAAAAGGATATTCTTGAATTAGAAACCTTGAACAAATCTCTTAAAGAGGAAAATGATTTTTTAAAAAATGACAATGAAGATTTAAGAGATGTTTTGGCTAATACTAGAGATGAGCTTAAATCATTAGAAATTGCTAATGGAAAGAAAAACTCTAGATGTGAACTTTGTGCAAACTCTAGTAAAGAAGTAGCTCTTTTAAATGAAAAGATTAAAACTCTTGAAGCTACTTTAGCTAAACTTATTCAAAGTGCACAAAGTCAACAAAAGTGTTTAAATGAGCAAAAGACTAATTTTGATAGAAGAGGAATTGGATTTGATAACTCTTCTAGCATGAATAATTCTAAAACATCTTTTGTTAAAGCAAGAAATTGTGACCATGTTAGTTCTTCAAATCAATCACATGATAGACCTTTGTATAAATGTGATTATTGTCATAAGAATGGTCATTTAGCATATTTTTGCTTTATTCGTAAAGGACTTGTTTATGCAAAACAAATGTGGGCACAAAAGAATGCATTTGCTAAGAAAGGATCCAAACGTGCTTGGGTTCCTAAAACTAACTAGTTTGTTTTGTAGTAGTGCCGGAAACCCCTTGAAGATAAATGAAATATATTTAGGGTATTCGTGGCACAAGTCGGGTGATGAATCGAAACTCACCCTTTTGGTAATTTTGGCAATGTTATTTAATATATTTGATTGATTCAAATTTCTAATATTGATCATTGATTCAAATTTCTAATATTGATCATAATTAATTCTTGTGTTAAATAGTTATCTCATGAATTTGTTTAGAAAGAATTGTTTTGTAGGAATTTTACTTGATTGGTAGCCCAAGGGAAAACCGACAAGTAGGCTTTGATTTTGATGATTGCCTCGGTTGCAAATATGGAAGTAATTTTTGCGAAATAGCATATGCTATATATTGAGTAATCGCAACCGGTATTCCTAAAAACTCCTTCTTTTAAATTATGCTTATGAGATTAATTATTGATGCAATACTTGATTTAAATGATTATGTTAGTTATTAACATCCATAATCATATATGCTATAAATTGCCATAAATTATTTTTGTTTGTTTGTGTATATACGTGCTTAATTAGAATCATTTCTTTCTATCCATGTATGCTTTTGTTCATGTGAGTGATCATTGAGAAAATCAGATTGATGTGATATTTTTTGGATATACGAATATGAGTCAAAATGATTACAGTGTTTAGAAGATTTTCTCTTCGAAAAATCCTGACCAAATCCTACTAAATTTATTCGATCTCCTCGTTCGCATGCGTTGGGCATAATAGTCAACGACATTGCCTATCCTCGAGCCGTAATTCTTAGATCTTAAGCAGCCATTTTTGTGTTTAAATAGCCCTAAGATTACACCTCTAGAGATATCCTAAACGGAAAGCTTTACCTTCAAATTCCTTCGAATCTTCAAAATGCTTTCGTTTGAGATGAGGATGATATTGGCCATTTTGGCATTGATGATTTCTTACATTGCTTTACCCTTTCTCATCCTACAAAATTGTCCAAAGAATGTTGACATGTTCATGTGCCCTCCTTGTCATTGTCCTCCATGTGATTGCCCTTCACCTCAATGTCATCTTTGATCACATCTTTGTATCGTATATTTTATATTTTAAATGTATTTGTTCTTATACTTTGTAATGGTCTTTTAGGTTTAATAAGAGTTGTAATATTCCATTATGAAGGAATTTTAATTAGGTTTGGTTCTTGAGTATTTTCAATGTTCTAAATGTTCTCTACGTTTCGTGTAACGTGACATGTTTGTTGAATAAAAATTCTGTTTTAATTATGCATTTTTTAGATTATCCATCTTTATAATCTTACTATTCATATTTGTATTTTGACTTTTGGATTGGATAATTGTTTGATCTTAATACTTGTTAAAGTATTTTTGGATTTGATCTTTGCTTGCTCCTTTATTACTCCTCATATGATCTTAATTGACTTTTCTTATTTTATTAACCCTTTTTGCTAATGACAAAGGGGGAGAATAAGTTAAGGGGGAGATTGATTGGTAACGAAGCTTATAGAATGGGGAGAAAGGTAAGATTAAGGAGGAGCAAATCTTTGAAATCTTTGCTATGCTCTATGTGCACTAATGGTTTATGTAGGGGGAGCATTTATTTGGCAAAGATAGGAGATGTAAGTTTTCTCCATTTAACTTCAATTTCAATTGCTAGTTTAAAAATGTTTTGATATTAGTTTGTGGTTGTCATCATCAAAAAGGGGGAGATTGTTAGCCCAAGGGCAACTTACTCTTGTTTTGATGATTTTAGACACACAAACTAATTAATAATACTAATGCAATTTGAAGTTAAAATGTGTGTAGTTTGCGATGGAACAAATAAGAGGCAACAAATCAAGATATCGCAAGCTAGAAGATCAAGTGTACATTAGGACTTTAAACGTGTAAGTATGATTCTAATTAGCACTTGATCTATGTTCAATTATACCTCAAGAAAAGTGTCAAAAGTTTTTTTACACGAAAAATAATTTTTGGGAAAAGAGTTTTTGATTTCACTGTAGCAACGGAGAGTTTCACTGTAGCAACGGGAACGAATAGTTCCACCGTAGCAACGGATAGACTTACTGTAGCAACGGATAGTTTAACTGTAGCAACGGATAAACTCACTGTAGCAACGGTTATATTTTTCACTGTAGCAAACGGATATATTTTTGTTACTGTAGCAAACGGCTAGTTTTTGGCTCCTTCCTTCATGGATGAGCCTCTACTCATTTGACACTATAAATACTCATCTAAGATGAGTTATAAAAGATAAGAAAGCATTTTACAAGTTTCATATACACAAATCACATTTACAAACTCCTTTAATCAAAGTTTTATAACGCAAGCTTCATTTATCGGTTTTCAACCATTCTTGCGTCTTTCAATTCGAGTTTGGATCGCTTTCTTCTTGAGGTAATATTGTTCATTTATTGGTGTTATTATTGAATCATACATAGTTTATCTGTACACCAATTTTGTGTTGCCATTTAACATTTCTCTTGTCAAGTAATCTTGATTGTGATAGGTTGTGGTTGAGCCTTAGCAAAAACCAAGTGTAAGGTTTGTTGGTTGAGCCCTTAGTAAAAACCAAGTGTAAGGTTTATTGGTTGAGCCCGCAAAAACCAAGGTGAAAGGTTTATTGGTTGAGCCCGGAAAAACCAAGGTGTAAGGTTTGAGTTGAACCCGTAAAAACTCAAGGTAAATAACGAAGTGGTCGTTGTTCAAAATCCTAAGAGGAGGACTCTTAGGTAGTGGAGTACAATTCATTGAGGAATTGGAACCACTATATATCCTTGTGTTTTTACATTCTCTTTTCCGCACTCATATTTCCTTACTCTTTGTGTTAGAATTTTTATTTGCCTATTCACCCCCCTCTAGGCCGTTTATCACACCAATCCGGCTTCCTTGCGGGAAGTAGATGCAACGGCAGCATCACTGGTTTTGGCATCCGTCAGCAGGAGCTGTTGCTGAAGTAGGAGAAGGCTTCAAGTGAGGAGCTGTTGCTGAAGTTGGAGAAGGTTTCAAGTGAGGTGGTGTGTTATGCTTCAATTTTATGAGCATCTGTCGCATCCTCGAAACTTCAGTTGGTTTGCCAGGCTTTGGACCTTGGATCACAGCAATGGCAGCCTCTCTCTCTTGATCTTTCTTCCCTTTCTTGTCTATAGCTGGCACTTCATTAGGAATGAACTCGGCGATAGCCTTCCAGTAATCCCTATCAGCCTCAGCATGAAACTTCTCAAGGTTCGCCACAAGCAGCTGACACAGGAGATGCAACAAATTACCCAAGAAAGAAAACAAAAGCATGGTCATTAGTCCAGTCAGTCAAAACACAATAAGTTGTTTGTAGGGAGAAAACCTGGTGTCCATCCAAATTCGTCAAAATTTACAACAATTGGGAAAATCTGATAATAATTAAGTACCATCTTTATCCATAATGTTAGTCGATGATATCTTAAGCAATGGATCAATCGTGCTACATGTCTTTCTAAATCAGAAGTCATATGAAAAATAATATAAGGGAAGTTTTCTGCTTTCCCTCACATTTTGGATAAACTAGTCAAAATTGGCAACTGTCGGATACAGTTAACATTGCTTCCCTTAAAATAAAGACCATCCTAACTTTGTAAATTATCATTATTCATCATCATATCACATGCAAAGACCCTAATAGGAATGAAAACTCAAGTGTTGCTTTAGCTTTGAGAATACTTTTGTGGAGGGGAAGAGGCTAAGTTATTGGCGGAGACTAGAAAGAAATAAAAAATCATAAGATTGCTAAACAGTCTAAAATCACTCCTACAAGATGATCCTGATGCAAATAAAACAATTAAGAGTCTGAAGTAACAATAAGACATTTTGCGTTTTACCATTATGTAAAGTTTAGAAGAAATGCATATAAGAAGAAATAAATAGTTGTTCATGAAGGAAAAAAATAGAGAAGAATGAATGAATAATTCTGAGTTAGCTGATGAAATTCCACGTTTCACTTTCAGAGTGAGTACCAATTTAGTAGTTTCATTAGTTTTCCTTCCCCAAAATTGTTTTGTGGGACAAGTTTTCCCTCCCTCTATCTTATACACTTACTAAGGGCATTGTGATTTCACCAAAAGGATGTTAGATGGTAGTTTTCTTTTGGATATCATCTAACAATGTGCTAACTTTTAGATGTACTTTATGTAATTTCTCATTGCTAAATGTTTATATCAGTGTTCCATTCGTGGTAATTTATGTATTGGTGTATATGTGCATGCATTCGTATTTCATACTAATGTTAACAATGAGTATCAATTATTTTACCAGTAATGTAATACTTTGTACTGATCTACAATTAAGTCGTAGGCATGAAAGAAAATCAGTATATAGTGAGCCGATACATAGATGGTAGAGCATGCTGACAAAGTAAATGAAGCATTGCAAGATCTAATTATTCTACGTCTGAGATTACCACACATCCTGATTTTGGAGTTCATTCTTTTAATTATTAACTGACCACCTACTAGAAGGTCATAATTTGTTTGTCTAGCGAATAGCTCTACTTAAACTTCTACATTTCCAAGAACTATTCTTGAATGGGAGTTCATAGCCTATTATAATCCATATCTTGTCTACAGAAGTTGCAAAAGTATTTATATGTCAACATTCTTACTATAGTATTTATCTGTTCTAGCTAAAAAGAACAAACTTCTAACACACCCAGGATCCAATTCTCAGTTTACAATGCAGCAACCATAGAAATTTAAGACATCTTCCAAGTGATTAGAGCAATATTGTTCTAGCAGTATAAGCATGGCATTTAAACACCACAGTACGAATTTATCCAACACTCCCTCCGTTACTCCATATCAATTAACAATCTTCTCTTCGACATATAATACCAAAAAGGATCAACTTTAACAAATGACCCATGCAAGTAAATTCAAAAATAGCCTAAAAATGGAAGTTTAAATAGAAACGATAACAACATGCATACACAGAATCAGTGGTCAAGCACAACAAGACCATCAAACAAAGAGCAAAAGCAGTGACAATTGCATTCTCACCTTCTCCCTCTCCCTATTGGTAACTTTATTGCTCTCATAAGCAGCCTCCCTCTTCCTGTAAAACTCAATTTTGTACTCATCAGCTCTCTCAATTATTTGAATCAATTGCTCCTTTTCCTTCTTCTCCTTCCCTTCCCGCCGGAATTCATTCTCCCTGATCAACGGAAACCGCACCATTACACATGACAGACTCAATTGGTCAATTTGAAATTACACCTAATTCAGCAATTCTGGCAGGAACCAGGAAAAAAACTGAAAGCAAGTATAAAGCAAAATATACGCACCTTCTCCACTCTCGAAGAGCAACGCTCTCCTCCTCCCCCATTTCCGTAGGACGTGGTGAAATCGGGCCGTCCAATCCCCCAACCTCTCCATCGAATCCCTCAAGCGAGTTGAATTGCTGTGGGTTGTTGTAGCTATCGTCATCTTCGAAGGAGGGGCCAGTTGTCATGGTGTGGGTAACTGAGTCGTCGAACGGGACAGTGAGTGTCGACATTTTTGGTCTAGCGTGTTTGGTTGATCACAAAAGGCCAGAAGAAGTAGGCGTGGCAACGTGCTGGGCCGTCAATGCCGGCTTTTGCTCGGTTCGGCCGTTCCAGTACTGATCAACTGGAACTGGTCCACTGGATATGGGTAAAATAAGTATATTTTTTTGTTTTATTTATTTATTTATTTTAATTACAGGTTAAGGGACTCTTTTTTTCCCCTAACAAGTTAAGGGACTCGTAAGTTATGATGCACATGTCAACACATATTCACGTGTGGTGGATAAAAGGAGACATTTTCTATTCTATAGTCCATACGTGCATGAAAGAAAACTTAAGGTTGTTGATGTCGATTATAGTATGTCCCAAAACTGAGCTTGTGAGTGAAAAGAGAGGAAAAACATATGATGGGGCAAAAACTTTGAGAGAACAGATAAGAAAAAGATGGAAAAAAATATTTTGATTGCTAATGAGCCAATGATGATGCCGCAATGAGGTTTACGTAGCTAATACTAATGTTGACTAATCTTTTTCTTATGTTAATGTGGTTCTTTAATAGAATTTTCTCATTAATTTGGTGGAAGATTCGAAGGAAGCAAGTAGTTCTGTGAAGTGGAAGGTAAAGCACAATGATGAGCATAGTTTAATTCCGACCATTTTGACCTTAGACGAGGCAAATTCACTTATTCCCTTTAATGATTTGGGTATCTACGAGGATTCATTCCTAATGTCTTATGCTTCACATCCACATATTTAACAACGTCTTTCTCATGAGTAAAGACATAGGTTCGAGGACTTATCTTTTTCAAAAGGGAGAGAATTATAAGAGTCTCAAGAAAGGATTTGAGACTAGAAAATATGACTTAAAATTGGGAAGATCATCCATCAACCAAGGAAAATGAATAAATTTAAATCAAGCATCAAGAAATAGATTTGACGGAAAATTTGTAATTTTGTGTATTTTACTTTATCTTTTATTTATGTGATTCATAGTTTGGGTCATACCCGTGAACATAACCATGAATATCTAGTAGATTAGGCTTTTTGGTGCCTTAATTGTGTCTTTGTATAAATAGAAAGAGAGGCCCCCATTTAGAAGGGCCTTTGAATTTTTGATAAAAATATGAATTTATCTTGATACGATCCTAGTTACCTAGGCTCGATTACCTCAACGATCGTTGCTCAAAGGGATGGATTTCGATTGCGGAAGATAGTGCTCACGAGTGCGCACTTAAACTAAGTAAGAACCTATCTTACTTAACCTAGTCGATTTCAAGTGAGGTTATCACTTGAATTCTAGACCTAGATTCAATCTATGAATCTCAACCTAGGGGAAACAAGTGACGAATGAAACTTCGGGCTTTACTTGCAAACAACTCAAGCTTTCGGAACTCAAGAAGGAACAAGGTAAACGCATGAAAAACAGAGTAAGCACTCTCAAAAGACATAGTCTTAATTTATCAAAAATATCAAAGGTTCTTTACAATGAGCCAATGCGGCTCTATAAATACAATTAACCTAAAACCCACTCGGAATATAACTAGGACTTCTACTCGAGCAATAACTCTAATTACTTAAACAAACTAAATAAAATTAATAATGATAATGTTCTAAAGTAATAACAGACATTCGCATGGTTGGGCCATGGAATGGGCTGAATGCACAAGTTGTAGGCACTTGGTCCGCCTAGTCGCATGCGACAATGTCTCCCTGGACCATCTCTCAATCTGCTCGTGCGAATGGGCTCAAACTTGGTCACCATCAAGATAACATCCTCAATTGTCCAACAAGATGCCTTGCTCCTTGCCACGAACCTCACTGCTCTAAAAAGGCTCGGATAGTGTCGCCTGGTGCGTCCATCAAGGCTAAGAGCAGTGTCACAAGCCTCGGAGCCTTCTCACGCAAGACGGCTTGGATATGATGCATTTTGTACTAATTTTCCATTCCTTTCCTAGCCCTTTTTGGGCATGTTGCTACTGATCTTCTTTTATTTTCCCACCATTTAACAAATCAGAGCTTTTGGAAAGGAAATATAGAAAAGATGCATTTTTCATGGATTCTGGACGGACTTGAGCAGCGAGGCCTAGTAGCAGTTGGCAGACAGCATGCAGGCAGCAGCTTACCCCTGTATCTATGCGCACGCAGCAGCAAAAGACCTAAGCGCGAACAAGGAAATTTTCCTTTTAAGGAAAATCACGAGAATCAGCCCCATTAATCCAGATCTCACCCATTTTTGGCAAGAAGATATTCCAAGATTAACTCCAATTAAATTAGGATTTTCCCTTTTAATTAATTTCTATTATTGGAATTTCCCTTTTTGTAATTTTCTCTTTTAAAACCCTTTTAGCTTTAGGGTTTTCAGAATTCATTGAACCCATCTTCTACCAGTACGTCCTCCTCTTTGGAGAGGTAGCCACCACCATTCTTCTTCTCTTTTCCGTTTGTAATAAACCGGAGCTTTGCTTCGGCCGGTAACATTCAATACCATTTCGTATTTTCTTCTTCTTTATTTATTTTAATTTTATTATAAGTAGCTAAACTCATTTATTCTTGGTAGGATCATCAAAGGTTGCTTAAGACGGCTGTGAGGCCGAAGTGAAATTAATATATCCCTGTTGGTATTTATTTATTTAACGATTTCTTGTCAATTCTACTAGGACTACTTCTAGCCTGATCAACTAGCTGTTTGCCCTAGGTGATTAAAGTCATCACTGTGGTTATAACTAACGTGAAGCTGCAGGGTAAAGTAGACGACCAATCGGAGTTATCAGGTCGCTGGTTTCATTTGATTGGGTTAAGTAAGTAATCAGGGTAGAGCCTCGAACGTACTGAGTGTCTCGCCTTGGACGCATCTTCCTTCATCTTCATGGGCCTTTGAGTATTGCTCCCATTAACGTACCTTGGGAGACAGTGAAGCGTTAAGATTACTCCATAAACGTACCTTGGGGTAATTTCTCGTACGAAAGGAAGCAGGGGACCTAAACGTACCTGGTCCCTATAGCGCGTCTATCAGCGAGGGATAGAAGATCATTACATCAATGATCATCCGACTTTGAAAGCAACCCGAGATAGATTCCTACTGGGAACTCCTCTCTTCATTGATTTATTACTCACTTTTATTACTGTCTATTATTGCTTTATTAGATATTAATCAACCAACTCTTGAAAATCCCCCATTACTTGTTACTATTCTGATCTGTTTGCCCTTGCTACCCAACATAAGACAGAGTTCACCTTAGTCCCTGTGGATCGACCCTGTACCACTATACACAGTTTATTTGTGCATTTGCTGCAGGTTTTGTTATTAATTTTGAGGTGTATCGACAGCACGTCTAATTTTGGCATCGTTGCCGGGGACTTCGGTACTGATCCTTTCTTTTATTTTTGTGACCAGGGCATCTAGACAAAATCCTACAATTCCAATTCCCTTCTACGTCAAGACATAGACACTGAAAACATCACCCCCCCAAATTCCCCAACATGGCTGACGTCTGTGCTGATATAGAAAAAAAATCGCCACCCTGACTCGTATGGTCCAGATCCAAGCCGCAAGACAGGCTGTCCAGGCCAAGACACACAGATTTCGCAACTTTACCAAACATACAAATTGCGCAACTTTACCAACTACCCGACTAACGCATACCCATATACCCCTAATGAATTCCAAGTTAATACATTTGGTAATTATAACGGAGCTCCTTGGCAGTTTGATCCTTATACCAACAATTATGACCAAGGACAACATCATCCTAACCAAAGTTGGTGCGATCCGCAACCGTCTTGCCCTAGACAGTCACCGCAGCAACATCATTACCAGGATCCATCTCAGCCGCCATACAATCTTCAAACTTTTCAACCATGGCCAGATCATCTCCATAACCAGCAGTACCAACAGCAGCTTCCACCAGAACCATCGGCTCCTGCAGCAACAACAACCGAGGTAACAAATCTTGCCAATATTATTCTTGAGTTGCAAAAACAAATAGGTTCTATGGCTGCAGAAATGAAGGAGATATAGAACCAAAGATGCCAGCCACCTCAACCAGAACTCAACCCGCAACATGCTGTCTATGCCATGATACTTCCCAGTGGTACTGAAATACCATCCCGCGAGCTGCCTGCCCTAGACGCTGAACTACCTGAACCCATGCCCGAATCAAAAGAAGCCAAGGCGAAAGTGGAGAAATAAAAACGTGTCTACATTGCTAGAAGACACGGTTCTCCACGAAAAGTCGATGAAAATTCTAAATTTTCAGAAGAATTCATCACCAAGGTACTTGAGCCACCATTCCCACAAAGGTTAGTCAAAACAAAAAGGGACAAAGAGGATAAAGAAATTTTCGAATTATTTAACAAGGTGCAGCTTAATATTCTTCTTCTTCAAGCCATTAAAAATATTCCTCGATATGCCAAATTCTTGAAATCTTTGTGCACTAACAAATGTAAATTGGCAGAAGTGAATAAGATTAGTGTGGGTGCTAACGTTTCAGCCGTCATTCAGAGGAAGCTTCCACCAAAGTGTAAGGACCAAGGGATGTTTACCATCCCTTGTAAAATTGGAAATACTGATGTTGGCAAAGCTATGTGTGATCTTAGTGCAGGTATCAACGTAATGCCCTTAACGATATATAACAGCCTAGGCAGGCCCACTTAAACCAACGCAAGTTGTCATCCAGTTAGCCGACCGCTCTGTTATATATCTCGAAGGCATTATCGAGGATGTTCTAGTACAGGTTGGCGACTTCCTATATCCAGCCGACTTTTATGTGATCAGCATGGGGGACGAGAAATCCACCAAACCGATAGACATGCTCTTGGGCAGGCCGTTCCTTTGGACTGCCAAGGCCAGATTGATGTCCGTGACGCCTCCATTACCCTTGAATTCGACGGCGAGACCATCAAGTTCAATATGATTGACGATATGAGACATCCCACCGAGTTTTCTAGCGTAAACTTTATTGATATTGCTGACCCTGTTGTTACTAATATTTCTGCACTTGCTACTGATGATTCTCTACAGCTTGCCCTAGACAGGAGCATTCCGCCCGCAGCACTGGACCCCTTGGCCTTGACGCTTGTAACTCCACCCGAGTTGCCAGAAGTTATTGCTGCTTTGGAAGAGAACTCTCTTAGCCCTTCTACTCCTATCATTTCTTCTCTTCCAACTGATCATGCTAAGCCTCCGCCTTCTATTGTGCAGGCACCTAAGTTGGAGTTGAACAACTTGCCCTCGCACCTCAAGTACGCCTACCTTGGCGAGTATGACACACTCCCTGTCATCATCTCTAGCAAGCTCGATCCTGTTGCAGAACACGAATTGGTGTCCGCACTCAAAGGATACCGCGAGGCCCTTGGATGGACGACCGTTGATGTCAAGGAGCTTGCCCCAGCCCTTTGCACTGCTCAACTAGCTCCAGTAGCCTTCGCACCCACTCCTATTTCCCCCAACACCATGGAAGTGACTCTGGCCGTCACTACGACCAATCCCGAAGATACAATGGTTTCTACCCTCACTGTTGCCGCCACTGCCGCGACCAGCAAGGGCATGATGCCCAATACTCACCTAGCTCCGCGGACTACCAAAGACGTTGCTAAGACAGTAGCGCATCACGATAAGTTGCTCTCTCCAAAGACCTTCGATACTGGACAAAAAAATTTACTTTACAATTCTAGTCTTAGGCTCTTTTCCAGAAAATCGCAGTCTTAGTGGACCGGCCCTTACCTCGTCACGCAGGTGTATGATCCTGGTGTAGTTACAATTCAGAGTATGGACACATACCTCATTTTTTAAGTGCATGACCACAAATTGGAGCTGTTCCACCAGGGTTTCCATCCCCTCATGGCGGAGCCCCCAGATTCAGAATGATTTGAGAAGCCTACGTCTTGCCCTAGACGATAACTAAGGCGCTTCGTGGGAGGCAACCCACGTTTCTTTCCCTTCTCTTCCCTTTTTATTTTTCTACTTTTTGAACTATTTTTCGTTTATGTGTCTCATTCTCGCATCGAGGAGGATGCGCTGCCTCACTGTGGGGGTGGGATACTTGTGTGTTTGAAATTTTTTGTTTGATTACATGCTGCTTGCCCTTGCACTTGCATGATTTTTGTTGGGAGTTTTGAAAACATTTTTGCCTTGCCAAAACAACACTGCCCCTGTTTTTAAAACCCCTTGATTTGAATGAATGGTTTAGGCACTTTGTACAGGAAGCACTCACCCCACTGCATATATTCACCCGCACAATCACACTACTTGTTAGCTCCTATATCCATCTCTTGCCCTAGTCGCTTGCAGTCATTTGTTTACCCATGTGAGCTCTTTGAACTTTCACGCCATGATTTTTTCTGAGTGAATGCGTGACTTTGTACTAGCTGGATTTGTATGAGACCCTTGGGTATAGACACCATTAGACGTGGGAAAGCGACAAAATTATTAAAAACATTGCATTCTTCTTTCTTATCTTTTTTCTTGCTTTTATCTTGCCCCTGCCACTCATCTCACCTTCTTTTCATCACCCTTCTAACCATTTGCGCTCTTCCTTTCTATTCTTAGCGGGTGAGAGATGTCCTCTGGCATTGAGCAAGGTGAGGCAAAGAGAAAAAACATCTCTAGTGTGGGGGTATCGAGCTGCGAGACCTAGATGCTGAAAGATAAAGCGGACGCTAGGGCTGTACACGGGTCGGGTCGGGTCGGTTATAGACCTGATCCGCCACCGACCCGCCCAAAAGTTAGCGGGTCGGTTCGGGTCAGTTATAAGCATATATAACCGCGGGTTGGCGGGTGCAGCGGGTCGGGTCGGTTATCCGCGAGTTGACGGGTTGATTCTGGGCTTAAACTAATGGGCCAGGCTTAACCAAAAAAAAAAAAAACCTAAAGAAAAAACAACCATTTTCCAGCAGCTGCTATCAAAAATCAAATCCATCCCTGAACAACCATTTACCAGCTATCAAATTTCATCCGTGAGCATCAAACAAACAACATCAACAATTAACCACCGTGAGGCTACTTGACTGCTAGAAATGAAAGCTAAAATAGGGTGGGCTACTTAAAGCAGGAGCAAGATTTCCTCATCCGAACAACAAAAACAATCACACAAAATCAGTTGCCAGCTGGTTGCATGCACGTAATAGTATTTGAGTACATGCATTTAGCCATGAAGGTTTATGATTCTATAAGTCCACCAAATAAACTTCAGTATAATAATTGAAATTGGAAGTTAAATCTTCATCCATGAGACATCAATTATGAGGTATTGGTTAACTTTACATCACTTGTTGCTTCAATAAAGATCACATCAAATTTTATTTCTCATGAAAAAAACTAAATTTATAATGCCAACTAATACAATTAGAACCAGATAAACCACCCAGCCTCAATCCAGTTATAACCTACGATAATTCTGCTCACACTTTGAATAGGAGGAACTAAAGAGTGGCATCAATTGTGTATTGCACCGCACACTGGCCACTAGACCCTTAATATTGTCAAAGATCTTTAAAAAAAAACTGCAAGCTAAAATATCTAGTCCCACCCTTTATTTCCATTTACCAAGCAGAGTCAACATAGGAAGAGAAGCCAGAACCAGTTAGACAACCCTTTTTTTCAGCACAATGAAAATGCCTCAAATGACTCTGCTTAAAAAATAGAGTAAGTGGTAGAAAACGCAGTGTTAGAAGATTACGAAACAGACCAACACAGGTAACAAAAGGAAATGCAGCCAACTCTAAAGAAATCACAGGAAATCCACACACAAAAGAACCAACAACAGATCAGCATGATGCGGATAATAAGCAAACATGAAACAGACCAACACAGGGGAGGGAAAAGGCAGAAAACAACAGGGGAATGCACAAGCAACACCTAAATAGAGCAGGTCTACTGAGGTGTTTTCCAATCTTGTCATCATTTTTACATTTTCAAAGCAACCAACACACAGACCAATAATGTAAACATCCTTCTTCTCAAACCACCAATTTCATGGAAAATGTTTGTTTGGCATATCACATGTAACAGGAATGGATTTTCAATTCGCGACTAGAACACCCGAATTTCAGACCTAATCCTCATTATTTTCCGAAAAATACTACAGATTTATAAGCAAAATTTGGTAATTCCATATTACTTTATTTACAATAATAATAATGGAGATTGGCAGTAATAAGAACAAAAATGGTGGCTTATAAGCCAAAACCGCACTAACTTAATTGGTACTGGAGTTTCTTTTTTCTTTTTTCTATGATCTAGAATTGAATGCTATGAGGACACTAACAAGCTTAATGATGGTTACAGATCTGCACATCCATCCAAAATCTAGAAGGAGACCCATCCCCAATTTTTCTTAGACCAAAATTAAAAAAAGATGTTACAAGTTTCAAAATTGATTGTAATTTCATAATCTCTTCTGCAGAATGATAATAATAAAAAAAGGACATTGGCCTGCACTAGCAACAAATTGCAGCATATTATAATTTGGCTTTAAGATTCCAGAATTGAAAATAACTTTTAAAAGAAAGGTTAGGAGTTATGAGTCTTGGGACGAATTAACAAGCACAACATGCATCCAAAACCTAGTAGCCCTACCATTGGCAACAATAGTTATCCAGAACTAATTAAAACTAGTACAATTAGTGTTGCTGCTTACCTCAAAGGAGAAGTGGAAGTGACGATGAGTTATGGAGGAGGAGGGAGCTCGGATTGAAGGAAAATGGCGGCGCCTAAATCAAGAGAAACGACGACGAGTACGCCGACGAAGAAAGCAGAATGCTCAGCCGCTGCTGGTGCTATGATGGAGGCAAGGAATGGAAGAAACTCGAGATGTAGGAGAGAAGAAGGAAATGGGACGGTCGCCGGCGTTGAGTGTGTGTGGTGGTGGCAAGGAAACCGACGAGGGAGGAGGATGAGAGAGGAAGGAAATCGGCGAGTTAGGGTTAGGGTTGGTGATAAGGATATTAGAAAAGGAAAGAAAGGAAATCGGGATTGGAAATGGGAAATGGGAACAAAATGTAACTTAGGGTTAGGGACCACGGGTCGGGTCGGTTATTTTGCAATATATGCAAAATTGACCCGCGAACCGACCCACCAATGAATTGGCGGGTCGGTTATGTATCTGTAAATGGACGGGTTGGTGGTTTTTTAACTTTTAGCGGGTCGGGTCGGGTCGACGGGTTGGGCGGGTCAAATGTTCAGCCCTAGCGGACGCTAATAACAGAAACACAACGTCAAACCACTAGACCAAGATGCTGAAAGCAGTAGTATGGCAAGCAACTGCGGAACAAAAAGAAACAGAATCTCAGTGTAATGAACAGCCAGACCAAGACGACTAAGTCATTCAATGAGCGATATGGAAATGAAGAGCTAGACCAAGACACTGAAAGCAATCATATGCTGAAGCCAAGTCATTCGACCAAAAATAGTTTCTACTCCAGTCAGATAGATGAAAACAGTATGTACCCGCTCCTTTTTGCTCATAAAATTCAAAAAAAGAAAAAAAAAAGAAAAAACTTTTTTCAAAAAAATAAATAAATTTGAGCAAAAGAGGAGTACAAGACTGAAACGGAGTAAAGAATGAAGAAAACCAGAAGACTGACAATAATAAGAAGAAGACACCCCCACTGATCATCCAACGCTCTTTGCCTTGCCCTCGCTGCTGCCAATAGGAGGTTCTCTCGCCACCTTATTTTTTCTAGCTAAGAAACTCTCTATCCTTCTCTCTCTACCTCTCTTTGAACCTTCTCCCCTTCTTCTATATTTTCTTGCTTCACCATTTGCAAATTTTTTATGATTGTATGATTGCCCACGCATGTGTTTTCTCCGTACTCGGGTCGCTATTGCAAATCTGGTTTTGTGCATTGTCATTTGCATTGTTGAGTGTAAACACCTTGCCATGATTTCTTTTTTGAGTGTGAGTGCAAACACTATTTTCTGTGTGAGGATTGCTTGTGACTAGCTTTACATGGGAAAGTTTCTCCCTTGGTTTCGTTATTCCTTGGGTTTAATGTGGATGCTATCTAGGTAGGAGGTTGTGCCGAATTTTGTGCTTGTGTGCTGAGTGTGCTTATTCTGTATGCATTTTTTTGTGGGAGACCATTTGTTCTTGTTGAGGCGGTTGTTTTGAGTGTAATGCTAGAGGGCGAGCATTGGGGTAGTGTGGGGGTGTTTGATATGATGCATTTTGTACTAATTTCCTATTCCTTTCCTAGCCATTTTTGGGCATGTTACTACTGATCTTCTCTTATTTTCCCACCATTTAATAGATCAGAGCTTTTGGAAAGGAAATATAGAAAAGATGCATTTTTCATGGATTATGGACGGCCTTGAGCAGCGAGGCCTAGCAGCAGTTGGCAGACAGCATGCAGGCAGCAGCTTGCCCCTGTATCTGTGCGCACACAACAGTAAAAGACCCAAGCGCGAACAAGGAATTTTTCCTTTTAAGGAAAATCACGAGAATCAGCCCCATTAATCCAGATCTCTCCCATTTTTGGGAAGAAGATATTCCAAGATTAAATCCAATTAAATTAGGATTTTCCCTTTTAATTAATTTCTATTATTGAAATTTCCCTTTTTGTAATTTTCTCTTTTAAAACCCTTTTAGCTTTAGGGTTTTCAGAATTCATTGAACCCATCTTCTACCAGCACGTCCTCCTCTTTGGAGAGGCAACCACCACCATTCTTCTTCTCTTTTACGTTTGTAATAAACCGGAGCTTTGCTTCGGCCGGTAACATTCAATACTATTTCGCATTTTCTTCTTCTTTATTTATTTTAATTTTATTATAAGTAGCTAAACTCATTTATTCTTGGTAGGATCATAAAAGATTGCTTAAGAAGGCTGTGAGGTCGAAGTGAAATTAATATATCCCTGTTGGTATTTATTTATTTAACGATTTCTTATCAATTCTACTAGGACTACTTCTAGCCTGATCAACTAGCTGTTTGCCCTAGGTGATTAAAGTCATCACTGTGGTTATAACTAACGCGAAGTTGCAGGGTAAAGTAGACGACCAATCAGAGTTATCAGGTTGCTGGTTTCATTTGATTGGGTTAAGTAAGTAATCAGGGTAGAGCCTCGAACGTACTGAGTGTCTCGCCTTGGACGCGTCTTCCTTCATCTTTATGGGCCTTTGAGTATTGCTCCCATAAACGTACATTGGGAGATGGCGAAGCGTCAAGATTACTCCATAAACGTACCTTGGGGTAATTTCTCGTACGAAAGGAAGCGGGACCTAAACGTACCTGGTCCCTATAGCGCGTCTATCAGTGAGGGATAGAAGATCATTGCATCAATGATCAGCCGACTTTGAAAGCAACCGGAGATAGATTCCTACTGGGAACTCCTCTCTTTATTGATTTATTACTCACTTTTATTACTGTCTATTATTGCTTTATTAGATATTAATCAACCAACTCTTGAAAACCCCCCATTACTTGTTACTGTTCTGATCTGTTTGCCCTTGCTACACAACACAAGATAGAGTTCACCTTAGTCCCTGTGGATCGACCCTGTACCACTATACACAGTTTATTTGTGCATTTGCTGCAGGTTTTATTATTAATTTTGAGGTGTATCGACAACACGTCAGGCTTCCTTGATCAGCATCTCTCACTCAAGCTCCTTGTACAGAAGCTGACATAGATTCCCTTGCAGCTCCTTGCTCTTGGCTCGAGCCATCAGGCCAATCGGTGGCAATGGCACGACGTGAGCGTGCAATGAGGTCGAATCTGCATCAATTCTCCTCTTATCAAAGAAGACCATTTCTTAATTTGGCTTTAGGGTAAGCTTTGATCCTTTCTAAGTAATAAACACTTAACTTCCACCATTTTATCTTCCCGTTAAGCTGAGATAGATCCTTAGTTTTGACCAAGTAATATTTATATTGTTTAAAATCCAACATTATATGAACAAGATCATTAATTAATGAGGGATTCGACCATTATTATTCTTGGAGTTCTTCAACTTGTTCTTGGTGTTCATCAAAGTGATAGAAGTTGGATCCGTTCTTGTATGAGATTGGATTTACAAAAAATCAAGAGAATATAAGAAATATACACAAAATTGATAATACAATATGGTACTTGGATGAGTCTAATGATCTATCTTGGACAGAAACTTGACCGAATAACAACAAGTGTGAATCGAACCAAATTGATGAAGAAGACAAGGTGAAAGTTGTTGTTTTTACTTGATTAATCACAAGGCTTGCCTAACCTAGCAATTCACCAAGATTGAGTCTTTGAATATGAGGAGGATGTGCACTCAACTAGATATTCAAAATTATGACTAAAGAGTAAAATGAAGAAGAGAACTCCTATTTATATTTAAGGGTGATAATACTCATAAATACTAGGAGGGCATTTTTGTACTTTGCACTAGGGATATTTTTGTATTTAACCCACTACACCGCCTCAGCACCATTAGGACCTCCTATAAAAGGAGGATAAGAGTAGAGGCAATGGGGAGATTGATACAAGCTTGACTTCAATTTGGAGCCTTTGCACGGATCTAGTCCTCTTTGGGAGGTTGGATCGACGATTGGATGGAGTTGATGGAGAGGGTAGCGTCGCAAGGAGATTGCGGAATAGGTGCAGCGGATAAATGGATGAAGATGAAGGTGTTTTGATGTATAAACAATAAACGAACTTGCATACACGGTAAACCCTTCTAGGGATGATTCCTAGACAACCTTACCACAAGCATACAAGGATCTTTAATCCAAGAGGAGAAGTTTGGGAGGTTTGAAGAACCCCATTTAACTAAGCTAAAGTTTGGTCTTGGTTAGGAGATAACTCAACAAAAACAAAGACAAGTCTAAAATGAACCTATTGTTCACTATTTATACTACTAGGTTATTACATGAGGAAAACCCCTAAATACCCTTAACAAAGGGTCTTGAGCATCGGTCTTGGCCTAGACTGGTGGGCTTGGCCTAGATGGCGAGGGTGAGATGGGCACGGTCCCGCGGGGGCAAGATGAGGTTCGGCCAAGACGGTGCGGGCCTGCGAGGGCAATTTGGGGCATGGGCAAGACCTCAGCGTGGTCGTGTAGGGCTCAAAGGGAGGCTTCCATGCTCGTATCACTCCATCCACCTTTAGGGAGATTCAGCCTCGAATCTATAGGGTCCATCCCATGAAAGGCTAAGTGGGCCAAGGCAAGCTCCCGGCTAGTGGCTACCCATGGAAACATCAAAATACCACTCGCGGAGAATATAGGCCAAGGTGGAGGCCGTTCTCGGGCAAGGCAAGTAGGCGCGGTCGGGAAAAATCCAAGAACAACCAAGGATCGGTCAAGACGGAGAAAGGATGAAATGCGGATCAAGTGAGGGCTCAAAGTAGTAGACGAGTAGGAGTGGGCACTACAGATGGCCAAATAGTCAACATACTCAGAACTAAGAAGGAAAGGATCCACCAAGTCATGTGTAGGCACCTTCGGGATGATGGAAAAATCACTCCCAAGGGACCAAAAACGGCGCTGCAATGCAAGACAATGGACAACTTTCTCATGACTGCCCGAAGCGAACTCACAAGGTGTACTAGCACTCATTTCGCTCCCAAACTCCACAACATCACTATTCGAAGGGGTATCAAGCAGTTCCTCCTCAATGGAGGCCAAATATTCCTCAATAGGATGCGATCCGGATGGGAACACTTCATCCTCCAGAAGCGGTGGTGGCTCAAAAGAATCAACACTAGAAGGTACCATGCTCTGTCGTGTGGGAGGGGCGGGAGGGCAACTAGGAGGAGGGGGTGGTGGCTTAACTCGTCGGAAAGAGGAGTCGATGACCTCCAATCTACGATGCAACTCGGCCAAGATATCTGAATGGTTATCCAAGTGATCATATGAGCCCATGGATGCATGATGTGGTACTCGGGCTCGAGGGGCAGAAGTCTCATGCACATAGGAGCCCGGAGGGGGCTGGTGGACACGGTGGGAAGATGGTGCCATGTGGTAAGGTGGGGCACGACGAGGAGGTGCACTAGGAGGCCTAAGGTCATGACGTGATGATGGTGGCTCATATGGAACATAGTCACGTCCATGAGGGTAGGCGATGTGGTCAACTGACGCCTCTATCATGCATGATGAGCTACGGGCACCATATGGAGGTGGCGCCACATAAGGGAGAGAGAGGCGATATAGGAGCTCTTTAATGTAGTTCGGCTGCTCATACCCATAAGAATGCCGTGAGGGCTCAAGAGGATCATCCCAGGTCTCATACCCATCGGAATAGGCGCTCCTATAATAAGAACCATGTGATGGCTCATGCCCATCGGGATAAGCATCCTCATAGTAATAACCATCATCCTCTCTAGAAATCGAGGGGTCTTGGGCGTCCAATCCATAAGAATAATACCCATTCCGTGCCTCACTTACATCCATGGGGGATGCGGCACTATCATAGTAAGGACCCTCATGGTAATATCCGTCCTCACCCCTATAAGGACCGTGTTCCTCAATTTCAGCCGAGGGGTAAGTACTACTATCCAAACAAGGGCTTTCCCCCCTATTGGTGGCACTATCACAATAAGAATCCTCTTCCCAAGAGGGTTCATCATTCGAACAACAAGAAGACATAGAAAATAACCTACAAAGAGAAACAAACACAATTGATAGCTAATAAAAATGTTAGTCCCTCCCTCACGTGTTTGCACTCGTGTTTATCACTCTAATAAGCTCACAAATCTCTCTCCAAGCCCAAACCAAAACCAAAGGCAGCAATGACTCAAAGAATCACTAAGGCACAAGGAAAAGCAATGAAAACTAGGGCTAGAAGGAAAGGTGAAGGAAAGCCGAAATAGTGATCAAAGAAGAGAACTTGATTTTGATCACTAAATTGACTTAGAGTAGATATGTGTATGTGCGGAAACAAAGAAAGGAAAACACTAAGACAAGCTACTCAAGGAAAGACTCAAGGAAACAAGAAGAGAAAATCACCAAGAAATGAAAGACTCAAAATTGAAATTTTCGAGTGAAAACTGCGTACTGATTTTGAGTTGAAGATAAGTATGTGAATAACACAGAATTAGCAGAAGACCAAAACATAAGAGTTGTTCTACTCAGACTGAAGTTTTATCACACAAAAGTTCAGAATAAACGGAGCGCAGACGCTCACACAAATAGAAAAGGCCGAAACTAGAAAAGAAAAATAAGACACAAGGAAGCCGAATGCTTGAACAATCACAAGGAAAACCGAAAATCAAACAAATGCACACCCAAAATGAACTACTACACTTCAACAATGCATACATACACACTAGTCTCTTACTTTTGACTCATACTCTTTCTTTTTTTTTCTTTTTTTTGTTTAGGGACTTTGTTGATACCCGAATTTTGACGCCATTTTTATTTAATTTTAGCATTTCTGTTATTCAGCCAATTTACAGTCATTTTCAGTTGATTTAATGTCGTTAGCATTTTTAGGTGTTTCGTTGCATTTTTGCATCATCGTCAGCATCGTCAGCCTTCGAAATCGCATTTTTAATTTTTCGGCATGTATTTTCATTATTATTATCATTAATATTTTTAGCTTTAAAAATCACATTTTTAATTATCCGGCAGTCGTTTGCTAATTTTTTCTTCGTTTTAGGTCATCACATGAATTTTAGGATTTTTTATATTTTAGCGCTTTTTTTAGTATTTTTATTATTTTATTATTATTTTTATTCGAGCTTTTATTGGACCCGAGTAAGTCTGCTCGGACAATAGCTTGGATTTAAAATGTTTTCCATCAACTAGTTGCTAGCTTTTTTTCTGCTCGCAACGGTCTACAGCGTTTCGTGTAATTTTCGGCGTAACGTCTTCATTTTTCCGTTCAAACGTTTCACGTTTTTGAACGCGAAAATAAACACGTTAAACGAAAAATTCTCGTCATTCGCTGTAGACGGTTAAACCCGTCTTATTTTTTTCTACGCGACGGTACCTTCGGCTCGAAAAGTCAGAACGTTTGGTCGCGGGAACCGGCTCGAGGCCATTTAAATCAGATGAAAGGCCATTTGATCATGGCCATTGATCTGGTCAACCAAGGAAAGTCAACCAGATCAATGACCCTTGATTTAATGTGCATAATGCACATGCACAGTGCACGCACGAGGGAGGCAACGGAAGTCCTCGCCCGAGCCAACTGCTCCCTAGCTCCCTAGCCCTCCGCCATCATCACGGTTCCCCTAGCCTTGCCACCGTGACCAGCCGGCCACCACGCGCAGCTCCCACGTCCGGCCACCCACGCGTTTTTGGCTATAAAGAGCCACCATTCCCCACGCGCAAAGGGTCTGAATTTTTGCCAAAAAAACCACACTACTCCCTCTCCGTTCTCCTAGCCAAGTCACACACGAAAATACACACGGTTTCTGTACCCTCATCCTCAACACGAACGAAAGAAAAGAAAAGGAATCAAGGTGAGCTCTCTCTCTCTCTCTAGGATTTCTTTGCAAATTTCGTTTTTCTTCTTAACCTTGCAACAAATGACTAAAACCTATTCTAAACCCTTATTTCTCAAGTTATAATCGCACAGCTTGCTCCAATTTAAATGACTAATGTTTGTCTTAATTAATTGCTAATTTTCAATTTTAATGTGCATATATATTCAAACTTTAAATTGCTCCTCGTTTGCGGATGAAATGGTCTGATTTCTATGGGGTTTTGATCGGGGGTTCG
Source organism: Viola odorata (assembly GCA_963691705.1). NCBI lineage: Eukaryota > Viridiplantae > Streptophyta > Magnoliopsida > Malpighiales > Violaceae > Viola > Viola odorata. Next base: position 46,946,043 of record OY829538.1, on the reverse strand, counting down.
TACTCTGTGCATGGAGGCTGTTTTTCTTGAGTTTGGGTGGCCGGAGCTCTTCCCTTGCCACCGGCAGTAACGCCGGCGCAAGGAAGAAGAAGAACGCAGCAGCCATGGCTGCTGTTCTTGGCAAGGAAGGTGACGGGCCGAGCCCCTCCCTTGTCCTTTGTTTTAAAATACCCGGATGGGCCTTGGTTTAAGCCAAGCCCATCCGTCCCCTTCCCTTCCTTTTGTTTCAACAATGCGGCCCATCTTTCCTTTTAAATAGTGGTCATGGGCTAGAATTTATTCCTAGCCCATTTTTCATTAAATTCAACATGCGGGCCAGGCCCAAAATAATTTTCGTCAATCATTCGAGTCGTTTTTAACATCATTTCATTTCATGCTCGTATGTAATGTTTAATTTAATTCGTATGCATATTTTATCAAGTTGGTTCGTGAATTGTTTGTACGCATGAATTGCTCATTCTTTATCGTAATATTTATTGTTATCTAACCTCAGTCATTTATATCTAACCGTTTAATTTCAGTCATTTAATATACCGCCTATATGGTCGGTCGCTTTTTAATTTTCGTAAATATTCAACTGCTTTAATTTTTCGCACACTGCTGGAAATCCTTCCGCAAATTATCAACTGTTTACTTTTCCGCACTTTAAATTTCAGCAATTTAAATTCAATACCGCCTACTTGGTCGATCGCACTTATCAACTGTTTACTTTTCCGCACTTTAATTTTCCGCACTTTACTTTTCCGCACTTTAAATTTCAGCAATTTAAATTCAATACCGCCTGCATGGTCGGTCGCACTTATCAACTGTTTACTTTTCCGCACTTTAAATTTCCGCCTTTTACTTTTCCGCACTTTAAATTTCAGCAATTTAAATTCAATACCGCCTACATGGTCGGTCGCACTTATCAACTGTTTACTTTTCCGCACTTTACTTTTCCGCACTTTAAATTTCAGCAATTTACTTTCAGCAATTTAAATTCAATACCGCCTACATGGTCGGTCGCATTTTAATTCTCGTAAATATTCAACTGCTTTAATTTTTTTGCAAACTGCTGGAAATTCTTCCGCAATCTATCAACTGTTTATTTTCTGCAAATATCAACTGTTTATTTTCTGCAAATATCCAACTGCTCATTCTCTACATTATCAACCTGTTTTATTTTCTGCCAATCACCAAACTTTTTATTCCCTGTAAATCGCCCCTAGCATTTAATTTTTCTGCACTTATCAAGACAACATTTCATTTTTGTATGAGTAAAATCGATCCATTTGTCGCATGCAATCAACCTAGCACTTAAATTCTCGTATGCGTAAAATCCATCATTTTTCGCATGCAAATCAAAACAGCATTTCATTTTCGTATGCGTAAAATCCATCATTTTTCGCATGCAATCAACCCAACATTTAAATTCTCGTATGCGTAAAATCAATCATTTTTCGCATGCAATCAACCTAGCATTTAAATTCTCATATGCGTAAAATCAATCATTTTTCGCATGCCATCAACACAACATTTAAATTCTCGTGTGCTTAAAATCAATCATTTTTCGCACACAATCAACTCAGTATCTCATTTTCGTATGCGTAAAATTCATCATTTCTCGCATGCAATCAATTGTCGTCATTTATTTTCATGCACTCATCAAGCTCAGCATTTAATTCTCGTATGCGTACAATCCATCATTTTACGTGTACAATCAATTGTCATTTAAAATTTTCATTGCTCAGTTATTTCTCAAGCTATCACTAACACTCTCGTTTTGTAGGTTAATTTCAAGCTTCGCTCGAAAGTACGCCTCACAAGTCCTTTTTATTTATTCGATGCTTTTCGCAAATATCAACTGCATGCATGATATATAGAACTGCTAGAATTAAAATCAACCCACATGAACAACGTGTTTAAAGAGTTGCTTAAAATTCCATGTTCATATGATTTTAAATTCTCGCTTGTATTGACTGCATGTACATGGGGACCTTCGATCCCACTTCAGTTTTTCACTTTAAAATCAATCATTTAAATTGGTACTCTGTTAGCAATCCATGTTAGGATCACGTAGTAATTAAGTTAATCATGCATGGCCCGATGATGAAAAAAGAGGGCGCTCATTCAGTCTTACGGAAAATTCAGTCCCATCACGATCATAAAAAAGACTAAAGTGACGATTCCTCTGAGGGCCCCCCTTTTCAAAACGCATTTCTCAAACACCTTTTTAAACACCTCTCTCATCAACCGGTAACCGTTTTCGGATGTGTCTCGGGTGCCTAACACCTTTCCGAGACCATAATACGACCCCGAACCTTTGTCTGGGGTCCAGACCCCTTTTTTTTGTGCCTTTAGTTTTTTACTTATTATATTTCCTATGCCATGACGATTAGGGTTCCCTAAGCCTAGCAACCAAATTAGGGTGGCGACTTCATTGCATGCTGCGAGGCGTCCTTTTACGCCGAGCATCTGAAGGTCTCAAATTTCGTTGCACACTCGCGAATTTTTAAATTTCGAGGCGCGACAGACTTGATCTTTTCTTTTCTTCTCTTTTAGTCCCTTTTTTTTTGTAGTGAGTGAAGAGAGGTCAATGGATGAAAGACATGTCTTTTAGATGAACATAAGTGTATGACAAGTAGTGTAAAACACAAAAATAATTTTCACTAAATGCCAAAAATTTGATGATGTGGCACAAGTGATGAGGTGGTAAAAATAGGTGAGGTGGTAAGTGATGTGTGAAGTGAGTGTCAAGTGAGGTGGCAAGAATGTGCTCATAAAATATCTTGTTGATACCCGAATTTTGACGCAATTTTTAATTGATTTTAGCATTTCCGTTGTTTACATAATTTACTGTCATTTTTAGTTAATTGGTCGTCGTTAGCATTTTTAAAATTTTCATCGAGTTTTAGCATCGTCAGCTTTCGAAATCGCGTTTTAATTTTTTGTCACGTATTTTCATTATTATTTTTAGCCTTAAAAATCACATTTTTAATTATCCGGCAGCCATTTGCTAGTTTTTTCTTCGTTTTAGGTCATCTCATTATTTTTAGGATTTTTAGTATTTTAGCGCATTTTTTAGTATTTTTATTTTTTATTATTATTTTCGTTCGAGCTTTTATTGGACCCGAGTAAGTTTGCTCGGAAAATAGCTTGAATTTGAAATGTTTTCCATCAACTAGTTGCTAGCTTTTTTTTCGTTCACAACGGTCTATAGTGTTTCGTGTAATTTTCGGCGTAACGTCATTATTTTTCCGTCCGAACGTTTCACATTTTTGAACGAGAAAATAAACACGTTAAACGAAAAATTCTCATCATTCGCTGTAGACGGTTAAACCCGTCGTATTTTTCTCTACGTGCTTGCGGGAATCGGCTCGAGGCCATTTAAATAAGGTAAAAAGTCTATTTGATCTCAATCGTTGATCTCGTCAACCAAGAAAAGTCAACCAGATCAACGGTTGACTAATTATCAAGCCATGGTGCGCATGCACCATGGATGTGAGCAAACAGTGGAGCAGGCCACCGAGCAGCCTGCTCCTGAAGTCCTGTCCCTTCAACGATCGCTTCCAGCCGTCCCTTCGACCACCGTAGCTGCCACCTCGCCTTGCCTAGCCCCGCCACCGCGACAAACCAGCGTCCACGCGCAGCACCAACGCTTCCAACCCACGCGACTTCGGCCTATAAAAGGCCCCTCCCTCTCAACGTAAAATGGGCACCAATTTTGCAAGAAACCCTTGCTTCTTCTCCCTTTGATCAATTTCTCATTTAGAGCGATAATCGTCCAGTTCAAAGTTTTGGCAGTAAGCTTTCTCTCTCTAGCTTATTTTTATTTTTTTCATGCATTTCTTTCTTTAATTCGTTTGGCTTAATTTTGAGTAGATAAATTGCTTGTTTTTGTGCCATTAATTCATGTGCATGATGTAGATTAAATACACGTTTTCAATTTAAGAAATCGTTAGCTAGATTGTGTGAATTAATTAGTTTTCGATAATTAATGGTTTTGTCATTTTTTCAAAATTAAACTCGATATGTTTTGAAATAAAATTCGGGCTTCGTACGGTCGAGACGCCGTCGAGGAGACGAGCGTCTCGGTACGAAGATCTCGCGAAACGGCCACCTGTGGCTGGAGCTTGGCCGCCGGCGACCAAGGAGAGGGACGATGAATAGTGCCATGTAAGGCCTATTCATCCGTCCTTGATGATGGGCTTGGCCGATCACCATGCCTTTTTATTTTCATGGGCCAGGCACTATTCCTGGCCCATTTTCCATTTTCCTTGCATTTTTTTAGTTGGGCCCAGCCCATTTTCATTTCTTTCAGAGGTTTCGGATCACGCTTTTTTCGTAAAAATATTTCGTATGCTTCGTATGATTATTTTTCGTACTATCAACTGTTTAATCTTCTGTACTTATCAACTGTTTAAATTTTTTGCACTTTAAATTTCCGCAATTTAATCATTTATTTTACCGCCTACATGGTCGGTCGCATTTTAATTTTCGTAAATATCAACTGCTTTAATTTTCCACAAGCTGCTGGAAATTCTTCCGCAATTTATCAATTGTTTTATTTTTTACAAATATCAATTGTTTTATTTTCTGCAAATATCAAACTACTTATTTTCTGCAAATATCAAACTGCTTATTTTCTGCAATATCAACCTGTTTTATTTTCTGCAAATCATCAACTGTTTTAATTCCCTGTAAAACGTCAACTGCATTTAATTTTTCTGAACTTATCAAAACAACATTTAAATCTCGTATGCGTCAAATCCATCATTTCTCACATACAATCAACTCAACATTTAGATTTCGTATGCGTCAAATAAATCATTTCTCGCATGCAATCAACTCAGCATTCAATTTTTGTATGCGCTAAATCCATCATTTCCCGCATGCAATCAACTCAGCATTTAGATTTCGTATGCGTCAAATAAATCATTTCTCGCATGCAATCAACTCAGCATTTAGATTTCGTATGCGTCAAATAAATCATTTCTCGCATGCAATCAACTCAGCATTTAAACTTTCGTATGCGTCAAATAAATCATTTCTCGCATGTAATCAACTAAGCATTTAATTTTCGTATGCGCTAAATACATCATTTCTCGCATGCAATCAACTGTCATCATTTAAATCCCTGCACTTATCAAACTCAGCATTTACTTCTCGTATGCGTTAAATCCATCATTTCTCGCATGCAATCAACTGTCATTTAAATTCTCGCATTCATAAAATTGTTTATTTATTTCTCGAGCTATCGCTAACACTCTCATTTTGTAGGGTTAAAATTCAAGCTTCGCTCGAAAGTACGCCTTTCGATTCCTTTTTATTTATTCGATGCTTTCTGCAAATATCAATTGTATGCATGATATATAGAACTGCTAGAATTAAAATCAACCCACATGAACAACGTGTTTAAAGATTTGCTTAAAATGCCATGTTCATGTGATTTTAAATTCTCGCTTATATTGACTGCATGTACATGGGGACGTTTGATCCCACATCAGTTTATCATTTCAAAAACCTTTCATTTAATCTGTACTTTGCTAAGCTATCCATGATAGAATCACGTAGTAATTCATTTAATCATGCATTGGCCCGATGATGAAATAGAGGGCGCTCATTCAGTCTTTCAGAAAATTCAGTCCCATCACGTTACGGTCAGGAATAATCAATCGGTCTTGATAAACGGTAACCCCGTCCGAAAGACGTTAAAACGGTAACCCCGTGCAACGATTAATTATTCCTGAACGGTCACGATCATAGAAAAGACTAAAGTGACGATTCCTCTGAGGGCCCCCTTTTAAAAAAACGCATTTTTATCAAACACCTTTTTAAAACACCTCTCTCATCAACCGGTAACCATTTTCGGATGTGACTCGGGTGCCTAACACCTTCCCGAGATCATAATACGACCCCGAACCTTTTGTCTGAGGTCCAGACCCATTTTTTCTGCCTTTAGTTTTTTATTTATTATATTTCTTATGCCATGACGATTAAGGTTCCCTAAACCTAGAAACCAAATTAGGGTGGCAACTTCATTGCATGCTGCTAGGCGTCCCTTTTACGCTGAGCATCTGAAGGTCTCAAATTTCATTGCACACTCGCGAATTATTTTTCGTAATTTTCGTGGGGCGCGACAGTTTGGAGACTTCACTGGGGAATTTAGGGTCGGAGCCGGTTTTATCTTTTTAGAGAGGTGTTTTATTTGTTTATTTATTTATTTGCTTTGATCAATTGCTGGTCTGTTCATTTATTTGCTTTATCAATTGTCATATGCATTTCATAGCGCCCTACACCCAGGGGACAATTACCAAATTAGGAGGGTAGTAGTGACGCCCTAGGACACATGTCCTGGGTAGTGTTCACCAATCCCAACTCGGATGAACCCCTAAAGCCAGTCGAAAGGTTACATGATTTCGCAAGGAATCGGGACACTAGACGACACTTTAGGGACCTTTTCATGGTATCATCCGGGAACCATTCAAGCCAGTTAGAAATGTCGGAATCAGAGCCCCAGTACGTGCATCATGATTATACCTGTTTGTCGTGGCTCTATTTGTCTTGTTGGCATAGTGAAGTGATTTTTCTGTTATACGAACTGCGGATTTCTCACACGCACAGTTTACTTAGCACTTAAAATTTTATTTTTGTCCCACAGGACCCATTTTGCTCATTCGCTATGACAGCACCTATGTTACTTTCACTTGATATTTTCGGGGGACGAAGCTTCGACGATCAGGCTACTCGAGGAGATCTGTTAGAACAGGGATTCACCCCTGACATCACTACTAAGATCAAAGTAGAAGTCGTAGACTTCGACTTAACTAGGATTCAGAAATTGAGAAATGAGCTGACTGAAGATGAGGAGACACAGTTTGAGGGTAGTTATGGAAAAATACTAACCCTGGTTGACGTCAAGACTAATTGGGGTTGCATCCGGGCAGCCCTAAAGTTCTGGGACCCCTATTATCGGTGCTTCTCTTTCGATAAAGGAGTAGACTTGACTCCCACTCTAGAGGAGTACTCAGCTCTGATGTGCCTCACATCCCCTATATCGTCCATATAGTAAAATGTTCGACTCGACTCCTCGAGTGTCAAAACAAGGCTCGATAAGCTGTTAGGAATCACCACTCATGTCAGAGAAGGGGACTACTTCTAGTGTTGGTCAGATATCGAGGCACGATTTCAGTTGTCCAACGGAAAAAAAACGCTTAAGGATTCTAGCTTTCGCCATCGTAGGATTTGTCCTTTTTCCGAGGATGAGGAACGCCATCGACTTTTCAGCAGCCAACATCTTTTACGAGATAGAGGTAAATGCCATCAATCCTACAACAACCATCTTGGCCGAGACCTTTCGCTCCTTGGACTCTTGCCGAAGAAAAGGGAAAGGGAGGCTTACCTATTGCACCCAACTGCTGACAGTATGGCTGGTCAGCCACTTCAAACAGATTTCGGATCAGTCCATTTTCTTCGAAAGCTACATAAGATCATGCCCTCTACTCAGGGTTATCAACGCAATGACCACGGATAAATGGGAGATGGAAAATAAGGATGTCTGGATCGACCGATTCATAAATCTCTCAGAAGAAGACTTCAGTTGGCATGCCAAGTGGCTGCGGAACTTCGATCCCGTCGTCTGCTGCGGACCTCTACCTTGGGTTCCCTTAATTGGGGCATGGGGGTGCACTCACTACTGCCCTGCCCTCGTACTCAGACAATTTTGCATCACCCAAATCATCCCAGTAACATTCGGCATGACGAGATTAGATCTGCCACACACCGGAGAAAATCAGAACGTTCAGCTATACGCCCAAGACTGGACCAACCCCTTTTGTCTCAAAGGGCGCGTTGCCCCTGCGACAACGATACCACAATATCCACAGTGGAGGTTAAGGCGAGTTAATGACAATGTCCTACCTCGCCTAGAAAATCAGAGACCGATGGAAGAGGAAGGGGAATCTCAAGTGAGCGAAGGAATGGATGCCATGGCTTACGCCCAAGTAGTAGAGCAAATGTGAGCAGCGCAGGAAGAACGAGATCTGATGACAGAGGAAAGAGATATCGCCGAAGCCCATCAATGTGGCCTGGAAGTCCAGATGAATGAGCTGGACAGGTGTAACAATGATTTTATCCTCGTACAAGTAGTAAAACAGAAGGTGGCCCTCAGGGACTTTAAGGAACGCTTGAGCAGCGAAACCCGCAAGAAAGAAGCGTCGAGTGCCATAATCGAAGACAGGGATTCGATGATAAGGGTCTTGACTACTCGCGCAGACTTGAGGGATAGGAAGAGCCAGACACTACAAAGCCGGATTACAGCTTTAGAGACCGAGATAGAAATACAGAAAGGGGAGATGGCCTCAATGGAATACCTTTGGCAGGAGCAAGAAAATTCTGACTTCCAGGGTTGACACCTTCATGGGAAGACTCGAATATCGACAATCCATTTTTCTTTTTTTTTAATGTAATTAGGATCCCTGATTTCATCTATCTTAGCCATTTTTGATGAATTTAGGTAGTTGGCAAGTTTACCATATTTTGTAAACACTTTTTAATAAAGTCGTACTCTTTTGGATATTTATTAAATCGCCTCAACTTTCCATCATCCCTCCAATACAACTCAAAAGACCATCGCAAAAAGGAAAGTGGAAATCCCTTCGGGATAAACACAATCGTTTCACCAAAAAACTGAAAAATCATACCAAATATTCGAAAACATCCGAGTATTGCTCACTCATGGCCTTGTCCTCTCAACTTATCACGAGAAACTCCAAGATCATAGCTTAGATCGTCATCCCTCCCCTCGGTTGGGTTCACCAGGCATCAGGCCCTGCGTCATTTGCGAGCATAGTGTAAAAGAGATCTTCCTAGCATGACGGCATTGGTTGCCCCTGTTGATTTGGGTTTCGCAGATAGCATCTCAGATTGCTCCATATCGTTGGAATGAATAGAGGCTTCCTTTGCATATCATCCACAACCAGGAGATCACGCCTCTCCGACCGCCCTAAAAATATCAAGTGAAAGTGTGGCCGGAAAGCGAATGAGAAAACGTGGAGGCCTCGGGATTGCACATCACCTGTATATCCTCACTTGTACTTACTCTTTTCTGTGTTTTTCCCTTTTTCAGGTTCACGATAGCTCCTCGGAAGCACGCTACCCCGCACAGGCTCCCGTAACTAGACTTCAAAAATGAAAATGACTGAACAGGCTAAGGCCAATGAAGCACTAACGACCAAAATAGCAGAACTAGAAGAACAAGTTTGAACTTTGCAAGCTTAAAAGGAGTGGGGTCCTTCATCAACCCAACCATCTTCTATTCAGTGGAAGTGGTAGGATCCCTACATTAGTCCCAACCCTACAACTGCAGTAGGTACGACCAGACAATGTCCCCACCCATCTCAGGGCCTTTCTACCCAAGTTGCGATTTTTGGACCACCAGAAACTAAGCTTCCGGGAAGCGATCTTACACAGCCACAATCCTCTCTTGAATATTCATCGACCATAAGTTTTGGCACCATTAATGCGAAAGGGGTCAGTATTGATCGATTGAGCCCACTAGAGGAAAAGCTAAGGGCTATTGAAAGATATGACCCTAGGGATCCCGCCGATAAAAGCATAATGCTAGGAATTACGACGCCTCGAATGTTCAAGATTCCACAATCTGAGAGGTGCACGGGGATTGAACGCCCCAAAACTCGCCTAAAAATCCACCACAATGAAACGTCTGAACGGTACAAGCTCGATGCAGAAATCACACCTAACCGTTCTGATTTGCAAAATCAAGAGAAAAGGGCAGAGGAATCAGTAAAAACTTATGCTCAAAGATGGAAAGAACTAGCCGTAAGGATTTCTTCTCCATTGGATGGCAGGGAACTCTTGTCAATTTTCGTGAATACCTTCAGAGCTCCCTACTATGCTTATCTTACCCTCGGTCCGTCGAGTAGCTTCCCCGACACGGTCCGGATTGTTGAGAAAGTAGAGCAAGGGATTAATTCTGGAAGGATTATCATTTCTACGCCCGAGGCGTTGGCTTTGTCTCTCCCCAACCTAATCACAGGCAACCTTTTCTGCCACCCCCCTTACTTGTCACCACTGCCATATCCTTCCCCATCACTATATTGACCCCTAGTTTTTTCTTTTCCATCAACGCCCGTTGCTAACAGGGCTCCCTAAAACCCTACACCATCTCTACATTTCCCATCACCCCCAACACAAATACCGCAACTCACCCAACCTAGGCCATATAACCCATCAAATAAACCTAGAAACCAAGATAACCATTGGGATCGAAGGCCACTGCCACCACTTCCAATTCCTTTGGGGGAGATTTACGAGCACCTTTTGACAGCTAAACAAATTGCACCCACCCCAATCCAACCTTTACAACCTCCTTATCCAAATTGGTACGATCCTAATGCTAGATGCAAATACCATGCTGAAGCTCTTGGTCACACCATAAAAGACTGGCGCGCCTTTAAGAAAAAGGTTTATCATTTGATCAGATGTGGGTGGATCTCTTTCGAGGATTTAGCCGAAAGACCCACACAACCTAGGCCCTCCAATCCACCAAAGGCGCCAAATCGAGGACTAGTACCGCCACTCCCACTCCCCGCGGGAGAAATCTACAAACATCTCTTGGCAGCCGGGAAGATTATGCCAATCCCGGCCCGACCTCAGCAACCTCCATACCCAATTTGGTACGATCCCAACGCTACATGCGAGTATCACACTAGGACACCGGGCCATACGCTGGACGATTATTTTACCTTTAAGAGGAAGGTAAATCATCTAATCAAAAGCGGATGGGTCTCCTTCAAGGGCTTGGCCAAAGGATCTGACATAGCCATCGACCCTCTCCCGAACCGCGCCTCAGGTGGTGAAGGTATGAATGCTATTTCGATGGAAAAGGTTGAGAAGAAGACTTGTGAGGTAGAGACAGTTGACACCATCAATAACTGTCCTCCCACCTTTTGTTCCCACAAATATATGTCTCAAGCTGGGCTAGTAACAGTTGAATTTGCTGATACTAGGGGCATGACATGGAGGGTGGAATGTTTCCCCGATAAAGACGGGAAAGAGCTGGCCGAGGTGTATGGGCATTTGACGCAAATGGATAAGATACATATCCCCACATTAGAGCCACCTTCTCCCTCGCAGTCGAAATCGTCAATATGAATCCTACCATGGGTAGTATAGCTTCAGACTTCTGTATTGATGCTTTGGGAGAAGAAGAATCGTCGCCTAGTTCAGTCATTTTTGAAAAGAAGTTAGGGGAGTCTGTGTGCAACTGGACCATCACCATGCTTCCAGATGTCTCTCCATAATTACTCCTTTTGAAAATAATATATATGTTTTTTTGCACGTTTTCTTACGAAAACATTTTGTAGGGACTCATGTTCCCTTTTGTTAAAAATCAATATATATGCAATTTTCATTTTTATGCATCTCTTCTTTTTGCATTTTTAATTTCAGGATAAATATTAGTTCGTATTGTCTTGATAAAACCTGTCTTTACGGGCGAAGAAATCGTCATCACGACCAAAGACAAGGCCGAAATCTCCGACGAATTGGCCTATTTACTAGAAAGTTCGGAAAAGGAAATAACCCCTCATTGGGAGGAGTTGGACGAAGTAAATTTGGGGGCAAGCAATGAGAATCAGGAGCTGGTTAAGATCGGAACCACCCTGGACATAATTCAGAGAGAGGTTAATTTCCCTCCTCAAAAACTACTCGGACGTATTTACATGGTCATACGCCGATATACCAGGTCTTGGTCCCGGGATGGTTAAGCATCGTATCCCATTAAAGCCTGAGTTTAAGCCTGTCAAACAAAAAAAAACTTCGGAGGATGCATCCAGACATCCTTTTGAAAATCAAAGAAGAAGTTAACCAAGCAATGGGATACGATGCTCGTAAGATCAAGCCCAGGATCTATGGCAGACACGGGATTCCAAGCTCATCCCTTATCAAAGGTTGTTCACCCAACTCACACGGGAATTCAAGGAAACCAAGTTCGACCGGGTCGACAGAAAAAAGAACCGCTTCGCAGACGCGTTGGCCACGTTGGCATTAATGTTCAAGTTAGAGTGTGGAGTAATACTTTAGCCATTGAGGGTGGAGGTAAAGGAAACTCCGGCATGCTGTGTCGCCTGGGAAGAAGAACCTGACAGCAAGCCATGGTTCTACGACTTAGTACAGCTCATCAGAAACCGGGAGTATCCACCGGAGGCAAGCCGGGTCAGCAAAAAGACCCTCCAGCGCTTAGCACTAGACTTCTACCTCGACGGCGAAGTTCTATATAAAAGGAGAGCAGATGGAGCTTTGCTTAGCTGCGTCACCATGGCCAAGGCAAGAAGAATCATAATGGAAATCCACGAAGGGGTTTGTTCCACACACGCAAGTGGGCACATGATGGCAAGACAGATAATGAGGCAAGGTTATTTTTGGCTCACCATCGAGCGCGATTGCATCGACTATTTTCGGAAGTGCCACAAATGTCAAATCTACGCAGACCATCTCTATGTCCCTCCAGCCCCTCTCTTCAGCATGACATCGCCTTGGCCTTTTGCGATGTGGGGAATCGACATCATCGGCTAAATTCATCCAACAACCTCTAATGGCCATCGCTTCATCCTCGTAGCAATCGAATACTTCACCAAGTGGGTAGAGGCCGCCTCTTACTCCAGTATCACTCAGAAGACGACCATGCGATTCATTGAGAGAAACATCATTCGCCGTCATGGGGTCCTAGAAACCATTATCAAGGACAACGACACCAATCTCAACAGAAAAATGATCGACGGTCTTTACCAATGTTGGAAGGTGAAGCATCGAAACTCATCACCGTATCGTCCAAAAATGAATGGCGCAGTCGAAGCAGCAAACAAAAACCTGAAGAGGATCATCCAAAAGATGGTAATCACTTACAAAGATTGGCATGACATGCTTCCCTTCGCGCTGCATGCTTACCGGATAGCAACCCGTACATCTACAGGGGAAACTCCCTACTCATTAGTTTACGGCATGGAAGCCGTAATTCCCCTTGAGGTAGAAATCCCTTCTCTCAGAATCCTGGCAGAGTTCGAAGTAGAAGAATCAGATTGGGAAAGAGTGAGGTACGAGCAGCTGAACCTCCTTCCCGAAAAGCGCTTGGCCGCTATCTGCCATGCACAATTATATCAGCAAAGAATGGCCAACGCTTATAACAAGAAAGTGCGACCTCGCAAGTTCGAGGCTGGGGATTTAGTGTTGAAGAAAATTCTCCCTCATCAGGAGACTAGTCAAGGAAAATGGTCGCCAAGGTACGAGGGCCCATATCTAGTTAAAAGTGCATTCTCGGGGGGGGGGGGGGGGGTGCCCTAATGCTAACCAACATGGACGGAGAGGATCTACCAAGACCGGTAAATGCTGATGCTGTCGGGATATACTTCGCTTGAAGCGTCACGGACCGTGCATCTTGCCGAATCAAAGACATAGGGTTTTAACATGACAATGCCACTCAAATGTTTATCCTGAAATTAATAAAATGAGTTTTTTTTCTTCAGGAGATGATTTTTGTTTTAAAACTTTCTTTCATGTTTTTTCTTAAAAATCGTGAGATGACAAAATGAGGCATGGCATAGATGGCTCCCCAGGAGTAGTTCGAGCCATCAGGCACGACACTTAGACTAACGCCACTAATCAATCTTAAGGTTTTGCAGGGACATATTGTCTCATCTCGTCATCACGAGAGGACCAGGGAGTTCCCTCGTAGCAGTTCCCGAATTGCCGCAGCAGGCCACCTTCAAGAGCGAATCAGGAAAGATTTTAAAAATAGTCACCATCTAAATTAAAAATTCTCTTTCCTCGCAGTACTACCAGCATGGCCCGCAACCGGTCTCAAAGGTTCGGACGCATCAAAAGGGGGATCACCCCGCGAAGCTATCATCCGATCATCTAGAGGATTGTCGGAGCCTGCGACACTCCTTAAGAGCTTAAAGGCTATCCACTATCAAGATTCGGCAACAATACTATTATCCAGTCCAAGCAAGGACTAAATGCTGGACCAAAGTCAGAAGGCCCATCCTACGCCGACCAAGCTGTCGGAACGCTAGCAACATCGGCTCCCATCTCCGTTCGCCTATTTGATAACAATCAAGACAATCCCGAGGACATTGCTGTAATTATAACCCCTGCCGAGGGCGGAATCCTATAAGCCTATCGGACATCTAAGCTATCGCTACTAGACTGTGAGGTATTTTCTGGGATGGTCGACATCAGCGGGGGGAGGACTCACGCGTCTCTGGAAGCACGACATCATCCCATCCCAGGGGACCCATGGAGTTATCGCCCCCGACATCATCATAGGTATCGCCCCCGACACCCTCCTCAGAGGCATCGCCCATGACGTCACCTCAGGTATCGCCCATGACGTCACCTGAGGCATCACCCTTGACGTCATCCCCAGGTATCGCCCATGACGTCATGCAGAGCGGTATCTCCCCTGGATATCGCTCTTTCCCCAGATATCGCCCCCAGCGGCCTATAAATATTCTCTCATTTTAAAACACCAAGTAAGCCGAAAAACTTCCTACCAGACCCTCTGCTATTTTTGAACCGCTTACTGACTTAAGCATCGGAGTGTCTACGCCGGAGTCCCCCCTCCGGCGCTTTACAGGTGGATCCGACGTCATCTACAGCGCCTCCGACTAATAGCAGACATCGTTCCGATCATCTCGAAGGTCGAATCTTATCAAATTGGTGCTTTCATTGAGAGGCTTGGTACATTAAGTGAGCATCTTTAATAATCTTTCTGTGACAGCGTAACAAATCAGTTCAGAATCCCCGGATCTGTTGACCAGGTCGGCAGGGGAAGCCCTCTCCTCGCAAACGACCGTTTCGTTATCCCAGATGGCGGGATCTAGCTTTTCTACTCCTCCTCCAAGGGGATTTGTGTTAAACAGTACAGAACACCCTTTAGCGAGTGAAATAGCGGCCCTTCGTTCTCGGTTGGACTATTTTACTGAAATGACTACCAGAATCACACCTGAGATTTCTGGATCGAGTGTCCCTCTCTGTGTCATGTTCACGCCGTCTATTGTCACTGAGCGGCCCTTGTCACCGCTATTACAGGGAAACCTCCCGTTAACTTTACCTACAATAGATCCCCCGATCAATTTTGTGCAGCTCACTCAAGGACGAGTAGAACCTTATGTACCGCAGGTACCACAAGGTCCCATCCCTCAGGAGGATCGGCACCTCGAGGGGGTCAGGAACCGTTGGAACGGTCGAAGAGAAGGAGCGAATAGAGATTTATCTCCTGAGTACAGCAAGAGATCCAGTAGCAGAAGACGTAGAACTCGTTCGCCCAGGAGCCGCATCCGGTCTCCTAGGCGGCATCTTACGCCTGAACCGCGAGACCAACGGCATCACGTGGAAATATCTCCCCCGCGCCAGGCGCGTGAAATCCTTGATGACACATCGGCTCATCCATTTAGCCGTCGTATAAGACGCCATAAGGTCAGTAGACATGTGAAACTTCCCACTGAGACTTATGACGGCACCAGAGATCCCATTTCCCACGTCAACAAGGTGAAGGATTTCGTTCAATTTCAGACTCACAGTGATGCGGCGTTGTGCCAAATATTTGTTATGACATTATCAGGAGTTGCACGTCTCTGGTTCGAGGGCCTTCCGGGCGGATCTATTAGCAATTTCGTACAATTGGAATCCAAGTTCTAGAGTAGATTTAGTACAGCGATTCCAATCAGGAAATCCGCTGCCGCGTTATTTGACATACGTCGAATGCCTCAAAAAACTTTGAAGGACTTTCTCAGTCGATTTGATCTGGAAATGTCACTAACGCCGGGCGTTACCATTGATTTCGCTATAGAAGCTCTGAAAAGGAACTGCCATTATGGTAAATTGAAAGATGCACTGATGGTGGACCCTTCAGCGACTTTAGACGCATTAAGACTCAAAGCCCATAATTACGCGAAAATGGAAGAAGAGGAAAACAGAGATAGAACCAATAACATGCCGCCCGAGACACCTCTGATTCCTAACGCTCCTACAATTACCATTCCTGATGACCGCCTCACCGACGATTATGCTCGGCGGAAAGATCATATTCCCAAGACCTCTAGTGGGCGGAAAGGTAATACTTCGAAGGGAAAGCCTGGTGGTTCCCCTAATCGGCGTCAAGGAGATCCTTCTAAAGGTCTGATGTACGACCCTGATTTCCCTTCCTTTAATATACCAAGGGCGGAGATTTTAGCGATAGTGGAGCAGCGAAACCTTCCCATCCGTTACCCTGCGCCTGTGAAGCCCAGAGTGCTTCTAGGGAGAAGAGAAAATGCTTATTGCAAATTCCACAAAGCCAGGGGGCATTCTACAGAAGTATGCAGAGAATTAAAATCAGCAATAGAACGTTTGGTGGAAGAAGGTTACTTGGGAGAATTCGCAACCAAAGTAAGAGAAGATGCCAGAAATAATCCCACGAAAAGGATAGCAGACGACCGATAACTACCCCCTCGCGTCTCACAGAAGGATAATACTCCCGGAGGGAGAGGTGAAGAAGCTTTCACGGTAGACGACGAGGACTTCCCTATGATTAACATCATAGCGGGAGGGACCCCTTATATAGGCAAAGCAGAGCCATTGACGACCGCGTTAGGAGAAAAACGCAAACGAGATGGCATGATAAAGAAAGGTGAAGCAATAACCATCCTGGATCGCATGATATTATCCTTCTCAGAAGAGGACGAAAAGGGTGTTGCCTATCCGCATAATGACGCATTGGTGGTTACGCCCATCATTGCCAGTCACAGAGTCAGAAGAACTCTTATAGATAACGGGAGTGCAGTGAACCTCTTCTCGTTAGAAGCGTACAATCTCATGAAATGACCCGACAACGAGTTAACACCTTGCAAGAAACCCATAATTGGTGTGGATGGGGTCCCAATCCCTGTCACAGGGATAACTACTCTGCCTATGTGCTTCAGAGAAGACACTTCCAAGCGATCAGAGGATCTGTTATTCCTTGTCGTGGACTTGAACTTACCCTACAATGTCATACTCGGACGACCTTTTCTCAACCGCTTTGGAGCGGTGATATCTCAGAAGCACCTGAAGATGAAATACCCCTCCTGGGACGGAGTGGTATCGATAAAAGGCAACCAAAAACTGGCAGCGGAATGTTACCTGCTCATGACTCAAAAGAGTTGCGATAGGTATGTATGTATAACAGTGGACCCATATGAACAGGGTGATGAGAAGCGCGCACAACCTCTGGATAAAATGGTGCCCGTACCGGTGATAGGCATAGAGGAGGCGAGCTTTCTAGTCAGCGTAAAGCTCAGTCTAGAGGAAAACCTTCAATTGGCCCGGTTATTGAACAAATGTCAAGGAGAGTTCGCATGGAAACCCGCAGACATGCCGGGTATATTGCGCAAAATAGCCGAACATCGTCTCAATGCTGACCCTAGCATCAGGCCGGTCCAGCAAAAGTGACGCGCATTTTCTACGAAAAAAGCTTTAGCCGTTGATAAAGAAGTGGTGAAACTCCTTGATGCGGGGTTCATCCGCGAAGTTCAATACCCTACGTGGTTAGCCAACCCAGTTCTCGTTCCTAAGTCCAACGGAGACTGCGCATGTGTATCAACTTTACCGATTTAAACGATGCTTGCCCTAAGGATTGCTACCCGCTTCCCCGAATTGACCAACTAGTCGATCAGACTGCCGGGTATGCATACTTAAGCTCACTTGACGCTAACTCCGGATACCACCAAATTCCCATGGCCATTGAAGATGAAGAAAAGACTGCCTTCATCACTCCTAAGGCCACTTACTGTTATACGACGATGCCGTTCGGGCTAAAAAATACAGGGGAGACGTTCCAACGTATGGCAAATAGAATATTCGAAAAGCAGATAGGAAGGAATGTGGAAGCATACGTTGACGATATATTGGTAAAGAGCGCGAACTTTCAGGATCACCTGCAGGATCTGAAGGAAGTCTTTGATGTGATGAAAAGGCACCGCATGAAGATGAACCCCCAAAAATGCATGTTTGCATTTCAAACGGGGAAATTCTTGGGCTACGTAGTCAGCTGAAAGGGAATCCAGTCTAACCCCTCAAAGATTAAAGCCATACAAGACATGATATCTCCAAGAACCGTTAAGGAGGTACAAAGGCTAATAGGATGCGTTATCGCCTTAGGGCGATTTATTTCCAAACAAGGCGAGAAGTGCCTCCCTTTCTTCAAAGTCATATGCAAGAAAGCACCGTTCGGGTGGACCCCGGAATGTGAAGAGGCATTCATTAGCTTAAAAGATTACCTATCGTCTGACCTACTGCTGACCAGACCGGAACCGGGTGATAATTTATATCTATACCTTGGCGCTGCCGATGAAGTGGTTAGTGCCGTCCTCGTTCGGGACGATAGCCACGCTCACCGCCCTGTATATTTTGTAAGTCACGTTCTGAAAGATGCGGAGCTGCGATACGCCCAAATCGAGAAAATAGCGTTTGCACTGATACAAGCCACTCGAAAAATGGGCAGATACTTCCAGTCCTACCCCGTTATCGTGCTTACAGACCAACCTCTAAAGAGAATATTTTGAAAGCCTGAGTCCTTAGGAAGAATGTTAATCTGGGCCCTCGAACTCGAGCAATACGGGCTGAGGTATCAATCCCGGCCATCCGTGAAGGCTCAAATCCTGGCGGATTTTATAGCGGAATGCACCTTTACAAAAGACCCGTTAACAGATGTACCCGAAGAGGAATGGGGCGACGTGGATCTCCCGTTCCCGAAAACTTATACGGACCTCTAGATCGTTCATGTAGATGGAGCTAAAAACCAAGAATTGGCTGGAGCAGGAATCTTCATAAATGGGCCGCACGATATGCGAATACAATACGCCATCCGGATCCTGAAGCCATTATCCAATAATACGGCAGAATACGAGGCGTTGCTAGCCAGACTCAGGATAGGGAGAAGCCTTTCTTCCAAAGGTAGGCACGACACCGGAAGAACAGGAGACCTGCGTCTAAAAATTTGTGGCGACTCCAAACTAGTAATCGACCAGGTCTTGGGGCGCTCTCAGGCTCGGGAGCCCATCATGGTCCAGTACCTCGCCAAGGTAATGCGAGAGTTGTTGGAGATAAAGAAAGAAGGCATGCAAGTCAGCTTTGAGCACATTCCCCGAGAGGACAACACTGAAGCTGACAGTCTCGCCAAGCTGGCAGCAAACCCGGAAGCGTCCATACCCGAAGGGGTGTATTACCGTGAGTTATCTGTACCTTCTTTCATGGAAGAGCAAGCGTCTGTGTGTGTGGAAGAACTGGAGGTTGACTGGCAGTTTCCTATAATCAAATACTTGAAATACGAAGAATTGCCTATGGATATCGCTGAAAAGAAAAGGGTGCTGAAACAGGCAGCTCGCTGTACGTACTATGATGGGGACTTAGTTCGGAGATGTTTTTCTCACCCAGCCGCCAAATGTATAACGGAGCAAGAAGGTCTTCACACCCGACGCGAAATTCACGAAGGGGTATGCGGTATGCACGTGTCAGGTGGCACCCTGGCTGCACAAGTTTTCAGATCTGGATTCTACTAGCCCAGCATCCGGAGAGATTGCCATAACTATGTGCAGACTTGCCCGAAATGTCAGGAGTTCTCTAAAATTCCTCGATGTCCCGCCACCGAAATATCTGAGATTATCACTCCTTGCCCTTTTGCTAAATGGGGGATCGATATCCTAGGCCTGTTTCCAAAGGCAAGGTCTCAACTGAAATTTGTAATAGTGGCAGTGGACTACTTTACGAAGTGGGCGGAAGCTGAAGCGGTTGCCAACATCACGACGGAAAAAACTTGGCGTTTCTTCAAACACCAAGTCATCATGAGGTTTGGCGTACCCCGTATCCTAGTCAGCGATAACGGAACACAGTTCACCAGCCAATTCTTCAAAGACCAGTGCTCAGAATTTGGGATTGAACAGCGATTCTCTTCCGTGGCTCACCCGCAAACCAATGGACAGGCGGAAGTGACCAACCGGAGCATCCTCAGCGGCATTAAGAAAAACCTGGAGGGGTCTAAAAAGAAGTGGGCTGACGAGCTGCCATACGTGATGTGGGCGTACCGCATGACCGTTAAAACCAGTACTGGAGAAACACCTTTCGCATTGGCCTTCGGGACCGAAGCTGTTACGCCGGTAGAAATCGGTACCATGAGCCTGCGAGTGGCTCACTTTCGGGAAGAGCTGAATGAGGAAAGGTTACGAGCTAACCTTGACACGTTACCAGAGGTCCGAGAAGAAACCCTCCTGAAAATGCAACATTACAAGCGAAAGATGGCCCGTTATCATAACAGGCGAGTCAAAGAACGGTTGCTAAAGGCAGGCGACCTGGTGCTTAGAGACAAGCGAGCGGCTGGTCAACGTGTAGGGAAGCTCAGTCCAAACTGGGATGGGCCGTATCGTGTTACCCGCGTTATCGGAAAAGGAGCCTATCATCTGGAGACACTTGATGGTACTCCCTTATCTAACTCTTGGAACATCGCTCGTTTGAAATTATATTATCCTAGAACTTGATTTTATCTGCACCTTTGACTGATGCCAACCCTAACCTTAGCTAACGCTTGGTGAGAGAGCTTTCTTGGGTGTTTGTGATTGCTTTTGTGCAGATAAAAAAGGGGGATCATGGGAGTGAAAAGTCCTATCCTTATGATGGCCGGTCCTGATCAGACGGCTCACTAAGTGAGGGCACGACCCAGCATGCCTTGAACTAGCGTTGGGATTGAAAGATCCCTAGTGCCCCCGGGAGTGAAAAGTCCTATCCTTGTGATGGCCGGTCCTGATCAGATGGCTCACTAAGTGAGGGCACTACCCGGAATCCTTGGGAGTGAAAAGTCCTTTTCTTGTACTGACTGTTCTCGTGGAGACGGCCCATCAAGACAAGGCACACCCCAAGGAAATAGTAACTCCGTGCTAGAAACGAAAAGCCCTACCTTAGTGACCGGACTAGTGTAGTCGGTTCATCAAGTGAGGGCATGATTCTAGACGCGAGGACAACGCCTGAAGGTGAAAAGTCCTATCCTTGTGACAGCCTGTCCTGATCCGACGGCTCACTAAGATGAGGCACTTTCTAGGCCGATCGTGGAAAGATGGAAACACAAAGAATCATGAAATCCCAGCTAGTAGCTAGATGCGTAATCCCTAGTGAAGTACAGAGCTGATAGGAAAAGTGATTTACGCGGTTTCCGTACTAACGCCCTATGACGGCAGCGGAAAGGCTCCTACGGGTAATTATTGTCTTTTGTAACCCGTTATGCTACTAATGGTTTACAATTAGAAATGTGCAGAATACTTTTTGTGCAGCGGAAAGATTGACGATCGCGTATGTGGCGATATTATGAGGCTCGCCGGGAAAACCAACCCGATACTGACCTCAGTGATTTCTGTTGATGAAACACTAGGAGCCTGCTCGAGGAAGTAAACACATTATGTTATCGAGGCGACAATGGCGCCAAGGGAGTTTCAAAAGGTGAAAACTAAAGGAAAGGAAAGACAGCGATAAGGATATAAATTGTTTGAACATATGAAAGTGCCTTTGAAGGGTCACAAGTTTTAAGGCCAAAACAATAACACCACGGAAGCAAAAAACAAAAAGCCTGGCAACTCCCGATAGCTACGGAAGAGGCGGTGAAGTGTTAGGATGCGTCAGCCCTCGGGGTTCCTCCGTTTCCAACCCTCTGCCTTAGCTTGGCGAAAACCCGCTTCATTGAGGTCGGTAGACTTCTGTTTGAAAGCCCTCGTGACCTCCTCACCTTTATACGCATCCACTCCATGAACCTCCTCGAAGCAATTAACCAAAATAGTGGCAGTCCGCTCGACATGCCAAGGACACTTATCGGCTGACTCCTCTTCCAGAGCGGTTTTCCTTTCCTCTAAGACAGCTTTCTCTCTTGCCAATGATGACTTCTCTTCCTCCAAGACCGCATTCTTGGCTCTTTCCGCTGTCAAGGCCGCGTCAAGAGTGGACGTGTGCCCTTTCAGCTCCTGCTGGGTGAGCAATAATTGAGTGCGTTCCTCCAGCAACTTCTTCTTCTCATTTCGCTCTCGCGAAAGTTCAGACAGGGAGGCAGTAAGAGAAGCAGCCTGACGCTGCGCGTGCTCTGTCCAGTAATAGAACTTTAGAAAATTGGTGAAGAGGTTAGAGCGCAGCGAATTCGCCTTGTCATCATCAACCTTAGAGAGGAAAGCTTCCCGATCGGCCGCGGACGATAATATCTGGGCAGCCAATAAAGCGGAAACCTCGTCCGAGCCATCGCCCCCAATAGCTGCTAAGCCTGTATTACGAAAATCATACAAGCCAACTTGGTGAGTCACAGTGCCGGACTCGCCCATTGGACTCAGATCCGCAGCAAAATTGAAGGCGGTGGCCCCTTCGCCAGAACGCTACGACAAGGGAATGCTCGAAGGGACGAACGCCAGGGGAATGTGGGGGTGAACCTGTGTAGAAGGGCCCCCTTGGACGATATAGGAACCGTGGGGATGGTAGCCCGAAAAGTCCTGTAAACCCTCTTGATAGTCCAAGTTAAGACCATATGAGTGAACAGGACCACCAAAGGAATTGGGCGAAGCTCCGAAAGACTCAGCCGTACCCATGTTTGCAATGAACTCAAAGGGGTGATTCTAGCGAACGTCCGAAGAAACGAAGGCGCTGTCAGGTCGCACTTCCGTCGCAGCGATGGTAGAGGATAAGCTTCCACCCTCACCCTCCGGCCGAGGTCTCTTCTTGGAACCACCCAGTACATAGCCCATGTCCATATCGCCTATGGGAGATGCGGAAGTAGAAACAACAATAGTATCCTACAAAGAACCCGGTATAAGACGCAGATAAGAGAAACAGATGAAATAACGATAAACATCAATATACAGCGTATCGCGGCCAAAAGGCACACTCACAACAGCAGTGTTAAGAGGAGGCGCTTCCGAAGAAGCTGCCGAGTTCGGAGAAGGAATGAGAGCGGCAATGCTTCTCGTTCTTTTCTTCTTTTTTCCTTTGGCAAGGGCCTTAGGGACTTTAGAAGAAGATGGCTGAGCAGGAGGGGCAGCGACGGTCACGATGGGGATACCTGAAGGGATGTCGGTATTTCCCTCACCAGCTGAGGAAGAGGATACTTGAGCAAGGCTCACGGAGGCAGCAGGTAGTACAATTGGGTTATCAGTAGCTCCCGTGGAGGCGGCCCGCTCTTTTTCTTCTCTCTCCTGGGCCCTTTTCAGTCGTCTCCTAACGCTTTCAGGCTTGTAATTGGGATCCGTCGCTGCATGATCATAAAATAATGTTAGCATTAGTATTAACGGTAATAAGGAAGGGAGCGATACGACACTCATGTCTAACGCAGTCCTTGATATCAGCCCCGCATGCTAGATAACGGATGTGAACGCTGATTTCCAGTTGAAGTAATTTATCTAGCCAGCCTTGTTCCCGCTGAGGAAGGCTCTCCGGCCGGCCCCAGACGTTATCCTTGCCGTCTTGGTTAAACCCAGATCGCCACCAGGAACCAGGAGCTTCAGGAAGATTTATCCCAAAGAACTTCTTTTTCCAAGCCTCGACGGAAGACTCGATGTGGAGGAGTTTCCAAGTAAAAGACTTGAGGGAATCATCGTCGTATCAGGGCGATATCGTTATCACACCCCGACACTTCATCAGCTTAAAAACCGACTTAAGCAACAAAAGAGAAGGGGAAGTGATCCCCTTATATTTACAAAGTTCCAGAAAGGCACAAACACAACAATATGCATTTGGGGCTAATTGGACAGGATTCAAATCGCAGGCAACAAGCAATTGTTTTATGAAAGGGTCGATGGGAAGCCGGAAACTATAACGGAACATTTGTGCGTACAGAACCCTACGCTTGCCCGTCAAAACGCTGTTCAAGCGTATCGACTCAGGGGCAACGGTGGCCTTATAACCGTCAGGGATAACAACATTATGTGCGGCTAAATGATCATTGAGAGCGATTTCAGAGGTGATACTACTAACCGTAATATCCATCTTTTTCTCATCGGCAGACTTCGACTCAGGGCGGCGAGTCTTGGCCATGGCAGAAAATAAAAAGTAAAGACGAAGAAGACGATGGAAGAAAATAGGAAATACCTTTAGAGAAAAAGCACTTCGAGAGCCTTGAATGGTGGAAAGAAAACAAGACGGCTAGAGAGAGTATGAAGAAAGCAGGATGATAAAAGTAAGAAAAAGAAATAAGTGTTGGTTTTTATAACCCTAGTGGTTAAAGGAAACGACGGACGCTGCAGTCGTTGCGTGAGAGCGTCACGAGGAACAGACTCAAGCAATGAGTACAATCCTAGAGAAGCGCGACAGCGCTTTGATTTTGCTAAAATTCTAGAGCACGCTAGCTCGTGGCATCATAAAAAATGGACACGTGTGTCTGCGCCATCACAACTTTTCTCTCACATTAATAAGGGGATCGTGAGTATTAAATGCATTGAAAAGCAGAAATGATTTTCTGGAATAAGACAAGAGCGATATTGCAACAATGGAGATAATGCAGAATGGCGTTAATCGAGCCGGCAGCTTTCGAGATAACGCAGGAAAATGAAATAAAGATCAGTTATTATATAAAATAAAGTACAGATATCGTTGCGCGATAAGGCGTTATTACAAGACAGAAAAAGCAAATAAAGAGGAAAATCCTCTAAAGGGTCAGCCTTGACCATTCATTGGTCGGCACGGATATCACAGCCACCCTTCCCCTACTCCTCTCTGAAAGAAAGAAGATCTCCCTCATTTTCGCTTAAATCCTTTATCTTCTTGGAGGCGTAATCAGCCAACTCAGATGGATCAACAGTTCCCTGGCGATGGAGATCCGTAAATCCGGCGATACAGACTTCAAGGATCTTGTTTTTCCACCCGGCTATCTTCGAGGGTACCTTGGCCAAATCC
The DNA here is from genome assembly GCA_963691705.1 of Viola odorata. Taxonomy (NCBI): domain Eukaryota; kingdom Viridiplantae; phylum Streptophyta; class Magnoliopsida; order Malpighiales; family Violaceae; genus Viola; species Viola odorata. Next base: position 46,921,119 of record OY829538.1, on the reverse strand, counting down.
GTGTCACGGGACGATATCTCTTCGCGGAGGAAAGAGTTTCTTTTGTCGGCCGCTACCAATTCTGCCTCCAGCCGTTCTATCTTAGCCTTTCCTTTTGACTTTTCTCGTGCGAGCTCGGCATGACACTTAGTCAACTCTGCCCGGGTTCGATCTTGAAGCTTTGACAGCTCTGTTACCTTCGCCAAAGCGGCGTCTAGTTGTTTTTTCGAACCGGGAGAGTGCCGAACTTTGTCGCTCTGATCCTCGAGAAAATAGTGCAGCTCGCGGAAGCTGGCCAACATGTCGTTCAGAAGGCTTGAGTGCTGAACTTCAGGGGGATATCGCAGGAACTCTTCCTTGTCCTTCGAAGAACTGAACATTTGGCCCACTATAGAACCTACTGGTTTGTCTCGCGATAGCGGATCCGATATCCCTAAAGAGCGAAGCCCATTAGTCCCAAAAGATGACAGATCCAGCTGGTATGTGACATTTCCTTCAGGACTTTGAGGGGAAAGATTGGCGATATAGGGAGGAGAATAACTTTTTTGCAGAATTACCAATGCCCGAAATTGAAGAAAGGAATAAGGGCTGAGGTTTCCTCGGGGAAGGTTCAGGAGGAACACTTGGATTCGAAACTGGCACGGTCACATCCGGAATACAGGAAGAGATCGGAGAACCAGGGCCACCAGGCGGCAAGGGTGAATCCACCGCCGCTGAAACCTCATTAGCTTTGGAAGGAATGGCAGAAGACACCTTGACAACCTCCGCTACTTGCGAGGTACTCGCGACATGAGAAGTGTCAACCTCCGCAGTAAGAACTGCGTTAACTTCCCTCAAGGGAGGAATCGATGGTCCAGTCTTCTTTTTCCGAATTTTCTTTTGGAGACGCTCCGTCTCGACAGCCATCTCTTCGCTATCGTCCTCGGTTGACTCCGCTGCGGAATCATTTTTTCTCGCCCTAAGCTTCACTCGTTGGGCAAGGGTAGCGTGACGTAGTTCAGAACCGGCATCCATACTCTCGCTATTGCTGTCAACTATTCCAGTCGCAGAATGACTCGGAGTCACTCCCTTACCCCGAGGTGGCAACCAATTCTCAAGAAAGCGAGAAAATTGAGTGGAAGCACTGGTGTCGCGACGGTCTTAGCTCTCCTTCCCCTCGGCGGAATAGTCGGACGGTTGGAACTTTCAGGCGGTGGGAGGAGTGTTATTCCCCCCGGAGGAACGACCCCCAGTGCTACCTGCCAGTGAAGCATGTTAATGCAGCAAGCAAATCAAAGCGATAACATGGCAAAAGAAAAACTCACCAACGACACACTCTTTCAAGGGCCTAAACTGAGCAAATTCCCGAATGCGGAGAGGCCCTTCTATTTCTAATAGGGCGGTAACATGGGACACATCAATGCTAGACATCACTTCTGGTTTTTTCCAAGCGGCGCTGGTAATCTCTCGGTTAAAATCCCCGCGCCACCAGCGGGACGGCAGGCGAAGGGTGAAGAAGTCATTTTTCTAGTTGACCAGTTGTCCTCAAAACCTTGAAAGTTATGCCAGAAAAATTGTACGATGGCGTCATTCCATCTCGGGGTGATATCCACCAAGCAGTCGCGACAGCTCAAGCTGAAAAATGTGCGGAACAGATCGAGGGATGGAGTGAAAATATGCTTCATCTCGCATGCCTGCAGAAAGGCATAAATCCCACACCAGGAAGGCGGAGTTATTTGTACAGGATTGAGATCGTAATGATTTAGCAGCTTCATCAGAGAAGTATGGATTGGGAGATGAAATCCGTAGAGGAACATCTTGAAGTAAACCAGCCAGAACGTTCCCCACATGGCATCATGAAGTCGAATATCCTTCGTAGGGATATAAGGGCGGCAGCCCAAGGGGAAGGTGATACCGTTCTCCTCTAATTCTGCCCTCAAAACTTCATTACAATCAAAAATACTACGAGCTCTTCTAGCCTCGAGATCTATGGGATTTTCGGCACTCGTAGAGGCTTTAATATGTGACATAAGGGACCGGAAAAATAAAACTACGACGAGAGAGGAACAGAATACCTGGAACAAAAAAGCCAGTAAACAGGCCGTCGGTGCCGGCGAGCAGTTGCAGGAACTTCTCTTGAGCAGAAAGAAGCACAGGAGAAAGAGAGTGTGAAAAATCTCGAAATATTGGCAAAAGTAATAAAAGAGAATAGCGGTTCCCTTATAAAGGTCAAACTTGAAGAAGAGACAGCCTGTAAAAGTGAAACACGTGTGGAGCAGAAAGCGACGCATGGACAGTCATTTATGTCTTTGGGAGAAGACAGTTACTGACAAAAAACCAAAAAGACGGTTGCACCCAGCAACAGATATCCCTCTGCGGCAACCTTTAATGTTTAAAGAAATAACGCGGGAAGGCGATAGGAGGACAAAAGGAAAATGAAGCGTTATCTTATTCATTTTCGAAAAGCCATATGACATCTACAAAGAGGCAAGACCCGCTAAGCTAATCACCCTCAGACTAAGAGATACCATAACAATAAACTACATCGTCATCTGAGAACGATAACTCCCTGCTGACAGGAGGAAAAGGCTCATCAACCCTCTTTCCTATGCGTATCATTGATCGGCTGGACTCCTCCTCGATGGCTGACGTCACCGCTTCCACGTCCATGCTGGCAGGAAGAGCCATTTTTGGCAAATCGTGAGGAAGAAGAGATGGTTCATCCCCCTTTCGAACAAAAGGGGTGGAAGAATTGGAATGCGTATCAGACACCTTTAAGGCATTTTTCCTCATCCTCTTGCGACCCCGTCGGCGGACGAACGACCTCCATGGAGGCGACGGAGGAGGATTGTCTGAATCTGGCGAAGTCGGAGGAGTTGGCGGAGAATCCCGCGCAGCAGTATCCAAAAATAAGAATCGGTCATGAGCTTACAGGCAACCTGTCAAGAGGAAAAATAAGCAAGAAGATGAATGAAAAAATGGAGTGGGATCCCATTAAATAGCCAAAAAAGGGGGAGAAGTTTTTGATCATCCGGCGTGAGTCTTGAGAACTGACACGCGTACAACCTGTAGTGCAAATCTAGATTTGCAGTCACGCCTGTCGAAATCTCCACAGATCGAGGAAAACCGAAACTTTACCCAATCAGTTGACACTGAAACAGCGGCGCAAAATTAATGCAGAACGGTTACCGAGGAAACCGTCGTGAAAAGGTCGTCCAATGACTAACTCGTTTTCAGTTGGAATGAGGATGCCTCCAATCGGAAAAGGACAAGGGGCACATTGAAGAAGAAGAACAGTTACAAAGGGCATAATAAAAACAGTTTATTTATTATGGCCTAACGGCCGGAAAGTACAGCTGCGTAAATATAAAAAAAAAAGGACGGAAAGAGAAAAAAGGCTCAAAGGGAGCCTCCGCCTTCAGGCGTCAGAACCAGCATCCTCGGGTATGTCCGGAATGTCTCTCAGGGAGTCCATGACTAGAGTGAGGTCAGCAGAGGTGACCCTCATCCCCTTCAAGCAGCACCCCAGCATGTCCTTGCGCTGCTGCAGCATGGCGATCACCACTTGAATCCGAGCGATGGAGGTGGCCAGCTTGGACACGCTCTCTAAAGGACTGAAATCCTCCAGAGATGTAGCTCCCAACCTAGAATGGAGTGGGGTCAGCATCCCTTGCAACTCCAAGATGTCCTCGGAGGTCTTGATCAGCATGTTCTCCAAGAACCCGACGCCACCATCATTGAGGTTCTTGAGAGTATGGCCTTTGGAAAGGAGGAAATTTTTGGTCAAATGATCCATGATGTGGATTGCGAAAGAAAAAAGATAAGATGAACTTGAGTGAAGAAAGCTCTCAGATTTATAGGCTCCGAGAAATGGGCCTTTGGAAAGAGGAGGTCCTCAAAAGACGAGCCACCTCGTTACCATCAAAGACTGATGGACCTGAGGCGGGAACGAGGATCGATGTCTGTATGCTGCTAATGATACAGGTACTCGAGAGGAGTATGAGCTAGAATCCTGGAAAACTCGTACGATTGTAGGTATCCACAGTGTAAGGCCGTGTCGATATCGCAGGTAGCTCCTGGCAGTGTAAAGCCTCACCGGTATCGCGGGTATCTGGTGGTATAAAGCCTCACAAATCGTAGGCAGCCGATGGCGTAAAACCGCGTCAATATCGCTGACTCCATGAGCAGAAAGGAAAGAAAGAACCCGCATGTTCTCAAAATCCCTGTAAGTACAAAGTTTACCAATATCTCCGTAGAATGCCTATCTCCTCTACGTGTTTGCAGTTCGCCCGACATGCCGATGGACCCGGAACATATGCGAACCTAACCCAACGATATGAACCTGGTCGCAGTCTGCGACAACATCAACGGTAGTCCATCAGCGTCAACAACTCTCCTACGGCACGGACGGGTTTGCAACCTTCTAAGCCCTACTGATGGCCCAGACCTGTTGATACCGCTAGGCGAAAGTGACATCCTAATGGTTCTGGACGAGTTAGCAGCGTCTCTCGCTGACCCCATGAGGACGGGTCTTTGGACAAGCACGAAGACCGGAACCCGCTTGCTAGGAGGAAAGCTCCCGACCTAGGTGCTGCCTAACGTTCAATTGTTCTTTGTCGTATTGAAAGAAACAAAGAAGCTCGGAGATTCTGCAAATATATCGCCATAAGGAGGAAAGGACCCTCACCTAAGATACCCGACATGGACAGGGAATGACAGCCCTTGGTAAACACTCGGGCTCGTTTTCAGTTGGGCTTATGATAACAATCAAGACAATCCCGAGGACATTGCTGTAATTATAACCCCTGCCGAGGGCGGAATCCTATAAGCCTATCGGACATCTAAGCTATCGCTACTAGACTGTGAGGTATTTTTTGGGATGGTCGACATCAGCGGGGGGAGGACTCACGCGTCTCTGGACACACGACATCATCCCATCCTAGGGAACCCATGGAGTTATCGCCCCCGACATCATCATAGGTATCACCCCTGGCACCCTCCTCAGAGGCATCGCCCATGACGTCACCTCAGGTATCGCCCATGACATCATCCCCAGGTATCGCCCATGACGTCATGCAGAGCGGTATCTCCCCTGGATATCGCTCTTTCCCCGGATATCGCCCCCAGCGGCCTATAAATATTCTCTCATTTTAAAACACCAAGTAAGCCGAAAAACTGCCTACCAGACCCTCTGCTATTTTTGAACCGCTTACTGGCTTAAGCATCGGAGTGTCTACGCCGGAGTCCCCCCTCCGGCGCTTTTCAGGTGGATCCAACGTCATCTACAGCGCCTCCGACTAATAACAGACATCGTTCCGATCATCTCGAAGGTCGAATCTTATCACTATTCGGAAGAGCTCATCGCCAAAACACCATGGTCGCCCGGCGCACCTTTGCAGGCAGAACTCCCAGAGAAGAAGCGCGACGGAAGCCTAAGACCACAATCAACATACTTAATGCGGTCTTGTTCAAGAAGTTTCTCAATGTCCGCACCATGATCAACACGGTGAAGATCAATCCTTTAATTGAGGGACAGCCGGACTGCCAGCATCACCCGCGCCAAGGCAGGAATTGCGGCAAAGCATCTAGAGCAAAGCCATCATCAACCAACATCCGACACAAGTCACACTACAGTGACCCACGGATGGCCCGTCTAAAAGGGAGAGCTTAACACTTATCAATCACATTACTTTTGCTAAAAAATTATCTTGCATTTACTCCTCATTTATTCTCGCCATATCTTTTTCAGGGACTGGGTCGCCCCCATTCGTTGCCTGCATAAGAACGGTAAGCATACGCCCTTGCAGGCCCGCTGCACATTTCGGGGACAGAGGGTTTTCCCCTTTATCCCCGAGCAATCACGAAGCCAATCAACGAAGGTCCAGCAAGGACCGGTAAGCAAATGGACAAAATGCGAATCTCATCCTCACTCCGACTTAGATCAGCGGTCCCCGCAAAGCAGCTGAAAAAGAAACCAATCAAAGCAAAGCATTCTTAAACGTGGGACCACACCGCAGGCACCCTCGAAAAACCAGGCTAAGGAAAGGGAGAATCCCTGAACTTATGTCATTTTCGTCTTTAAATCAATCTTTCTCTTCTACTCCGTTGTTCCCTCTTCATTTCGCAGGGACGCGAATCATCTCATTGTCCTCCGCATAAAGCTCGTGGAAGACGCCCTTGCAGCCCCGTTGCACACTTCAGGGGAGTTCATCTTTCTCCTCCTTTCATTAAATTTATTTTCATTCCTACGCTTTGTTAGCTTTAATTTACGTACGGTCGTCTGGCCCACTTGGGGTAACCCTTTAGGTTCTCATTGAACTCTTGCAAATAGGTCCTCCCCCGCGTCTTAGCTTTAAACTATCAATCAATCAAAAATCAAAATCCAATCAAAAATCCTTTTTAGCCCAGCTAAAACAAAATCCATACTACTCTCATAAGCATATTCATGCATTGCATAGGTCGGGGATGTCCAATCCCTCTGTTAAATAAAGCATTCATCAAAATTACATATCATGCATGATCTTACTTCCTTGCTCTTATATCCACGGTTTGCTCCGACGTAAGCAGTCACAGACAAATCCCGGTAAGTATTTTCGAGCCATCGCGCCTTATCCTTCATGACTGTAAGTGCCTGACTAGGTACTAGTTGAATTCGCATAATATCCAGGGTACATGTGCAATTAGACATGGGATAGCAATAAAATGACGTGGGACTTTTACGATCTTCTTCATTTTTTTCATTTTCTTCCCTCTTTCCACCACATATGTCATCACTCCTACCAAAACCTTCATTATCATTCATGCCCCGGGAGCCAAGGAGCAGTCTCAGCTAAGATTGCCAGCCGGAAATAAAAGCACGCCAAGTTCAAGTTCACGACGAAGGAGACAAAAAAGGTGCCGAAAGATCGCTGAGAGCCATCACCAAAGAAAGACCAAAAACCCGAAGATGAAGGCCGAGGCTTTAAGCCAAAACGAGAAGAGATCAAGACAAAGGTTGTGCTTGCTTTGCTCTGTGGCATTTCAAATCAAATCAAAAAGGGGGGGAATAGAGAAAAAAAAAGAGAAAAAAAAGAAAAGAAGAAGAGAAAAAAAAAGAAGAAAAAAGAAAAATGAGAGGGGGGAAAAAGGGAAAAGAAAATAAAAGAGAGGAATGCTCAGAGACATTCGAAGAATACAAACAATCGAAGAGCCGAAGCAAGCACAGCCCGGGGACAACTAAACTCGAGAAAACTTGAAGAAAACATTCCCCAGTAAAGACTCGAGAAAAAGGGGTCAAGGCCAACTCGAGAAATCTCAAAGCAAGCATACCTAGTAAGGACACGAGAAGAAAAAGGGCCCAAGGCCAATCCAAGTAGCAGATCTCAAGAAGAACAGCGACAACACTCCCCAGTAAGGACACGAGAAGAGAGAGGGCCTAGAGCCAACTCAAGGAATCTCGAAGAAAACATTCTCCAGCAAAGAATCGAGAAAAAGGGCCCATGGCCGACCGGAAAGTAGCCACAGTAAGGATCCAAGAGCTCATGCGCTCTGTCAAGAAAGCATCCCCAGCAAAAAGCGAAGGAACTCGCACACCGTGCCCTCATCAGGGCCAATCAACAAAGAATCATTCATCAAAAACCTTCCAACTCATCAGAAAAGCACATCTTTACCAAAACAAGCTCCTTTCCGGACATTTCATGTCCTTTCATTCTTTTCCGTAAAAGTCCCATCGATTATTAGAATGCCCATGCAAGTGCATCTTCATTTGAAGTCTATTCACTCGGATTGACATTACGAATTGAAAATTATGTATCATGTTAGTTGCATCTTTATGAGCGTAAAACACTTAGCCTTGTTTCAGAGCGTGAGTGCAAACACTAATATCAGGTGAGGACTGCTTACGACTGCAAATCGTGGGAAAGTCTTGTCCTTGGGGTCGTTACCTCCTGAGCAGGATGCAGACGCATTCTAGGTTCGTATCAAGGCCGCTGCTAGCAAAAGAGCATTCCTCTCCTCCCAGAGTGACATCATGTGCATATTCCCTCCTCCCAGAGTGACATCATTTACATAATTCTTCATTTATGCATAATATATTCCCTCCTCCCAGAGTGATAGCCTCTACGTTTCGCCCTCCTAAAGTGACGATTAGTTTATTTCTGCACCTCGCGTCTTCTCCTATGAGATTAAACGTCATTTAAATTTCCGCAGCTTCGTATTTCCTCCTCCTAGAGTGACAGCAATAGATTTCCTCCTCCTAGAGTGACAGCTTTATATTTCCTCCTCCTAGAGTGACAACTTTATATTTCCTCCTCCTAGAGTGACAGCTTTGTATTTCCTCCTCCTAGAGTGACAACATGTATTTCCTCCTCCCAGAGTGACAGCATGCATTTTTCTCCTCCCAGAGTGACATCATCAGCATCTTTCTCCTCCCAGAGTGACCTTAGTTTAATTTTCGCATTTTACGTCTTCTCCTACGGGAATTGACGTTGTTTACGTTTCTGTACTGCATTTCCTCCTCCTAGAGTGATAGCATCATGCATTTTTCTCCTCCTAGAGTGACATCATGCATTTCCCCCTCCCAGAGTGACATCATTTGCATTTTCCTCCTCCTAGAGTGACATCATTAGGGCAAATCATTCGTATTTCTACGAATCACGCGTTATCCTCCTGAAGCAACGTCAGTCACGTGTTAAACGCTTATCCCCCCAGTGGAGCTGTCATCTACATTTGCGTAAAATTACCTTTCATTCCTGTCAAAGTAGTCGTCATTTACATTTTCTACAACTTACGTTTCTCTCGATATCCGAATAGATCTAAGTTTATATCTTTACAGGATATCCGATCGAATCTATCTCCTCCCAGAGTAACAACAAAACTATCCCCTCCTAGAGTGACAACAACCAACTATCTCCTCCCAGAGTGACATCGAAAGCATACCTCCTTCCAGAGTGACATCAACGATTACCTCCTCCCAGAGTGACATCGACGAACCTGCCTCCTCCTAGAGTGACATCAATAGATTACCTCCTCCTAGAGTGACATCAACGATATCTCCTCCCAGAGTGACATCGACCAACTATCTCCTCCCAGAGTGACATCCACGAATAACATCATCAATTTTGTAAACACTTTTTAATCCCCAGTGACGGCATCAATTTCCTCATCATCGAATAACACCATCAAAAGCATACCTCCTCCCAGAGTGACAGTCGTGACAACTACCTCCTCCCAGAGTGACAGTCGTGACAAACTACCTCCTCCCAGAGTGACAAAAAAAAATATACCTTCTCCCAGAGTGACATCGACCAACTATCTCCTCCAAGAGTGACATCAACAAGCCTATCTCCTCCCAGAGTGACATCAATAAATAACATCAACAGATTATCCCCTCCCAGAGTGACATCAACGAACAACATCGATAAACTACCTCCTCCTAGAGTGACAGCAGTAACTTACCTCCTCCCAGAGCGACGCCATCACTGTAAGCTTGAGGTAAGACCTGCGGTGTCGCCCAAATTCGGATAAGTAGGGGCAACCGTCTTTACTGCTTATCAAATACTTCGATAAGACAGTAAAGAGGGGGCAACTGTTGATACTCGAATTTTGACGCCATTTTTAATTGATTTTAGCATTTCTATTGTTTACTTAATTTACTGTCATTTTTAGTTAATTGGTCGTCGTTAGCATTTTTAAAATTTTCATCGCGTTTTAGCATCGTCAGCTTTCGAAATCGCGTTTTAATTTTTCGTCACGTATTTTCATTATTATTTTTAACCTTAAAAATTACATTTTTAATTATCCGACAGTCATTTGCTAGTTTTTTCTTCGTTTTAGGTCATCTCATGATTTTTAGGATTTTTAGTATTTTAGCGCATTTTTTAGTTTTTTTATTTTTTATTATTATTTTCGTTCGAGCTTTTATTGGACCCGAGTAAGTTCGTTCGGACAATAGCTTGAATTTGAAATGTTTTCCATCAACTAGTTGCTAGCTTTTTTTCGTTCACAACGGTTTACAGCGTTTCGTGTAATTTTCGGTGTAACGTCATTATTTTTCCGTCCGAACGTTTCACATTTTTGAACGAGAAAATAAACATGTTAAACGAAAAATTATCATCATTCGCTATAGACGGTTAAACCTATCGTATTTTTCTCTACGCGCTGGTACCTTCGATTCGAAAAGTCAGAACGTTTGCCCGCGGGAATCTGTTCGAGGCCATTTAAATAAGGTAAAAAGGCTATTTGATCTCAACCGTTGATCTGGTCAACCAAGAAAAGTCAACTAGATCAACGGTTGACTAATTATCAAGCGGACGTGAGCAAACAGTGGAGCAGGCCACCGAGCAGCCTGCTCCCGACGTCCTGTCCCATCAACGATCGCTTCCAGCCGTCCCTTCGACCACCGTAGCTGCCACCTCGCCTTGCCTAGCCCCACCACCGCGACAAACTAGCCTCCACGCGCAGCACCAGCGCTTCCAAGCCACGCGACTTCGGCCTATAAAAGGCCCCTCCCTCTCAACGTAAAATGGGAACCAATTTTGCAAGAAACCCTTGCTTCTTCTCCCTCTAATCAATTGCTCATTTAGAGCGATAATCGTCCAGTTCAAAGTTTTGGCAGTAAGCTTTCTCTCTCTAGCTTATTTTTATTTTTTTCATGCATTTTTTTTCTTTAATTCGTTTGGCTTGATTTTGAGTAGATAAATTGCTTGTTTTTGTGCCATTAATTCATGTGCATGATGTAGATTAAATACACGTTTTCAATTTAAGAAATCGTTAGCTAGATTGTGTGAATTAATTAGTTTTCGATAACTAACGGTTTTGTCATTTTTTTCAAAACTAAACTCGATATGTTTTGAAATAAAATTCGGGCTTCGTATGGTCGAGACGCCGTCGAGGAGACGAGCGTCTCGGTATGAAGATCTCGCGAAACGGCCACCAGTGGCCAGAGCTTGGCCGTCGGCAGTAGCGCCGACGACCAAGGAGAGGGACGATGAATAGTACCATGCAAGGCCTATTCATCCGTCCTTGATGATGGGCTTGGCGCATCACCATGCCTTTTTATTTTCCTGGGCCAGGCACTATTCCTGGCCCATTTTCCATTTTCCTTGCATTTTTTTAGTTGGGCCCAGCTCATTTTCATTTCATTCCGAGATTTCAGCTCACGCTTTTTTCGTAAAAATATTTCGTATGCTTTGTATGATTATTTTTCGTACTATCAACTGTTTAATCTTCTGTACTTATCATCTGTTTAAATTATTCGCACTTTAAATTTCTGCAATTTACTTTCCGCAATTTAAACATTTATTTTACCGCCTATATGGTCGGTCGTATTTATTTTTCGTAAATATCAACTGCTTTAATTTCCAGCAGTTTCCGCAAGCTGCTGGAAATTCTTCTCAATTTATCAACTGTTTTATTTTCTGCAAATATCAATTGTTTTATTTTCTGCAAATATCAAACTGCTTATTTTCTGCAATATCAACCTGTTTTATTTTCTGCAAATCATCAACTGTTTTAATTCCCTGTAAATCGTCAACTGCATTTAATTTTTCTGCACTTATCAAAACAGCATTTAAATCTCGTATGCGTCAAATAAATCATTTCTCGCATGCAATAAACTCAGCATTTAAACTTTCGTATGCGTCAAATAAATCATATCTCGCATACAATCAACTCAACAATCAATTTTCGTATGCGCTAAATCCATCATTTCCCGCATGCAATCAACTCAGCATTTAGATTTCGTATGCGTCGAATAAATCATTTCTCGCATGCAATCAACTCAGCATTTAAACTTTCGTATGCGTCAAATAAATCATTTTTCGCATGCAATCAACTCAGCATTTAATTTTCGTATGCGCTAAATCCATCATTTCTCGCATGCAATCAACTGCCATCATTTAAATCCCTGCACTTATCAAACTCAGCCTTTAATTCTCGTATGCGTTAAATCCATCATTTCTCGCATGCAATCAACTGTCATTTAAATTCTCGCATTCATAAAATTGTTTATTTATTTCTCGAGCTATCGCTAACACTCTCACTTTGTACGGTTAAAATTCAAGCTTCGCTCGAAAGTACGCCTTTCGATTCCTTTTTATTTATTCGATGCTTTCTGCAAATATCAATTGTATGCATGATATATAGAACTGCTAGAATTAAAATCAACCCACATGAACAACGTGTTTAAAGATTTGCTTAAAATGCCATGTTCATGTGATTTTAAATTCTCGCTTATATTGACTGCATGTACATGGGGACTTTCGATCCCACATCAGTTTATCATTTGAAAAACCTTTCATTTAATCTGTACTCTGCTAAGCTATCCATGATAGTAATTAATTTAATCATGCATTGGCCCGATGATGAAATAGAGGGCGCTCATTCAGTCTTTCGAAAAATTCAGTCCCATCACGTTACGGTCAGGAATAATGAATCGGTCTTGATAAACGGTAACCCCGTCCGAAAGACGTTAAAACGGTAACCCCGTCCAACGATTAATTATTCCTAAACGGTCACGATCATAGAAAAGACTAAAGTGACGATTCCTTTGAGGGCCCCCTTTTCAAAAAACGCATTTTTATCAAACACCTTTTTAAAACACCTCTCTCATCAACCGATAACCATTTTCGGATGTGACTCGGGTGTCTAACACCTTCCCGAGACTATGATACGACCCCGAACCTTTTGTCTAGGGTCCAGACCCCTTTTTTGTGCCTTTAGTTTTTTATTTATTATATTTCTTATGCCATGACGATTAAGGTTCCCTAAACCTAGCAACCAAATTAGGGTGGTGACTTCATTGCATGCTACTAGGCGTCCCTTTTACGCCGAGCATCTGAAGGTCTCAAATTTCATTGCACACTCGCGAATTATTTTTCGTAATTTTCGTGAGGCGCGACATATCTAAAAGAATATTCTATGCATATCCTATTTGATATACTAGACTAGCAATGAAGGTGATGTGGATTAATATGCACCTAGTATATTAGAGGACACCTACACAAACCAACAAAATGGGACCACAAGCTCCACATGGCACACATTACACTTGTTCTTACACATGGATGAACCAAATGCATACACCAATCACACTAATTAGGTTTGGGGGAGGAAAATGAAGATTTTAATTATTCAAACACATAATTTTCGGAATTTTGGGTTCACACTAGATCAAACCTCAAAAAGCATCAAGAACACAAGATGAACTTTGAAGAACACCAAACATACTTTCGCTTTCTGACTTCAAAATATAGCAAACGTAGCCAAAAAATTACGAAAATTAACAGGAACACTCCTAAGACACAGATCTACAACTTTGTAGAATTAATAAAAACGAAATTCCAAGTGGAAGGGAGAAAAAACAGACGCACAACACAAAACTATTTTTCTCGCGCGATTTTTGCACACTTTTCTTCCAAGGTCAAAAAGTGTGTGAAAATCACAGATTAAGCGGCCAACTCAAAAACAAATTTTGTTCTAATCAGAAATAACTTTAAGCACAAAAAATTTCAGATTTTTCTGACGTATAAAACTGACTCAAAAACTGACTCCTGGACAGAAACAATCTGTCCAACACAAACGAAAATAAAAACACAAAGGGGAAGCGATTTTAGAGGTGGAAATGAGGAGATGAACAAGAAGAACCAACCTATAGAACAGCTGGAGCTCCGCTACCAAATGATAAGAGACTCCTTGGAGTCTCTTGATGTTTCGGCTTCAAGCAAGGCCAAGTGATGGATCTAGCTCACTTTAGGAGATCGGCTGGATCTAGACAATGCTTGTTTAGAAGGAGTGTAGCTTTGCGGAAGACTTAGAAGAATAATGGAAACAAAGAAGGAGATGTATTGATTGAAAGTAAAATACATGAAAAGAACTTGAATGTCACGGTTAACCCTCCTAGGAATGATTCCTAGGCAACCTAACCACAAGACTAACAAGGATCTCTTCCTCAAGAGTGACCCTCCTAAGGGCAATTCTTAGGCAAATCACTCAGTTTGGGGAAGAGGAGGAAAGGTTTGAAGAACCCTATTTAGCTAAACTAGAGTTTTGGTCTTGATTGGAGAATATCACAAAAACAAAGACAAGTCTAAAATGAACCTATTGTTCACTATTTAGACTACTAGGTTATTACATGGGGAAAACCCCTAAATACCCTTAACAAAGGGTCTTGAGCATCGGTCTTGGCCTAGACTGGTGGGCTTGGCCTAGATGGCGAGGGCGAGATGGGTATGGTCCCGCGGGGGCAAGATGAGGCTCGGGCAAGACGGCGCGGGCCTGCCAGGTCAATGCGGGGCACGGGCAAGACCTCGGCGTGGTCGTGTAGGGCTCGAAGGGAGGCTTCCATGCTCGTATCAGAGATCGGGGGAAAAGACACCCAGAATGAGAGAATCTCTCTCTCTCTACAAGCTCTCTCTCTATGATCTTTATCTTCTTCTAACAGGTGCTATCATGGCAAAGGCAAAGACGAGCAAGCAGCACCAACAACAAGCTATCGGCAACGTCTCCACCATTATCACACGTGTGCTCAACTGCACCATCACCATCTCATGCCCAGTAGCATTATCTTCATCACATACCTAGCATCAAATGGCTTCAACAAGCGTACGAATCTAGCAAGCAACAAGCCAGCAGAACACCAGCTAAGGGCAATCTATCGGCAATACCAACATACCGGGTACAAGCTATCGGTAACCAATATATACATAGTTATATGATATGCACCAGTTGCAATATATGTATAATTGACATAAATTCCCCATGTGTTATATGAATTATATATGCCTCTAACGGCATGCATAAGCATGCATGATACTTGTCAATAAGCATGCAGATAAATAGTTCCAGCAAGCTACCATAATAACAGCAATCTTCCGGCTCCAACAGTCTATCGGACCCAACACCAGTTATCGGTAGATACATGCAGAATCTATCGGTAAATAGAAGCCACATGCATGAATAGTAAGTTGACTATATTAATTATATTGGCATAATGGTAAATACTACCAAGGTAAGTCTATATATGTATAACAACCGTATATCTTACGATATACTCGTAATGACTGCCGACTGACTTGATCGTCGGAGTGTATATGCTGAGGAGACCCCCCGATGTCCTTTTCAGGTACCCACAGAAGGAACGAGAGGGACCCACAGATCAACCATACACGGAGCAGAACTACTCAGATCGTATCTATCGTGGTCCAGGTATCATATTACATAATTGCCCACACCCCTGTTTCTATCATTATCAGGGGTGTGGGCAATTATGTAATATGATACCTGGGCTTGCCTTAAGAAAGTGTGCACGACCCAAAGGTGGGTTAGTGCTTGGGGTTGGTGATTGGTTGTTTATATTCGATGTTTTATGCTCTCTTTCTCTTGTGGATTGAGAGTATTTATTTGCTTCTTTTGACCATTTACTTCTCTTTTCCTATGTTCAGGCTTGAAAGATCATTGGGAAAGAAAAGGAGTAGATTTGGTGAAAGATAGAGCATTTCCAATCATTGCTGATTTTGAAGGTTGTTTGCAGAAATTTTCCCGTACTCATCCCTAGGCCTAGGAATGAGTCAGCCGATCTGGTGAAATTCTGGGCAGTCCGACCTGATTTTGCGTGCCAACGAATTTAATATTTCTTAGTGCTTTTCTTGTCCCCTGAGCATGCTAGACAGCTTCCCAACTCCACTATCTCGTGTTCCCTTATTTTTATTGACTCAAGAACTCCTTGGAGACTCCACAAGGAATTTATTAGTGCTAGACAAGAATTTATTCTTGTCTCTTCCTTGTTTTTGGAGTTGCATGCTTACCATTATTTTATCCTTGAGTGTTGCTTCTTCGGAAGTTGAGGGAGGAGATTGTTCAGCATGCTTACAAGTGACAAAGAACATTTTCACAAGGCTCCATGACTTGAAGACTATGCATTTATGGGTTTGTTCACTTGGGAATATTTAATTCTTTGATGTCTCTCCCCTTTGCTGCCATTTATTGAAGAAGAATGAAGAGGGGGAGGTTGTGCTATAAATAGAGAGGAATTTCGTCCAAGAGAGGGTTGTTGGTTGGTTGGACAGAACAGACACAAAAAGAGGAAGTTAGAGGGGACAAGTTGGGCTGAAGACCAAGAGAGGAACGGAAGAGAGGGAGGAGCAGCGGGCTTCACCATCATTCTCCAGCATTTTCCCACTTGAACCATAAGTTTTATTTTGTAATTTTAATTATGTATTGTAACTAAATCTCTGATTCTTGGTAGAGATTGAGAGGTTGACTATGAATGTTATTGTGAGATTCCATTGAACTTAATATGAATGTTTTTGTATTTCTTTCCTTCTCATTTAAATGCTAAATTCATTCTTGTTTGATCTAGGCCTAGCTAACCTATGATTTTATTTGAATGGGTAATGTCGGTTTCATTTATGTCAGTGCTATTCCTGCATTTATGAAGATTAAGTAGACAACTAGTAACTATTTGACATAAGACTTGTCTTTAGAAGCTAGGAGAAAGGAAAGAATGGGTTCAGGGCTGAGTAATGTCATCCCTAGGCCTAGGAATGGGTTTCCCGTGTGGTTACAATTTTCCAGCAACTTGACAAATTGTTAGGAAGGTTAGGGCTATTAATAGAGGGTCTCTTTAATTGGCTTGTATAGGGGGAAACTTGGGAATATAGAGGGTCTCTTATTCCTTTAACATCTCTATAAATTCATTCGGAAAATATATTTATCAATGATCAATTGTATAGTATAGTCACCTCAAGGATATCCCTACCAAGGATTGTTTTGCTACTGATTTTCTCTCTTCATTTGCGTTCTGTTCTTGCTGCATTTAGCTCACTCAATTACTTTCTTGTACTGTTTTATTTCTAGTTTATAGAATCATCTCACCCCCTTTGCATTTTACTTTGTCATTTTCAGGAGAAGCCAAGATTGGACCGATTTGTCCCTGTGTTCGAACCTCTTGCCCTATGCACAAATCTTTTTTGCTGCTTAGTGATAAGTTGTAATCTTTTTATTTATGATCGGATTCGACACCCGTCATAAATTGGCGTCGTTGCCGGGGACAACGGTGTACTGATTTTCATTTTTCTTGTTTGTGACAATTTTCAGTTTTCTTTTTTATGAGCAATTTCAATTATTTTTCTCAATCAGCCCCTATTTCTCATAGCCTTGATGCAGGACATGTGACCAGCCATGAAGGATGTTTCGGTCCACCACAGTGGGGATATGAGCCAAATTATTATCCACCCACATCTACTCCTTATCCCACTTGGTGGAACCAACAAAGTTCTGATTATGGAGTGCAATCAGTCCCTAATTATCAATATTTCCAGCCTCCACAACCTAGCCCTGAACCCACTATTTTTGAAATTTTAATGAGAACCTTAACTCCATATGTGCAGGAAATAGAGAGGATGACGGAGCAACTAAGAGAACTTGCCTCCTCAGCATCACAACTTGCTCTTGAGCAGGAGAGACAGAGATGCATGCCTTCAAACTTCAAACCAAATGTGGAATCTGATGTTAGCACTGCCACTTTTGTGAGCAACAAAAATCTGCCTGAACTGCCGTACTCATCCCTAGGCCTAGGGATGAGTGACCCAAAACCAGAAACACGCCCAGAAATTTCAGCAGAAGTTGCCACTTAACCAAAGCAGTCCAATCAGACCCAAACTCATTCCAGCACGTCACTGGAGCAGGAGAGGAAGATTGTGGACACTTGTTGTAGCATTGAGCTAGAGGAGGATGAGAGGAAGATTGAGAAAGAAATCAAAGTGGTTGAGAATCCACGAATGGTTGTGTGTGAAAGGGAAGTTCTGAATTTTTTTGATTATATTGATCCATTTATTGAACTACCCTCCATTCACAACCAATATTATCTTTTTATTGTGCATGAACCCGAACCAGAATTTGAATCATTTTATGGTTGCATGCAGATTTCGTTGCTAGAGAACCATGCACGAAACGAAATCATTCTCATCAAACTTCGTGCATTCAAAGCGTTATGTAGGATTGGTTGACAAAGTGACGCTAAATGTCTAGTCCAAGACTATAAAGGTAGACGCTGCATGGGAGGCAACCCATGTTCATTTCGTTGCTGTTTTCATTTCGTTTTTATTTCCAGTTTTCGTTTTTCTGAATAATTATGGATTTTTGGAATTTTTCCAGTGCAGACCGTCCAGTGTGTCTATCCCTAGGCCTAGGGATAGGCATTCTAGATCCTGCACCTTGTTCACCCGATTTTTCTACCCATATTTCAGTCCTCTATGAGCAGCTCTAGAGCAGCCCGCTCCAGCAGAGAATCCTTGATGTGTGGAGCGTGCATTCCCAGCTCCTGCCCCTCCCAATCCTTGAATCAAATTGCCCCGGGTTTTATTTTCCTTTTCCCTTCTCTTTTCTTTCCGTTTCTGTTTTTATTTGTTTGTGTTTTTCTTTGTTTGTTGTTGTTCTTTCTCACATTGAGGACAATGTGTCCTTTAAGTGTGGGGGAGGATCACTTTCGTGTTTTATTTTGTGTGTTTGTGTGTGCTTGATTGTGTGATTTTAATTATTTTTTATGCATGATCAGTTTGCTTGTTGTTAGTTTCTTTAGTTTTCCTATTTCTTCTGCACGTTTATTTCAGTAACTTATGCATGTGTTTTGCTTATTTTTCGGTCTGTTTTTGAGTAGTTTTTCTTGTGTGTCTTGCACCCCTTTGTATGAAAATCAATCTCAAGGCTGAACTCTTGCAAGCACTTCTCCAATTATCTCTTTCTTGCAGTTCTGAACACTTCCTATATTGCATATGTACATTTATTTACATAGAAGTATGATGAGTGTTGCTATCCTTAGAAATGTTTTGCTAGAACTGCACTGCCGTACTCATCCCTAGGCCTAGGGATAAGGATCCTTTCCTCTTTACTGCTGTCAGTTTTTAATTTTTGCTCGCATGTGTACCTCTTTTAATTTCTTGTGTGTGGTCTCTCTTCATACCCTTTGGACTGCACGATGTTGGTGGTTCGGCACCATCATCCCATCATGGAGAAACTTCGATTCGGTTGTGTGTTAACCCCTTATTTTGGGCCGATCATAGCACCATGGGGAGAGCCAAAAGTCTGCATGTGCTTCTGTTTGAGTTCGAAAAAAAAAAAAAAAAAAAAAAGAAAAAAATGGGAGTGTGGAATGAAGGAAGGTTGAAAAAAAAAAAAAAAAAGAAGAAAGAATGCGGAAGAAGAAGGAAAGTTGGAAAAAGAAAAAAAAAAGAGAAAAATGCAGCAAAGAAAAAGAGAAAAAAATAGAATAAAAGAAGTTGAGAAAATAAAAGAAGCCTTTAGCTCATTATGTGTTTTAATTTTGTTCTTCACTACTGTTTGTGCCTTTTATAATTCTTGCATGAGTGTCAGCAGCAGTGTGTGGATTTTGAGCCAAAGGAGGAGACGGTATGAGGTTCTAGGATTGTATTTCTTGGTTGACAGCATGCTATCATACTTCTATATAAATATTTGTACATTTGTTATGTTTGGAGTGTTTAGCATTGCTTGGAGGAGTTGATTCTTGAAGTTTTTGTTTGAGTTCAGTCCAGAGATGGATTTTCTGATCAAAGGGGGTGTTTTGTGAGTTGTTTGTTTGTTTTCTGTTTGTTTTCTTTGTGTTTCTTTGTGTCTTGAGTTCATGCTTGAGGGCAAGCATGGTTTAAGCGTGGGGGGTTTGATTGGTTGTTTATATTCGATGTTTTATGCTCTCTTTCTCTTGTGGATTGAGAGTATTTATTTGCTTCTTTTGACCATTTACTTCTCTTTTCCTATGTTAAGGCTTGAAAGATCATTGGGAAAGAAAAGGAGTAGATTTGGTGAAAGATAGAGCATTTCCAATCATTGCTGATTTTGGAGGTTGTTTGCAGAAATTTTCCCGTACTCATCCCTAGGCCTAGGAATGAGTCAGCCGATCTGGTGAAATTTTGGGCAGTCCGACCTGATTTTGCGTGCCAACGAATTTAATATTTCTTAGTGCTTTTCTTGTCCCCTGAGCATGCTAGACAGCTTCCCAACTCCACTATCTCGTGTTCCCTTATTTTTATTGACTCAAGAACTCCTTGGAGACTCCACAAGGAATTTATTAGTGCTAGACAAGAATTTATTCTTGTCTCTTCCTTGTTTTTGGAGTTGCATGCTTACCATTATTTTATCCTTGAGTGTTGCTTCTTCGGAAGTTGAGGGAGGAGATTATTCAGCATGCTTACAAGTGACAAAGAACATTTTCACAAGGCTCCATGACTTGAAGACTATGCATTTATAGGTTTGTTCACTTGGGAATATTTAATTCTTTGATGTCTCTCCCCTTTGCTGCCATTTATTGAAGAAGAATGAAGAGGGGGAGGTTGTGCTATAAATAGAGAGGAATTTCGTCCAAGAGAGGGTTGCTGGTTGGTTGGACAGAACAGACACAAAAGGAGGAAGTTAGAGGGGACAAGTTGGGCTGAAGACCAAGAGAGGAACGGAAGAGAGGGAGGAGCAGCGGGCTTCACCATCATTCTCCAGCATTTTCCCACTTGAACCATAAGTTTTATTTTGTAATTTTAATTATGTATTGTAACTAAATCTCTGATTCTTGGTAGAGATTGAGAGGTTGACTATGAATGTTATTGTGAGATTCCATTGAACTTAATATGAATGTTTTTGTATTTCTTTCCTTCTCATTTAAATGCTAAATTCATTCTTGTTTGATCTAGGCCTAGCTAACCTATGATTTTATTTGAATGGGTAATGTCGGTTTCATTTATGTCAGTGTTATTCCTGCATTTATGAAGATTAAGTAGACAACTAGTAACTATTTGACATAAGACTTGTCTTTAGAAGCTAGGAGAAAGGAAAGAATGGGTTCAGGGCTGAGTAATGCCATCCCTAGGCCTAGGAATGGGTTTCCCGTGTGGTTACAATTTTCCAGCAACTTGACAAATTGTTAGGAAGGTTAGGGCCATTAATAGAGGGTCTCTTTAATTGGCTTGTATAGGGGGAAACTTGGGAATATAGAGGGTCTCTTATTCCTTTAACATCTCTATAAATTCATTCGAAAAATATATTTATCAATGATCAATTGCATAGTATAGTCACCTCAAGGATATCCCTACCAAGGATTGTTTTGCTACTGATTTTCTCTCTTCATTTGCGTTCTGTTCTTGCTGCATTTAGCTCACTCAATTACTTTCTTGTACTGTTTTATTTCTAGTTTATAGAATCATCTCACCCCCTTTGCATTTTACTTTGTCATTTTCAGGAGAAGCCAAGATTGGACCGATTTGTCCCTGTGTTCGAACCTCTTGCCCTATGCACAAATCTTTTTTGCTGCTTAGTGATAAGTTGTAATCTTTTTATTTATGATCGGATTCGACACCCGTCAGTTGGTCACGTCTTGCACCCACATGCTCAGCATATCTCGGCCTTGGCCTCCTTTTTGGCTTGCGATGAGGTTGGTCATTGACCGGTTGTCGAAGCCGTAAAAAATAATAAGAATAAACCTACTATCAAGGGCGCAATAAATTTTGTATAGTGGCAACAAGGTCGAACACAGGGACTAAGGGTAGATGTTGCCTATGGTGTATAACTCAAGTGAACAAATCGAAACAGTAACAAATGGGGAGGGGGGGGATTAGAGAATTATTGATTAAGCTAATATTAAACTAAATAAAGCAGGTAAATAAAGATGTAAAATCAGATGGGAAAAGATCCTAGCAGAGGCTCATTCTCCGGTTACATCTAGGCCTAGTCAATCACAGGTGCAAATATATTCCACTCCTGTGTCATAGGTATGCTATAGGGGCCAAGTACACTTAGGCCCCCAGCTTTTCTTCGTACGAGAAGTTACCTCAAGGTACGTTTATGAGGTAACCTTGACACTCTGTCGTCTCCTAAGGTACGTTTATGAGAGCAATACTTAGAGGCCCATTAAGTAGAGAAAAGACACACCTAGGGTGAGACACTCAGTACGTTCGAGGCACTACCCTAGTTGATTACTTGCCCTAGTCAAATTGGACTAGTTCGACGTGATGACTTTGAACTAGTTGTCTACTTTACTTTGTAGCCTAATGTTAGTTATTACTACAAAGATGACTTTAATCACCTAGATTCAATTAAGAGTTGACCAGGCTTCTAATTAACCCTAGATAAATTGGCAAGATCTTGACAAGTAAGAAAATACGAACAAGGAATTTATTAAGCCCGAATTGACCTGATAACTATCCTACGCAACCATCAAACCGCCTCTGCTAAGACAGGAACTTAGCCGCTCATACTAGTAGCAAAATAAACAAAATAAATAAATAAAGAAGACATAAAATATGAGAAGAAAATATGAATTAATTGCGAAAGGTACCGACTGGAGCTATGGCTCTGGTTATTACAGAGGGGCGCCGGAGGAGGTGATGGAGAAAACCTCTAACCGAAAGTGGTAGAAAGTTTGATGAGCAAAAAGTTCCTAAACCCTAGATCTGAAAGCCATATATATAGGCTACAAAATAGGAAGTTTTGATAAAGATGGAAAAATAACTAAAATAGAAATCCTCGCTGGAATAGAAGACCACGGGGAGAAGAATTTGGGATCCACTAGAGATCCTCTTCGGGAATTCCCTTTTGCGTGTCGGAGTTGTAAGCACCTGCAACACTTGACAGCTAGGCCTAGACGATCCGCAGCTAGGCCTCGACACCTAATGCTCCAGCAGCGATTTGTCCAAAAATGTGCACATTCTGCATCTTTCTCCTCTTCTAGTCCGAAATTGCAAAAAAGATGGAAACAAGGACAAATTAGCAGTATCATGCTCAAAATTGGACCAAGAAATGGGAGAAAAACATGTACAAAATGAACTATATCAATCATTCGAGCAATTTGTCCTTCTTGTCCGTCTTCCCGCACCCATCTCTTTCTCATGCTCTCTTTGAATTAACATTGAAAGTTTCTCTTGAATGGCTCTAGCATGTGCTCTTATTATTGGACCTCTAAGTGTTTTTTTAGTTATTTTTTTAATTCCACAATTTTTAAACAAAATTATAGATATCTTTTGTAACTTTTTTTTTAAAAATTGACGTGATATTTTTAAGAAATAAAATTGAAGGACTGAAATAGTTATTTTTAGAAAAAAATGGACTAAAATGGTGTTGACTAATGGTATTAGTCAAAGTTAATTGAAAAGTTGAGGGTTCGGGTACTAGGTTGCTAACGGAAGAAAAAGTTTGGTGCCTATTTGATAACAGAGGGAAAGCTGGGTGCAAAATTTGCACGGATTGAAAGTCAGGTGCTAAATTAAGAGAAAAAAGTCTGGGTGGCAATATAATTTTTTTTTCCTAAACTTATAAACTAAAAATAATGTTAAATCTATTTTAAAAATATTAACTAAATCATACACTTTTATTGTGGGTAATTATATATATATAATGTGGCGTCCTGTATCCTTTTTCGGGTTAGACTAATCCACACCCATCATGTTAGAGCCTGAAAGACGACCTAAATGGTACCTCAAGAATTTGAAAAGAGTTGCTCGAACACGAGATCTTGAAGTGTCAACGTGAGTCCTTACCAACTTTGTTACGCCCCTTTAGTTATTATGGGTAATTGTAGAGAGCCTTTACGATGTCGTTATATAAAGACGTAACACAAACTACACATAAAAACTTAAAGTAATTCCTCCACTTTATGTATATTTGTTAGATTTTCGACAAACTTAAAGTAATTCCTCCACTTTATGTATATTTGTTAGATTTTCGAGGGCGTACCAATCAGACTCAACACTCTTATATGTATTTAACTCTTATATGTATTTAGTTTGCTTTCTTATATGTATTTAGTTTGCTTTGCTTCAACCAACACTCCCGCTGTAAACTAAGTACCTCAAGCATACCAATCGGACGCAAGGACGGTGTGCTGGCGACACCAGTCCAACAATAGCGAGCGCTCTGTTTTTCTATATTTTTTCGTTCATTTCCCCCACGTGATGATACTGTCCACTTTGGGCCCACACTCGTGCCCTCACGATTTTTTAGGCCTCCTTTCAACGCAATATGTTCAAATGACAAGGCCCAAGCCCAAGCCCAAAAGGCCTCATCACTTCTCTAGGGGGTCACCACTCTTATATGTGGCTTTTACACCACTTTTCTTTCCGATATGGTATTTAGTTTGCTTTGCTTCAACCAATAATATTCTAGGACATTGGTGCTAGTTTACTACTGATTAGGGTTGAGATCGGATTCAATATCCGACCCAATCCGATTTGAAATTTCAGTTTGGTGGAAGATTGAAATTTGTTGAACGAAACTTTAGAGAGTTGGTTAGACTTCCGACCAAATTCAAAATCTGATCCAATATTTTACGAATTAACTGAAATCCGAGTTCATCAAAATTTAGTTATTAATTAATTTCCTTCCTTAATCATTTCAACAAAACTTAATTTCGTTTCTTCATTCATTTCTCTGCCCTGCCTCATCCTTCCTTCCTTTCCAACTTCAAGTCAATCCACCACACCAACGCTCCACCACTTATCACTGCTAGTCACTACTCCACCACTCATTGGCAGCGCTGCTCCCTCAAACAGACAAAAAGCCAACTTGAATTCTCTCTATTTGTCCACCACCACAGTTGACTACCTAACCCCTCCTCTCCAATTCTAGGTACTCTTCTCTTTTCAATCTTCTTCCTATCCTCTCTTTTCTTCAACTACCTTATGATATTTTGGTTTATCTGTTGTTTTGTTCTTCTATAACAGGAGATGCCACTACTTTGTTCCTCTTATTGACTCCAACGCATACACTAACATCCAACCTTCTCTCTCTCTTTTTTTTCCTTTTTTGGATTTGAGGTGCAAATGGGTTCTTTCCTACTTTCTCTTGATATTTCTTTTGTTCCTTCACCCATTTTTTCTCTTGGATAGAAGCGTGAAGCGCAAGAAGACTCGTTTTTCTTCAAAGAATCATACATTTTCGGGATTCTGCTTACAACGCGTCCAACAAAGCACGATATGACTGGAGGATACCTTTTAGAAGCAGAATAGGAATAAAAAAACATGTATTAATATCTTCCTTATTCTACAAATCATCTTACATTTTGCAGCACTTGCAGTAACTCATAGCGTTTTCTCCTCTCCTCTTTTCTTATTACTCAGAAATTGTGTTTTTACTTTATTTTGTGATTTCAATTATGATTGTTATGTGAAACTAATTTCATATTACTAGTATTGATTTTCTGAACCACAAAAAGTGGATTTTTTGTGTTTGTTTTTCTTTCCAACCATCCCACTATTAACACACTCGTTCGTTTCCCCATCTTCTTCTTCCTTTCAATTTATTCATCTCCACCACTTTTTCTTCTTCGCATATGGTGTTCTTCCATCTCAATTTCTTCATCCCCACCAGAAATTCTTCTCAGTACAGTGCTACTTAATCTCAAATTTTTATTCCATCAATTTCTTCATCTCTTCTCTACCATAATTTCTTCTTCTCAGTACAACCTATATATCCAAATTGAAGAAAAAAAGGAAGATCCACACCTCAAAAATAAAAATAAAAGACCCATAAGAAAAGCCTCACTCTCCTGACTGCTGCATGTCTCCTTCTCCACCTCCTCCTTCCACCACTACTGACGGTGTCAATTCCATCTTCAATAGTAGGCTTAGTAGCCACCACAACAAGAATGAAGATTTGGTACCTTTGAAGATCAATCTTTTTGTACGAACATGAAGAGTGAGAGGTTAGAGAAGAGCGTAGAAAGAGAATAAGGAGGTGGTGGATTTCAATGTGGGAGGATAAGGATGCCATGAATGCATTGCCTATATAAATATAAATAGATGTTTAAAAACAAGTTTTGAAAAACAGACTAGAAAAGAAGAAATTGTTTATAGTTTATTAGGGGAAAAAACAAGAAAGTAAAAAGGGTATCCCGTACTCCAAGGAAATAAAAACAAAAATTTAGAATTGGTACCAAATGGACCTGCATTTTATAATTTTGTTAGATATTTTTACACATAAATATATTTTTTTAATTATTTATATTATTAATTATCATTATAATATCAAAAATTGAACACGATTTACGTAATAAATACTAATCAGTTGAATTATAATCTCACCTGTCGAAAAAATTATTTCTAAAAACAAAAAGACAAAAAATAAAAAATATATTTTGGTTTTTGATAAACAAAAAATTAAAAAAAAACAACAAACGATACTGAACATGCCCTTAAATTTGTATGAATCATAGTTTTAAAAATCGGACCAACTCGACGGTTGGATCGGTAAAATTGTGACCGAAGAGATTTTCGGTTCGGTTCAGCTCAGCAATCTGACCGGACCTGCAATCGAACCGAGAAAAAAACGGTCGACCCGCTATCGATCCGATGTCAAATCAAAACGACGCCTTTTTGTTTTTTGTTTTCTTTTTTTCAATATGGAAAATTTGATGGGTCGGCCCATTATAGATACCGGTTCAATTATCTAAGCTTGAACGGTTCGATGTGTGAACGACTCGGAACGATCCAACGGGTCAATCCGATTAAACCCGATCTAAATCGGTCCGACGAGTCACTTCGGATCAGTTTTTAAAACTATGGTATGAATAGTTAAAGCCATCCTAGACAACCGAGTACTAGATTGCAAAACTAGACAAATAAAATAGACAAACTAAGTTTAAAAACTAGAGTGCACTGCGGTACTGGCTAAAATCAGTTTTTCCTCCACTTTAATAATTGTTTGGTTAAATCTACTCCTGAGCCGATTAACATGTGCGTCTTTGGATGATTTCCCTTAAGAAATGAAGTCTAAGCGTATATGACTTCTATAGATAGTTTGGAAGTATAATTGAATATTGTTAAATCTATAATCCGCGGGTAAAATCCTTCTTATATTTGAGTTAATCTTATTCTTTAATTTTGATTTTGATTTAGATTTAAAATTTATTTAATTAGTTTAAAATCTTAAACTTAAAACCCTTTTTAGTTGTGTTATATTAATTTTTTATTTTTAGTTATGTTATATTAATTTATTATTTTCAGTCATTGACTGGGAGTCGAATTCGTAAAAAATAAATATAAGTTACAACTTGCCACTAAAAACAAATGAATTGCAAATAACGGTAAGAGGTTCGATCCATAGGGAGCTATGTTATGACTTTTGTGAGAACTTATTAGGATTGAAATAACACTTATGTGAAATTGGTGGGGTTTTTGTATTAAGACTAAAACGAGAAAGTAAATAAAACAAGTAACTGTCTTAACCAAGAATGATATTTTTGGTCAAGGCGGCAGATTCAGAAATAGAAATCAAATGGGAGGGAGATTCCTAGTAGAGGCTGGCAGCTATGAGACATGAGATATAATCATCGACGCAGGGGTATTCATCTTCAATCTATAGAGTTGTTTTAGGATCAAGGTACGCTTATGACCTCTGCTTCCCTCCTGTATCAACATCACCTCAAGTACACTTAGAGATGATGCCTAACCAACTAGCACATTGTTGGTTAAAGGGTTTATTGAGTTGGCTAATGAACGATCAATGGAAGACAACTCCAGACTAGTATCCTCGGGCGTCAATCGGGACTGAGTGTGATTAACCTTTCCCCTTATCGTTTCGTAGACGTTCCGCTAGCGCGTAGGTGTCTACTTCGATCCACTTGGTCAATAATCCATGGCTAGGAGAATGACTGTTGCGTGATTTAGTCAATCCTAGATTGATCAGATCTACTATCAAATAGAAAATACGTTAGTAATACTCATGAGATCGATTAAATGCAGATTTAAAGATTAATAGGTTTGATTAGGTCTCATGCATATTCATGCTCATGCTTTAGATGCCTCTACTAAGAAGGGTAAATTTAGCTACTCATACTCATAATTGAAAGCAAAATAAATAATGTATTGAAAAATAATCAAAATCCTTCATTGCCGAAGGAGCCAAATGTATATCAAAGACGACAGAAAACCAGAGAAGAGATTCAAACCCAAAGATGGCCAGCCTCCTTCTCAAAACCCTAAAGAAAGTATAAATACTTCCTAGAAAATAGCTAAGGGTGGAATTAAAGGAAATAAAATCCTAATCAAATTTAAATTGTATTTTGAATTATTCTCTCCTCACCAAAGAATCCTAACAAAGCGAAAATATCGAGACACATCTTCAATCAGTCCGAGATTAACGCTTCCATCGCCAAGGCAAGAAAATCATCTGCTAGCGCCTTTAATCCGCTATCTGCTTCATAGGTTTCTCGAGGTGATGGGTTGGCTAAGCGAATCTGTCTTTGGCCAAGAGAGATGACTTTCCAGTCTTGGTTAAGAATAGCAACTAGGAATCCAACTGCTCCAAATGCCTAAGTCTCCTCCTTTTATTCCTTTCTTCTCCAAAACTCTCCTGCGATAATCGAATGATTCATACCAAAATTAATAACATACCATTCGAAATTGCAAGAGAATTAGTGATAAAAAACACTGCAATTAAAGTTCAATCAGTCATAGTTTAGTCTTAGTCTTCCAATCCCAGAGGACAATCATGTTACCACTAGCTAGAGTGTTTGTGATAGTTGGTCACATATTAGTTTATATTTATTTTGATGTATTCAACACCTGATTAAACACATTAATAATCATTTGATAAAATCCATGGTAGTATCTTTTTTTCTTATTGAATATATTACTGAATATACTCCATAATAAGGGTGAAAAGTTGCGTATATTCGTTAGTTTTATATATTATGTACTTTTTAATTTTAATTTTTTAATTTTTTTTTTAAATACAAAATATGTAAAGTGTAACATTTTAGTAAACTACAAGTTAAAAATGCTGGGGTGTGCCAATAGATACTACAAGAAAAAAAAAGAAAATCTAGAGCATTTATAGCAAACAAATAGAAAAGTATTTGATACAAAAAATCAGAGGTTGTCATATTTTTAAGAGGACTTATGTAAAAAATATGACACCAATAACTCTTTCAAAATAACGCCATAAGCCATCAACTATCTCTTGTAATTAGCAAAAAATCTCATGAGTTTGGAAAAAAGAAGGAATCTATAAAGAACAAGGGAAAGCAAATTAAGCCATCATGGCTTCGTTCTCATTCATGCATCTCTAGCTAGTAAGCACCAAACAATTGCTTCGACATGGAACTCATTCCTAAAAATGAAGGTATAGCTCATGATTCATTATTAACAAAAGTCGATTCAGCCAAGTCAATGGCACGAGCAAGAGCAACAGCTTTGGTCTGGGTCTCGAGGTATTCGTCATCCGGTTGACTATCCGCAACAATCCCCGCACCAACTTGTAGATGAGCAATCCATTCCCGTCGTATCTTGGATTTTTTGTACGAATACATCGTGTTGTTGCTTGGTCTGGTGGGGAAGACTATTGTTCTTAGAGCCAAAGCAATGTCCATCTCACCTAGGAATGAAATTCCTCCGAACCCTCCGCTATAAGGACCTCTCTTTGTAACCTCCAGTTTATCCAGTAGCTCCATTGCCTTGAGCTATAAGACAATGTCAAGGATAAACATCAAAGCGATTGGAAGAGAAGAAACATTGCAACTATATAGTTTTTGCAGTAGAAACTCAGGAATATTAGTGCCAAAACACACCCATGAGAAGCTCATCAGAGACGGGTGGCTACCATAAAATAATCCTAACGTTCAGGTTGGATTATGTCTGCAAAGATGTAAGTATCATTAGTAGCAACAAACCTTTGGAGTCCCAGTAACATTTCCAACAGGCATTGAAGCAGATAGTGCATCCCAGCAAGTGAGATTATCATGCAATTCTCCGGTGACCTGAATCGGGATGGGAAGAAAAGCAGCGTCAGTACTGCAATAGCTAGTAACTTCCGTTTTACTTTGCTTGTGTGCACCACACATCACACATAGAAAATCACTTAAGCACGGTATCTATGAAGATATAACTTGTAAAAATAGGATCATAATGCCAAATCAGAACGAAACATTTTTCGACAGCGAAGATGATTCTGCCTAGACATATATATATATTATCATAATGAAGCATGGATATCTCTTACCGTGGAGCTTATATGCATAACATGGGAATATCGCTCGATATTCATAAGGTTTTCCACCTTCACAGAACCATACTTCGAAACCTACAACAACAAGTTTGTGTTACAATTGCCAGTCACCTAAAAATTCATTCCTCTCATAAAAATGTCTCCTGAATAAATCTGTACAATTTTATGAACAACACGTTTATGTAAACAATTGATTAAACCACCACCAGTCCATTGTGAAACTCAATTCCTGTCAGGTCAGCACAAAGTAGTAGACATGTTCATCAATAATGCTTCTTTAGACATGCAACCAAACCTCTAACTAATCTCTTAAGACGTACGAAAGATGTATCTTGATAGTGAAAGAAGGTCAATGAATGAGAAATAAGTTGTATAACCTTTCCTATGTCACTTCTACCCAAATCAACCAGCATGGTGTGTTCTGCACACTGCTTTGGATCCCTGAGAAGTTGTTCCTCCAACATCTCATCTTCTTCAGATGTTCTACCGCGCCTCGTCGTTCCTGCTAGGGGCCGGTTAACTATCTTTCCCTGTGCACGCAATACAAAATCGACAAAGTTCATAAGTGTTCAAGCATTTAATGTGACAAAATCAAATGATTGGAAAGATTAATAGAAATTTCTTGAAAGACTCAAATTTAGGATACAGATAGAAATCAAAACCCCAAACTGCAATATTTTTACCTTTTTCATACATGTTAGGATTTCTGGGCTAGAAGCAACTAGTATGCATCCTCTGGCCTGTAAGGGTGGAACAAGTTTGTATTATGCTCAATTTTTCCCTTAAAAAATGTGTTATGAACTTTCCATATCAAAAGACATACTTGCAAGTAACCCATGTAGGGACTAGGATTAACAACTCTCAATGCTCTGTACACCTCAAACGGGTCAGCAAACGTTCGGTGTTCAAATCGCTGGCTTAGTACAACCTGGAAAATATGTCCTGCAGCAATATGTTCTTTTGCCAGTAGCACTGCATCCTTGAATTCCTCAGGGCTCATGTTTGACTTCTTCAGCGATGTCCCAAAATGGTGATCCTTTAATTCTAGAGATCCTGGGGATAGCCTTGGGCTACTCATCGACGATCAATGAAACAACAGGATGTAAAGAAACTACAGAGAAAAAAAGATCGCAATTTAAATATTCAACAGCCCTCACCGTTCTGCATCCAGTATTCTTGCCAGAAGTCTTTCCAACTTTTTTGTTCCTTGCAGATAAGCATCATCGACAGATGAATATCGGTCAAGCCTAACCCAGTGAATCACATGTATTTTCTGAGAAACATTTAACAGATCTGCTAAGGCATATTCGATTCGGAAGAGTATTTAACTATTTATACTGCTAACAGACCAAACAAAAATACCTTCAGCAAATTGTCAAAGACAATAACATCCTCATAAAGACAAAGATGAATATCAGGAAGGTTTCTATCATCCTCAGGAGCACTAGAAAATGGTAGCTTTCCGTTCTCCGTATACCGAACTGTATCGTATGAAAAATAACCAACCCAACCACCTATTTCATCAATCGAATAACAGACAAGTGAGCGTCACCACGAAGATCATAAGGAAACTACCTAGATTTTAAAGAACACTCAACGATAGTGTCATTTTCTGCATATAAACCACTGACATAATAATTACAACAGATAGATGTATCTAACTTTGTCCGCAGCCTGATAAAGAATGCAACATATTTACAGAATTCAACATGGTAAATCTTTTAAAATTATTTTTAGTTACCGTATGCAAAACCGCTAAAGCTCGTAATCATTACGGATACAAATCCCATTAGAATGCCGGATAATCAGCTCCATTATAACTCAAATCATACCTAAAATTACTAATATGGTTCCGAGTTCATAGTCCCCTTACTTACATGCCTATCTACGATAAAAACAAAAACCATACCAAAAATTCATGCATATAGCACACAACACTTGAATGACCTAGCTTGCTTACCGCAAAATGTATCTGGTAGGTCGGCAAGAGGTTGAGGTTTCCAGCTTTCTGAAATTCTCCTTGGAATGACCATTGGGTCTTCAACTATCTTCTCAGTCAATGTCTCTTTTTCATGATCCATGATACTAACCTTATTCTCTTTGGCAACAACTTCCATAACAGGGTGAGCTCCGACCATGCTAAACCGCCCCTATAATGCCATTTTCACCAAATGTTAAACACCAAGAGAAGCAAACTCCATACATTCCATGAAAATATAAACAAAAGAAGGATTGTGTTGGGACTTGGGAGTAATAACCCTTAACTCAGGATTCCTAAAGAGTTAGTATATCATTTTAGAGCAGACATTGCTGGAGCGAGGCTAGCCACACAAGAAACCGAAAGAAATAATAAATCAGTGTTTAGTCTTGTCTTACCACTTTTGAGGCTTTAGCATCAGGCTCTATTGATTCAAAAAGAAAACTTGGAGCCTCTCTGTCTTCTTCTCCAACCAAACAACGATAACCAAGAACTGGTGTGAGTTGGTCTTGGAATAGTTTAGCGTGCAACGGAATTACATTACCTTTCTTTGCAGCTTCGGCGAATGTGATGGGATCAGTCACTACAATATAAATCAAGTTTAGAACCCAATAATTAACAATAAAATCAATTTACAATAATCATTCATTTCTCATCTCTTTGCACGAACCGGGTATAAATAATAAGGTCTTAAAGGATACCCCATGACTCAATGAGTACATATAAATTTCCCCTTTCTTAAAAATGAAACATTTGGTGTCGACATGTTATTTTTTTCTTAAATAATTTCTAAGTCTCATTTAGTTAATTGTTGGAGTATTTGTTTTATAACGGCACAAAATTTGACAGAAAAAAAAACTCATTTTTTACCCAAAGAGTCTGTGTGGAGTGAATAGCAGTTGAAATTCGGAGCAAGACGGAGTGCGGCATTTGGGCGGGCGACGGCCAGCTTGGTGACGGTGACCGGAAACCCGGAAAGGGATTGAGAAAAAGTGAGGCTTTGCATTCTGAATAATTTGAGAGAAGCAAACCAAGAGATCTGGTTGTAAGAAAGCTGTAAAAAAAGATTGTAGGATTTCTTTGGGATTCAATCCTTATAAAAGAAATTGTAATAACATTTTCCTTTTATGTCTTCTTTCATTCTTATCCCCTATTCCTAGTTTTTTTTATTCAATATTGTTTCAAACAAACTAAATCCAGTATTGTAATAACATTTTCCTTTTATATCTTCTCAAATTCTCATCCTTTATTTTCATATATTGTTCTAAAATTGTTCCAAAACAATATAAATCCAGAGTCCCTCTCCATTTATACCCCAAATTACCTATTTAAGGTTTGCCAATGTTTATTTTACTTCCTATGTACCAAAACAATAGTTGCAAGCTCGTACTATGGCTGATTTGACAACAACGTCTCCATACGAGTGCTCTCCGTTTTCATAGAGGTTTGTTGGATTCTCCTTTATGCATAACATGTTAGAGTAAAATGGATGATGACTGAAAAATATGAAGAAAATAGGAACAACTTTGAGGAGTGTAGAACACTATGTTACAAGTGTGATTGCTGCACTTTCAAAATACAACAAAGCTACAAAATGCGTTAGGATCCTCAATTTTAGAACTTGAAAATTTGATGCATCTTAAATATAATTTTAAATTTTTATTGATTATTTTTTCAACTTAATATAACTTTATATGTGATATTTTTAAATTTAATTAAAAAAGTTATGCAACAACATGATACGAACATCACCACATGGTTCAACTCTTTTTAAGTTTAAAGTTAATTCGCGCTAAAACATAAATTATCATCATTGTTCTTTAAAATACTTACCGATTATGACTTTGGATCCTACATTATATCCTCCTCAGTTGAAAAAATGCAGAAACAAAGAGAAAAAAAGAAAAAGAAAAAACATCCTTTCACTTTGACTAAAAGCCTCTAAACTTAGTCAACGTTCTTGTTTGGGAAAAAGTTATATTATACTCTTGCTTTTTTACAACTTTAACCCCTTGCTAAATTAACCCCTAATTTTATGTTCAAAGTCACTCACATTTGGCCCAAAATTGTCTTCTATTAGTCATTTAGACTCCCGTGCTCCCAACTTTCCAACCGTCTCCACTAACATCGTCAAAAAATTATCATTAGTCTAGTTTGGCATAAAATTATCACCCACATTTTACCCAAACTTTATGTTTCATCACTCATGTTTGACCTTATCTTTTCTTTTGTTTGTCATTTAGATCCCCGTACTCCAACTTTCCAAATAACGTCCAAGTCCTATTTTTTAATGAATGTTTTAACAATACAATAAATAAATAATAATAAAATAGTTTAGTATTAAATAACACTTACATTTCTCTTTTCTCTTTCATAGTCGTACATGCAAATATGTCTCATCCAATCCATGAGTCGCAAACCCGATTACCATATCCATAATATATGTGATTCAATATCAATATCGCCGCATGTTTTCCACATCTACATCTCGTATTCAAGAATCGACCACTATAGCTTTCGTCATTGCTAGCGCCACTTGATTCTTCGTCGTTATTTGTTCTTTTGGTAGGCATATTATCAACACAATAAATTTTATTTTCTTTTTGAATTCCTAATTAATCACTTGAATCCCCCGAATCCCTAATTGAAAAAAATCTCAAATCTCCAATTTCTTTAACCCTAATAAATAGTCATTCTCTAACATATAAATAAGGATGTTATCGTTATTTTTAATAACGTTTGACTTGTTTTCCTTTATTTTTTTAATTTCTAGTCAAACGATATCATTTTTTTGTGTAGGTGGGAGTCAAATTAGCTCGACGATAATTTTTTAACAGTATTAATGGAGATGGTTGAAAAATTGGGGGTATGAGGTTCTAAATGATTAACGGAAGAAAAGATGAGATCAAACGTGAGTGACAAAACATAAAGTTGTAAGTCAATTCAGTGAGGGGTTAAAATTTGCAGTTTGATTTAGGAGGAAAAAAAGAGTAGGTTTGGTATAATTTTTTCCCTTTATATAGAAGAGAAGGCTAACTGCCTTAAATTACAAATTGAGAAAGCAATGCTACAATAAACAAAATGAAACTACCCCGAAATAGACTTCCATCCGTTCACACAAGCTCCTTGATTCCATGAACTAAGAACATCTTCACAATTAAAAGAGAACGGTCTCGATTGAATGCGTACCATCCACGTATGCGTTCCATTCTTAATACAGTAATTTCAGCAATAGAAAGAAAATCCATTGCCAAAACCAAAAGCATCAGAATCGAAGAGTAAGAAGCAGAGTGGTTATTGATGCTAAATAAATCTCAAGATATTGATGCTTTTACATGAACCTCAATACATAAACCCTACTTGATCGGAACGAAATGTGTGTACATCAGAAGCATCTCTCAAATAACTACTGTGATGAATTCTTAATATTCTATGACATTGCTTAAGGGCGGACTGTAATGGAGACTATCACAAGAAACTCTCCATTGGTGCATTGATGAGATTAGTTAGGACATCATTCGTAAACGAAAAGGGGTACGGTAGGCATACCAGCAAGCCTAAGAGCAGAGTTAAGACTCCTAGAGCTACATAATTCTCCTCAGGATCACTGATCTCCTCTGAAATTGGTGCAATAGGCTGGCGTTGCAAGAAGAATATCAAAACCACCCAGTAAAATGCAACATCACTAAACAGTGAGGATAGCCCAAGCAGGACAATTGAGGCACCCGTGAAGCGAGCAGAAGCCTGTCGAATCGAAAGACGTGTCAGATGATCAGTAATGTGTCATATTCTTCAGTGGTTGAATTCTAAATAAAAAGCCTTGCGGTATAAATGCTATATACTTTTCTTCCCCATATGGCGAAAGCAATTCGCCCTCCATCAAGCTCTCCAGCGGGTATGCTGTTGATGGCATTGATAAGAAGTCCGGTCCAGGACCATATCACAAGCGGGTTAACAGATATGGGAGTTCCTTCCTTGAGCACATCACCTAGAAGGAGTTTAGCTGCAAGTGGAAAAGCTTGTCATACAGATGTAAAGTATCTATACAAAAAAACTGGAGACGCCAAATTTTAAAGTTGTGGGGCAATGTGATAAAAAAACAAGTTGTTTTTATAGCATCTCCAGAACGATGGGCTTACCGATACCCCCAACCAGAAATGACTCGTGAAACACTGAAGCGTCAACAACTATACCAAGGCCATCACTAGGTGGCAAGATGAATCCCAAGAGAAAAAGGACAAGACCCAGGGAAAACCCGGCTAAAGGTCCGGCTGCTGCAATCTTGAGAAGAGATTCACGACTGGGCACAGTACTTATTATCCTTGTAATAGCACCAAAAGAGCCAATCTGCACAACAACATGATATAAAGTTACTAACCATGATATGAATGGAAAATGTAGCACATTTCAATTTGCATCCTCTACTGAAAACATAGTACTCCATAATCTGTAATAAAAGAGCAAGACAAGCCAACAGTGCAATTCACCTGCCAACTTGGAACAAAATATGGCACCCCAAGCTTAACTTCATCACTCTTGGCCACTAAAAAGTGGCCGAGTTCATGTACCCCCAAAATTAGTGCAACCACAAGGGCTCCAGGTATGCCATCCTTCAGCAACTCAAGGTTGTCAAAAGTTGATCTGGGTCATTAAAAATATTAACACTTTAGTTAGAAAAATAAAGGCTAAGCGAGTATAAAAAAACAGGATTGCAAACCACAAGAAGTTGCACATGAAAGGCATGTTTGATGATCATATAGAACAAATAATTTTTATACACAGCAGCAAGTACCAAAGAAGGTAATTGACATAAAAACAAAACAAAATAACTTGTTCTTCTTGTAGTGAAGCATTAAGCTCGAAAAAAGTATGAAGGGACAACCAACTTTAACTGATATGTATACCAAACTAATCACTAAAACACAAAGAAAGATTCAGAAGGAAGATTAACATCTTAAGAGAAGGAAAGACAAAATGAAATGTTTCTGCATCACTTAAACTTACATCTACTAAGATTTGATGAAAAAATATAGAATATAGATAAAGATCACATACAGTAGGTTGGACTGTAAGGCAGGCACGTTCCGGAGAAGCAATGTGAAAACGGTAACCAATCCAAAAGCCCCAGCTGCAAACCACTCTGGCACCGCTGTAAAAATAGCATAAAACCCATTACACTTCAAAAATAGAACAAAGAAGGCACTGATTTTATCACTGCTCTTGGCTTAAGAAGGTTATAATATACAAAAGTCACTTTTCGTGCATAAGCTCAATAACTACCTGGTTTCTCTGGTTGCAGGGTCTTTCTTGGTACCACAACTGCCACTGGTTTATCATCCTCTGGATTAACTAGAAGGAAAAGCTTGTAATCATCCCCAAATTTATTCTGTATGTAATTTGTGGGAAAATTGAGTTGTAAAGGGATCAGTCATGAACCCTCACAAAAAGTAAGAAATAGGAAGCAAAATACAAACCTGCATCCTGTTTTTTATCTTTTCATAGCTTTTAGCTGCCTCCCCCCGTAGGTTTCCTTTAAACAGGACTCCACCCTAACAAATATACATGTTTAAGAGATCCACCAATTAACAAGAAAACAGAAGAAAAATACTGATGGATAGCAAGAATGTGATGAAATAATATAGTACAGTTATTTATTCCATAGATTCTTTCATCCCATTTTTAAACAACTTCATGGCATGATCTCTAACCACTCAGCAGGAAGAAGACAGTCATAAATTGTAGAAATCACCCTGCATTTCTAACCTACATAGAAACTCTATTCGTTTCCATCACTTTCACACATAAGCTTTTGTGGACAGAGGGGGTGGACAATATGCGCCCATGTTATGAGCTCACCTCATATGGTTCCTGTTTTGTCACAAAATATGTATCAAATCCAAATACTTGGTCTTTAAGAATATCAATTGTGCCCTTCGACATCCTGATTGATTCATCCACTTGCTGAGGCTGTCAAGAAAATTGTTTAAAGATGTAAGAAAAAAGTTTTGGGAAGCAGATTTCTCCATGGAAACAAGATAGAGCACATATCATAATCACCTTCAGACCTGGGAGAGGAGACCCAGTAGCAACTTCTACATCAACATCCTGTTTCAAATACAACCTTAATGCAATAAGGTCCACCGAAATCAATAATCAGCATCCAGTACCCAAGCTATAAAGTTTACATGATACTATGACAAAGAACTTGAACTCTATTAGAAGAGAAGTTGCTAAACCTCATAGTCGAAGTTGCCATACATAATGAAATGACCAAAATTACAATAGTATTTGTCATTCTATAATTTAATTTAACTGTTTCTCACTGTGATCAGTTTAAGGATAGCAGAATCTTATCCAACAAATAACGAGATGAACAAACAAATATTTCCAACCAAAAATTTACTAATTAAATGGGAAAGCCAATGAAGTTAATTTGAACAGGATGAGAAAATATCATGTCCACAATCATAAAAATTAATAAATAAATAACGGATAGACTTCATATCATAATAGATTAGAAATAAGTACCAAGGTGCCACCTTCAGCTTTAGTTTCCTCGTCATTATTGTTAATTTGATTTAGAACTGTAGGCTGAGGATCAGTTTGCCCCACGGAATCTGTGGCAGGTGGCAGCTCTACACCTTCATGTGATTCTTTTTCCTAAGCATGTCAAGAAAATTCAATACCTGACAACAATTCAGTATACAATGATGACAAACAAGCACTTTGTTGAGCCAGAACACCAAGTTAAGCAGAGCAGCATTTTCCAGATTAAAACTTAATGCACTGTAGATGGATGAATCTTTTTACATCTCCTTCCTTACTCATGATTTTTCTACTTCTTTTGGCCATTCACAATACACCAAAAGAAAATAAAAATAACATCCAACCCCAAAAAAGGTAAATAATCATAACTTAAGATAGATACAAAGACCACCATCCATAGGTAGGAAACAACTAGATATCTTTTTCCAACAATAAATATGTATTTTCACATGCAGTGCAGGAGCGCTTGATAGTAAATGTATCCATCAAAACTAGGAGCTACAGCATGGAAGTTGAAGTTCAAATTCAATGAAACATGGGGATTCAGACCCAAATACAATCATCAAACCGTTAGTTTGTCCAGTGCCTTAAACATGAATGCACCCTGTCAAACTGGGCCTAATCAACCAGGTGACATACAAACATAATCAACTACATGAAATTTAATACAAGCTTCAATGTAATAATAACATTTATTGGAAAACAAAATACAAGTATGGGGTACCTTGTCGTCGTCGTTGCTATCTGCTTCTGCTTCTGTTTCTGTTGCTCTACAAACCGTCCTCTTCTTCTCACAAAATCTAAAATCCGAGTCCCACACGTTTAAACCTTGCAGGCAGCTATAAACCGAAATTAAAATTAGAAATTAGAAAATAAAAACCTTACCTTGAAAACTTGTACAGCTTCAAATCTTTAGAACGACAAGGTTTCCACCCAGAAGAAACCGGAGAAGCTAAAAAAGGGAGTGAACGAACAAACAAATAGGAACAGGTACACTGCGAAGATGACAATGGCGATAATGGAACGAAATTCCCACGAAAAGTTGCCAAAGCAGTCATTTTTCTTGTTGTAAAGGAAGTAATGGATTGGGTCTAGTTCAGGTAAAATGATAAATGCATTGACAACAACCTAAGGAATAGAGGAAGGGTTTAGAGTAGATTCTGGAAATGGGTTCTTAATTTGGTTGACACTTGACACTACTCAGGTGGTCTTATCTGTGATATTACTGGGTAGTAGTAGTAGTAGTAGTAGGGAAGAAGAGAAGGGCAATGGGCCAATGGCGAAGAAAACAGAAGGAAATGAGCATTATCCTGTCATGGCACGTTGCTTAAATACCCGCCTCTAATGATATTTTCGGTCTATGAGTATCTTTGATTAGCAAATCCAGACTGGACACGTACGTCAGTAACTGATTTATGCAGAGGGCCCTTTTCATAATTTCATTTTTAGAAATTATTAGATAATGTGTTCAACCAATGATAAAAGAACATGTGTATACTTTATTAACGATTTTACTAAAACATCTTATCCTCTTTTTTGTTATAATTTTAAACAATTATTTATACAAATTCACATTTATGTAAGCTACACTCTTATTGTTTATATGAAAAATAATTTGATCTCGATCTTAAGATAAGATTCTTATAAATATAAATGGACACTCCCCGATTCGACTACGAATGCATTACAACCATAATGATAATAATTCAGCTTACCTTAAAAACAAACCAAAAAAAATCTGGAAGATAGAATTAAAACTCTGGATTTTTAGATATTCTACTATTCTAGGATGTTCTGGAAGAAGGAAGGAAACCTAACACTCTATTTTTATTACTCCATTAGTTAATTTCTTTTATTTTTAATATATTTTGACTTAATTACTACTCCCTTATAATTTTATAAATAAATAGCCACCACCTTGACGCCGATTCCGCTCTCAAATCAAAGCTCCATGCAAGAAATCTTTCTTCCCTCTCAAGGTATTTATACTTCTTCTTCGACTGATTTTATCTTTCAGACTGTTGTGCAATTTAATTCTCTGTTTATTGATTCTGAGCTTGGAGTTTTAGCGGCGTATCTTTCTGTATTTATAGATTATTATAATATTTTTCTGTTGATATTTGATCATCAACGATCAATCTCCATCTTTTTTCTCCTCTTATTGATTATGTAATATTTATCTTTTCCGAGGCATCTCTATATCGTTCTCTGGGATCATGATCAAGCTGGTTACGTGGGTAGTACTATTAGGGAATCGTATGATCTTATCAATTTTAGGGTTTGAAAAATATGGTTCAAGAAAATTAAGAGGGTAGAAGAGTTTATCAGTGTTTGATGTTTATTTGGTGTTTGTTTCACGATTATCCTCTGCCTTTTGATTTCATGGTTGATGGTTCATACAAGCCTGCTGCTTGTTTGTGTTCTGGTGTAATTTGCTTTCCAAGTTATTTTTCTGTTTTTTTTTTTTTTTGCTTGTATGGGTTACAACACTTATGACTCGATGCTCTGTAACTTGACTATGAGTAGGATTTGATTCTTATTCCTGCAAAAGAATTGGTGCTTTTAGTGTTTTTTATTTGATTATTCGCAGTTTTCTCACCATAAGTCATAGATAAGGCTTCTTCCATAGTCTAATATATGTGTTTTGATTTAGCAGTTGCAGATCTTTGTGAAAACTCTTACTGGAAAGACTATTACCCTTGAGGTTGAAAGCTCTGACACTATCGACAATGTCAAGGCTAAGATCCAGGATAAGGAAGGGATACCTCCTGATCAGCAGAGGTTGATCTTTGCTGGAACAGCTTGAGGATGGCCGGACCCTTGCTGATTACAATATTCAGAAAGAGTCGACCCTTCACCTGGTGCTTCGTCTCCGTGGTGGGATGCAAATATTTGTGAAGACATTAACAGGGAAGACGATCTGGAAAGTTCTGACACAATTGACAATGTCAAGGCCAAGATTCAGGATAAGGAAGGGATACCCCCTGATCAGCAGAGGTTAATTTTTGCTGGCAAGCAACTTGAGGATGGCTGTACCCTTGCTGACTACAATATCCAGAAGGAGAGCACCCTCCATCTGGTGCTGCGCCTTCGAGGCGGGATGCAGATCTTTGTCAAGACTCTTACAGGGAAGACCATCACTTTGGAAGTTGAAAGCTCGGATACAATTGACTATGTCAAGGCCAAGATTCAGGACAAGGAGGGTATCCCACCAGACCAGCAGAGGCTCATCTTTGCAGGAAAACAACTGGAGGATGGGCGCACCCTTGCTGATTACAACATCCAGAAGGAGAGCACTCTTCACCTGGTGCTCCGTCTTCATGGTGGCATGCAAATCTTTGTGAAGACTCTCACTGGCAAGACGATTACCTTGGAGGTGGAGAGCTCGGATACCATTGACAATGTGAAAACCAAGATCCAGGATAAGGAGGGTATTCCTCCAGATCAGCAGAGGTTGATTTTTGCTGGCAAGCAGCTTGAAGATGGGAGGACCCTTGCAGACTACAATATCCAGAAGGAATCAACCTTGCATCTTGTCCTCCGTCTCCGTGGTGGTCTACAAATTGCGTGACGGTTATTGTTCCAGCTTGTGTTTGTTACAGTCTAACTAAATAAATGGCCAAGCATTCTGGATTTTTTGGTTATTGTTGCCCTTAACCTTGGCAAGCAATTAGTCTACTGTTCTCTAGGTGTTGTTCTATGCTAGCTCTCTCCTTGACCTTTATATGCATATTTCATATAAAATCGAGCAGTGTTTTCTTGTCTATTCTTGGATCCAGAGTTCTATACTGCCATTGTTTGTGGCATCTTGATGAGTTGGTGGAATCATGAGTGTAATTGGGAGATTTGTATGCCTTGAGGGGCACACTTGAAAGGGTTGAATACAGAAGCAATTGAAGAGTTGGTATTAGCGGTCAAAATTCAATTCCAGCTGGTATTCCTGGTATATTTCATTCTAGTATAAAAAATGAGAAAATCTTTTCTGCATTTTGACTGAAATTGTTAGAAATTGTTACATCTGTACAAAACCGAGAGAACTCGTATAATTTTACTTATTACTCTACTATTGCTTTTAAGTGCCACCAATCTTGCTTGTATTAAAAAACAAGTTTGCTACATCACACAACAAAACACAAAATAGGAGCGGATGGAGTCTATAATAGAAGCTACAAATGAAGAATAATGATCAACAATCTAATTGATGAGAGATTCCCATATTGATTAATTACCTTGTAGGACTCCAACATTTCCTGCCCTATTCCCACACTTACAAAACCAACAACCTATAAGAAAGACTACATTAGAGATTTCCTACCCTATTCCCCTCGATAATGACGGAGAAATAACAATACTTACAATAAGTCAAGCCATACAGTGCAACATTTAAGAATACTTCCCAATTTGATCCTTTGTTAAAAGCATTCAACTGATTTCTTGAAAACTCTCTTGCCTGTCCATACTTATTTACAACTGGGTGATGATATTCAGATCTTCTGGTAGCAAATGTTTGTACGGCCAGCAATTAGCATGCGGCTGGTGTCAAATAAACAAGGTCTGCCTCTCCCTCATCATCACTGCTAATCCACCCGTAACAAGGTTTGCGCTGCCGGTGTGAGCGAGAATCCACTTGCGGGCTGCGGACTGTTGCCAAAGAGGCGAAAGGAGTAGGGGAGTGACTTCCAGGTGTGGCATCTGCAACGATCTCCCTGGTGGCAGAGTGAGGTGAATCAACTTGTAGTTCATGGTTATCACTTATTGCATCCTTCCTTGAAGGATATGGAAAAATGTCCACAACTGCAGAAGATTCAACTAGCACAGAACAATTGTCTGGCAAGTGAACTTCTTTTCCATGCCCATCCTGCGTCCTGTCATCCTTCAAACAAACAAAGAATGACAAAACAGAGGCTGCATTAGAATACAGAAACATTATTCTGAACTCAAAAAACATTATGATGCAGAACATAAAGATGCAAGGATGTGCCATTTTTTGTAATGAAAAAACATGGAACAGAACTGTACATATGGTATTAATAGAAATGTAAGAAAGAAATCCATCTCATACTACTGATCTGTGTGATATCTCTCTTCGATGACTACCCACTATACTTGTCAGAAGAGAAAAACCAGCAACCAAGAACATCATCAGTATATCATTGATTGACAATTGGTAGCACCAATACAGTATTCAATTCTTAATTTCTAATCATACAACATCATACGTTTCAGTCCAACAGCTAGAATAAATCAACATTGAGATGCAGACGTAGTTTAACTAAGGGGAAGAATGAATTTCAAGAAATAATTTTATAAGGGCAGCAAGAAGAAACAAACAATAGTTAACGGTTACTAAAAATGCTTCCAAAGTAGTTAAAATGATGCCGTGCTATTGATGGCAAGTCTACGATGACATCAATGCCTTACAGTGGTTACTTAAAATCACTATCAGGTAAATAACAGTTAAAATGATGTCGTGCTATTGATGGCCCTTTATCTATCAAAGAATAGTTCAACTTGGGCCACATACTGAAGCAAGTACAGGTAACTCATGTAAACTGTTATTTTTAAACCTTCACAAATCAAAGCAGAATATGACCATATAAAAGTTCAATCTGGATGCATTAATATAGACAATTTCATCATTTGTGGTCAGTCTTAGACATCCAATTTGACCTTCCTAAGACAGAATGGCTGGGCAAAGGAGATTAAAATTTGAAGTGTCATTATCCATCTAGATAAGCAAACTGCATAGAAGATCAATACT
The DNA here is from genome assembly GCA_963691705.1 of Viola odorata. Taxonomy (NCBI): domain Eukaryota; kingdom Viridiplantae; phylum Streptophyta; class Magnoliopsida; order Malpighiales; family Violaceae; genus Viola; species Viola odorata. The sequence continues at coordinate 46,876,903 of OY829538.1, read as the reverse complement.
TCAATCATTACTCAAAAAGCTTGTCCAGAAATCTTCTTGCAATAAAACTATCATTCAGCCACTTCATGAGTTTAACTACATATGAACTTCTTACTAAAAAACTCACAAAACTAAAGTCGTATCGTATCATGTCTGTTGAAGACATAAAGCTTTTCTAAACTGAACTGAAACCTTATTTTGACCTACATTTTTCATGTAAGAAAGGCTGAGAATAAAGTTTGAGCTTCAATCATCTACAAACAGTAATGATGTAAGCAACCAGTTTTACACAGGACATCCCCAACAACTCTAGCAAACAAGTTCCTGAGAGTCAAGATCGTCGTGTGGTGGGAATATTTTAAGATTCTTTAAGTGCTAAGATTTAAAAACAGTCTACAGTCCACTGAAGATTGAATCATAGGGTAGAGGATGTTTGATGGGAGATGGTTCATCTTATGCATGATAATTTTTCAGTATAGCTGGAATCGAGAGTAGGAAATTACTAAGAATAGTTAAAAGGTAAAATAAGCTACTCAATCCAACAAAACAACAAGTTCTTGTAACTTGTTAATCCACAGATTTTCATCAAAGAACAATCTCTTGCGTTTAATTCCTTACTAGACTGTTTATGGATACTTCACTTATAAATTAACTATAAGTTCTTTAGTGAATTAAACAACAAGTTGACCTTCAATAGGTAATTGAATTGCGAAAAGAATACTACGGCGTATTCCTTTTGGCCACCAAGGAAAAGAGCAAGAAACAAAAATGATCATCTTTATTGAATTTGACATGTGAAGAGATATACTTCCAAATTGTCCCTATTTCAAGCAGTTCAACATAACAAATCTTCATAATTTTTTCTCAAAGCCAAACAAAATCATCAGTGTTACATTTTTCCACCACTTGAACTCCATAAAACATACATACACTCCTTCAGAACAAATGAATAGGAGAAGATAATTTACCTCCTCCGGGGATCCATTATCGGTCAACAAGTTAGATTCATCATAGGTCAATGATTTTGGTTCCTCGTCTCTGGTCTCAGATTTTTCTACCTCCTCAAGTAAGGAATCAATTAGAATCTTGTAAGAATCCCCTTCAATAAATGGCCAACCTTCATCTCCGCCATAAACCTGAAACAACATTGCATTCTGTCAAACTAACAGCAAATATAAAAGCATCAGGTTCTATCCCATTCTAAACTGTACAAACAGAAAAGCCCTTGCCTAAACTATTCTGACAAAACAAGCAAACCCGTTTAAATGCACATAAACAAAACCCAAGAAATTGAAAGACCCAAAAAGAATATGGAAAATTGATGGAGAGCCATCCATGGATTGGTACCTTGAGGAGGGTTTTGATAGTTTTGCGAACCAAAGAGTTAGAGAAGCCCATGGGACGAACAGCATCAAGAGCAGCATCAATTCTTTTCAGACCCACCTATCAAAACAAGGAAAAGATTTAAGCTTTTTTTATGGGGTTCCATTTTTTCTGCTCTAAGGACAAAGGAAAGAACAATTCGAGGACAGTAATGATAGGTTAATGACCTTTCGAGCTCTTCGCTTTGGAGCCATTTTGTGTGTTTCTATATTTCTTTTAATTTTGCTTTCTGCTCAAAAAATCGTGCAGAGTTTTCTTTTTCTCTATAAGATGAACCAAAATTAATGAGGAAGAATGAGATTTCAGGTAAGGGAACGCGGAGATGAAGATGAAACAGAGACGAAGGAGGTAGTGAACAATAATTCTTTCGGCTTACTTTTTTTTTTCTTAAATATTTTTCTTTTTCTTTTTGGATCATAACAATTTGTGTAGAATTTATAATAGAATACTTTTGCGCAATGTAAAATTTGTTTTCTTGTTTTCCTTCTGCTCTGCTCTTGTCCTCTGCGCCCACTGTCCACTCCACACACACAGCACTAAGGGGAGGGTGGAATGCTTCTGGGTGACTGGGTCGGAAAAAACACAAAAGACAAAATTAATTTTTCATTTTTTTTCTTTTTAAAAAAATGGATAAAATAAGAAAATTCTAGAATAAAATAAAATAAAATAATTTTAGAAAAATAATTTTTTTTATAATTACGAATTTTTTTAATGATGGAAAAAGTAGGAAAATGGTGCGAATTGAGATACATTTGACAAGCATAAGGTACAATTTACTCCCTCCGGTACGAATTAAATGACATTCTGGGTGTTTGCACGCGAATTAAAAAAATAATTGGTTTACATAAAACGAGGCAATTTTTGACCACAATACCCCTTCCATCCAAGAGTAATTTCTAAATAATCATGGCTTCTTACCAGCCAATTTAGGCTTGAACCGCATGGCTTATTGTACTGGGTCACATGGCATCGGTTGGGCTAGCAAGCTCTTCACAATCAGAACATCATTTTTCAGTGTCCAAATTTTCAAATTTTCAAATTTTCAATGAGTTCCAAACGATTTTTCTCGAACCATAGATTGAACATTTCCATCTACTTTACATTTTTATATTTTTCTTTCGTATCATTTCTTTTATTCTATTTTATTTCACATTTCGGTATTTTCCGTTTGAGTTTTTATCAGTTTTGAGCAAGATTTCTGGCCCCGATTAGCTCGAACCGAATAAATAAATAAATAACTCTAATTTACTATTGTGCCATTATAATTAATTTGGTACAACTTTTTACTGTTCACCTTCTTCCTCTCCTCCACACAAACCCAAAATCACCTACCAAATCAACCAACCACCACCACAGTCGCAAAATCATCTCTCCCTCTCTGCCAATCCGCTCCACCACAGCCGCTCACGGCTCACCATCACCGCCGCAACTCTCACCCTCGTCCACCCTCTCCTGCAAAATTAAATACTCAATCTTCAAAATCAAATACCCAATCTGCAAAAATCAATTTCAATTCCCGCCACTGCAAAATTTTATCGTTCCCCCCCAAATTTGATTTTCAAACAAGACCAACAGGGAATGACGTGACCGTGGAGCCAAACCGAAGCCGCGGTCATTGACAACAAGGGCAGGCAGGGGCATCGTCGTCTTCTCCAGCGTTGGATGCCGAGAACGACATTTATTCCGGACCTACTTTTCGGACCCAGAACGTCATTTAAACCGGACCAGAGGGAGTAAGATATTAAAAAATATGAAAATGATGTAATAAGGTTTGTTGAGAAAGAAGTGTAAAATAAAATTACTTAGTTTCAATCTAATTAAATATAACTAATAATTTATTATAAGGGTAAAGTGGTAAAAATAACTAAATTTCTTTCTCTTTCCATCCATATTGCCATACATAAATATTAAAATTTCCTTCCTTTTCCTTTGTAAATAAAAGATGCAGCCATACAAGGGAATTTGTACTCTCCTTTCCTTTCCTTTCCCCTAGTTAAACTTCCCCTCTTTTCCTTCGTGCACTTTAGTTCCCATACAAAGCATAAAAGTAATTTTAAAAACATAATAAACTCCGATCTTAAAAAAATTAAATTAAACTTATAAATTATGGGTTAGCTATGATGCAAGTTTAATTTCCTCAATTAAAAATAATAAGTAGGAAAGCGATTTTAAATTAGATACGTTTGATTTTCTGTGTACTATTGATTATAATCTGAACTCCTGAATTTATTTTCAATTAGATATATTCGATTTTCTGTGTACTATTGATTATAATCTGAACTCCTATATTTGATTGGACCTCAACAAGCATCCATATGATGATCACTATGAGATGCTCAAAATATATTTAGTTTTAGGGTGGTAGGGATGCTCAACTCAATTCCAAATGGTTCTATTTAGTTTCAAAATTTTGCAGCAAAAACCTTTCTGCTCCTTAGTCGATGGCATCTAGCTTTATCATGTCGACACAGTAATCTTACATGGTCAGCCAATACCTACATCAGGGAAACAAAGAGAGTAAATGTAGAGTGCCTAGTATCTTCCCACAGGCATGAGAAAGATGTCAATATGAAGACATCATGGTCATTGAACACATCAAACCTTAAAAAGTAGAGCACGATGTCGCGATGGGAAAATGCAAAATTTGGTACCTGTACCTTGGGGTTACATTTCATTTGGCACCTCTACCTTATTTCGTCTTTAAATGGTACTCGTATTGAAATGTTTGATCACATTTGGTACCTCCGTCCGTTGCCGTCACCACGTGTCCGTTATGTTGTCTACGTGGCGAGCCACGTCAGCAGTGGCCTCTGACATGGCTGATGTGGCGTGCCATGTAAGCGTATCCGACCCAAATTGTTTCGGCATGGGTCGGGTCGGGCTGCTGGTTATGGGTTTCAAACGACGAGTCGTTTGAACCCGGATGGGACGTCGCTCAAGCTAGAGTGAATGACGTGTCGCTCAAGATGGACTGAAATGACTGTCGCCCAAGGTGGACGACCTGGCGAACGGACATGGGCATAAGTGAACGACCAACCGTTCACTTTACACCTCCTTCATTTCCTAACCCACGACATCAGTTCTTTATTTTCCTTTTTCCCTTTTCCCTCTTCTCAAACCAACCTAACCCTAGATTTCCCTAATTGCAATTCTCCCTAATGCTAACCATATGAAAGCCCAAGGTTGACGTCGTTGTCCTGATAGCAGAAGCCCAGGTTTGGATTTATTTTCGAATGCAATTTGTTTTTCCCCTCTATTTATATACGTTTTGTTGTCAGTTTTATGAAATTTTTGGATTGGACCTCTTAAATGGTTGTACTGGTAGCAGTAGCCGACAATAATGCTTCTTTAGATGTGTGTTTATTTCCCTTTGTCGTGTTGCTATTTGTTTTGAAGTTGATGTAAAGGGGAGGGGAAAATGCATTTTAAAAGCGGATGTAAAGGGGAAGTCTTTTATTTATTTAATTAAAAGTAATATTTTTTCTGGCCGAATAGTTCCTTTTGCTATAAATATGGAGACAAAAAGTGGTCCACCATGTTTTATTTATTCATTTTCGTGCTTCTTGTTGTCTGTTAAGATGAAGCCGAATAATGGTCCATAGTCATGTATTATTTAATTGTTGTCCTGGTCCTGGTGTTCATTAAAATTAGTGGTCCATGTTGTATTTGTTTGATTCTTGCTGGTGTTATTTAATTATTTAATTGTTTGGTCCTTCAACGCTTTGTTTTTTAAAAGGACACTTGTATTTGTTTATAGCTTTATTAAATAGGTACCTGTACTCATTAGTCGGTTTTTAAACGCCCATTGACTTGTGTTTTTGTGTTTGTTGGTATGTGCAGGATAAAATGACAACTCTTAAATTCCATATTGGTGGAAGATTTGTACGAACATTGAGTGAGTGGTTCTATATTGGGGGGACTATTATTGAAGATACGGTTGATCTGGATAAGGTATCTTTTTTTACTATATTAGAAAGATGTGCTGCATTTGGATATAAGGAAATAGGTAACGTATGGTATGATGAACAATCTGATGGTCTAGGATTAAAAGAAACTTTGAATAGTTTAAGTGGTGATAATACATTTGTTCGGTTTCTTAGATATGCTCTTCAGAATAACGTAGTGCATATATATGTTGAGCAAGGTGATGTAACACATCCCTATTTCGATGTTGAGAATCCCAAGACCTTGTGTGATAATCTAGGGATATCAGACCATGGAGTTAGACTTGGTGGGACTAGTGGGACAGGTTTGGGGTCTAATAAGGGAAAAGATGTGGTTGATGAATGTGATGAATATGAGTCTCAATATCGGGATAGTGACTATGAGTGTGATGATAATGATGAAGTCGGAAATGACTACTGGGTAGATTGTCCCTATTTGTCGGTTGATGAGGACGAAGAGTTTTTGGCCCATCGGGAGAAGAAAAAGAAACTGAAAAGTAGGAGAGAAAAGAAGAAATTGGATGTAGGTGGTCCCCGGGTAGAGAGAGAGGAGGGAAATATTGGCGGGAATGAAGAGTTTGTGGAAGAATTAAGGAGGGAAATGGGAAGAAGAGCATATGTCCAGTCTAACACTACTGAAGCTGCTGAGGAGACCAATGATGAGTCTTTCAATAGCGGGTCAGACGGGAGTTTCTTGACATCCAGTAGTGGGAGTGAGGCTGAACATGCCGTGAGAATTCCATATACCCGGCCTCGGTTCAAACAAGGTGAGCTTATTCCATACTTTTCTGTTTGTATGGTGTTTCCAAATAAGAATGTGTTTTATGAAAGCTGTGATTCACCGTGCAATACACTTTAGGCGAGATGTGAGATTCATTCAGAATGAGAAGAAAAGGTGCAGGGCTGTTTGTATACAGAGTGAATGTGAGTGGAGAATTTTGTGTTCAATTGATGGTAGGAGTAGGCAATGGATGATGAAAACATATGTAGGACAACACACTTGCCAAAAATAGTTTCACATCTCTTGTCTGAATTACAAGTTTGTGGCCGATTGGTTTATTCAACGCCTTAGGAGACTTACCTTGAAACTGACCATAATTGAATGAGAGATCATTTTAAGGATCAAACAAAGATCAGTGTGTCTAAAGGACTGTGTAGGCATGCTAGGATGAAGGTGATTGAGCATTATATCGGTGACCCTTTGAAGGAGTTTGGTAGGTTGGAGGATTACGTTGCTGAACTTAATAGGAGTAATCCTGGAAGTACGGTGGTTTTAGAGGCACCAGATGGTGTATTCAAAAGGATGTATGTGTGCTTCGATGGTGTTAGGAAGGGCTTTAATACCGCTTGCAGGAAGATCATTGGACTAGATGGTTGCTTTCTTAAAGGTCCATTTAAAGGTGAAATTCTTACTGCAGTAGGTAGGGATGCAAATGACCAGATCTACCCAATAGCATGGGCTGTTGTGGGTTATGAGGACAAAGAAACCTGGAAATGGTTCTTGGAACTGCTAATGGTAGATTTGGATGTTGCTGTCGGCAACTACGTTTACGCTTCAGATGGTGCCCCTACTATCGTGCGAGGAGAAGGATTCACATTTATGTCGGACCAACAAAAGGTATTTGATTTCTTGTTGACTTTGCGTTAACAATTAATTACATTCACATCTATTTCTTGTTGACTTATTTTCCTCACTCTTGTAGGGATTGATTTTAGCAATAACTGAATTGATGCCATCAGCAGTCCATCGAAGATGTGCTAGGCACATATTTGCAAAGTGGAGGAAACAACATTCTAGTGATGATCTTCATCGTCAATTTTGGGTGATTTGCAAAGAATCCACTACAGAAGAATTCCTTGATGAGCTTGAAGTTTTAGGAGGTACGTCCACAATTGCGATGAACGATTTCTTGGAGGTATCTCCCACTTTCTGGTGTAAAGCATTCCAAAATACCACATGTTGTTCTGATACAGTTGATAACAACATGAGTGAGTCTTTCAATAGCTTAATCATGGAGTCTAGGTATAAAAGTATAGTTAAGCTATTTGAGACTATAAGAAAGATGGTATTCAAGAGATTCAATGAGAGGAAGGTGTTTCTAGGTAAGTTCAAGGATGGTTTCGGGCCTAACATATGGAAAAAAATAAATGATAACATGGAAGAAAGTCGTAACTATTATGTGGATGGAAATGGCGATGATGGATTTGAAGTTTGTCTAAATGAGGATACATGGTGGATTGTTAGCTTGGAGAAATGTACATGCACATGTAGGATGTGGGAATTAAATGGTATACCTTGTGCGCATGCAATTTGTGTGATTGTTAATGAGAAAAATACCTTAGATGTTAGTGGTTTTGTTTCTAAGTGGTATACTAAGGAGATGTTTGAGATTGCTTATATGGACCCCATCAAGCCTGTGCATTGTATGAAATTTTGGCCAAGGTTAGGAGGTACTCCAATTAAGCCACCATCTTTTACCAAATTCCCTGGGAGACCAAAGAAATTAAGAAGACGAGAAGCTTGGGAGCCGGTAATTGGTGGGACGAAAATGAGCAGAAAAGGAAGAAAAATGTCATGCACATTATGCCGCCAAAATGGACACACATCCAACACTTGCCCAGCTAAGGTAAGAGAAATTTGGATGTTGTAACTTAGTGTACATATTGATGATGTAATTCTAACCTATGGATGATGCTATGCAGGCTGGTGGAGAAGCTGTGCAGGCTGCTGGAGCAGCTGGCGAAGCTGCTGGAGTAGGTGTCGACGCTACTAGCGTTGATCAAGTACCTACTCAACCGGATCCGGACAATATAGTGCAAAAGAGGGACTACTCTTGCTCATTTTACAAAATGAAAGGCCACGGGAAAAACACATGTGTACTTAATCCTTCCAGCAAGGTGAGCTTATTTGTTTTTTTCCTTTTCTTAATGCTTTGATGTTATTTGTGTTGCTTTTGATTTGTGACCATAACTAATTTTGTACTGCAGCAGTTTATTACACCATCAAACTCACAAGTGTCAGGTTCACAAACAACACCTGTTCAGGTACCTGCTACACAAATGACTGATAGAACTCAAGTTTTGTTGCAAGAACTACGACAGGCGTGTGGCACTTCTACAAGGAGCAAGAAGAAGTCTGATAAAAGGAAGGGTAAGCTCCCAAGCGGTTTGGGATGTTTTGTTGCAGAATCGGGATGGACCTGCTATGATGTGAGCTTCTGATTTTTATTATAAATTCTAATTTAGTATAACGTACATGTAGTCTGATTTCTTAGCTTTGTGTTGATATTTTTCAGCCTAATACCCCTCGACAAAGGGTCATTAATGTCCCAGATAGAAGAAAGAGCAAACGTCAAGCTTCTGGTGGTGCAGCCGCAACTGCTAGAGAATAGAATGTGTTTAAGAATTATTGAAGTTTGTATTACTTAGTATTGTGTTAAAATAGAATGTGTTTCGCTAGACTTCCATCCGCTTGTGATACTTTTTGTGGGCAATGCGGCCATACTTTTGCAAAAATCGACTACAAAATTAAGCTTTATGTTATGTTTTTAATGGTAATATTTGTTTAAGGAAATTAAAAGGAGATGTTAGTTCTATTTTTAAAAATAGACCAAAAACTATTATGCAATAAATGAATTAAGATTTTCAACTTTCTTGGATTATATAAACTATTATGGTAATATTTGTTTAAGGAAATTAAAAGGAGATGTTAGTTCTATTTTTTAAAATGGACCACAAACTATTATGCAAATTAACTATTACAAAATAATTCGTGATTATTTAGTGATTAATTAGTGATTCTATCCATTTATCTGTAATCTTTGATCTTTTCGGAACTATAGTAAACCATACATATAAGCAATGTCTCTGTCTTTAAAACATACATATAACAATGTCTTTAAATCCAACAAATACATTGAAAATCCAACAAATACATTGAAAATCATACATATAAAACATACAATATAACATTGTCTTTAAATCTAACAAATACATTGAAAATCATACCCTACTAGTAATAAACCACACAATAGCACAAACCATACATATCAATATCATCTTCAGTAGCCTAATTACTTGATTGACTACTACTCTAACAGACCTAACCTCATCTAACACACACTTTATCTCAGTATCAACAACATTGCTTACATCAGACATAACTCTATCATTCTTCTCTTCAAATTCGGCCATTCTTTCACCCATTTCTTTCTCACGATCCCTCAACTCCGTTATCACTTCACGAACCCAACCTGTTACTGGTTGATCATGCTATTTGTAGAATGCACAACCACCATATCCATCTAACCCAGCACACTTGTAAAATCGCATACCTGGATGTTTGTCAGTCCATGATATCCATTTTGCTGCCTTATACCCACACTTACAAAATATTGGAGGCTCGTAATCTAGGGTTGGCCTTTTCTTTCCAAGCGACGTCAACACTCCACTACGTCTATGTTCACGACGTTCACTAGTACAAATTGATGGTGAAGAATTTGTCGACATCTGTGCCAAGCATATCAAGTAATGCATTAGCATGTAAATGACTAAACAACACATCATAACACTTAACATCGGAAACAGCAGCGGCATGATGCTATCACAACTGGAGCTTTCATCACCTTCACACACTTAACACATTACTACCACTACCTAATTAACAAGTAACAGAAACAGCAGCCGTATACTCTCTACCTAATTTTTAATGACAAACAATTTTGACAAGCACAAATGGCACAACAATTCGGGAAAACATATGAATGCCTCTGAAAACTGATCCCCACATGGCCCACTACGCAAGTCAGCTATGCAACAACATTCTAATGCTTTCTGAGCTTTCGCTTAAAGGGTCTGAAAATAATCATACTTCAACTTCATTGACCGTCCCTCTAATCGGGAAACAAACACACATCTACAGAAGCATTACTGCCGCTACTGCTATCAGTACCACCACATGCGACATCAAAAACAAATGCAATTCAAATTTCACAAAACCAAACACTCCATTTCGGAGTTCCAATCCGCAAATTTCATAAAACTGAAAAGAAAATGTATATAAACAGAGGGGAAAAACAAATTGCATACGAAAATAAATCCAAACCTGGGCTTCTGCTATCAGGACACCGACGTCAACCTTGGGCTTTCATATGGTTAGCATTAGGGAAAATTGCAATTAGGGAAATCTAGGGTTAGGTTGGTTTGAGAAGAGGGAAAAGGGAAAAGTGAAAGGGAAAAGGGAAAATGAAAAATTGATGTCGCGGGGTTAGGAAATGAAGGAGGTGTGGTCGTTCACTTATGCCCATGTCCGTTCGCCAGGTCGTCTACCTTGGGCGACAGTCGTTTCAGTCCATCTTGAGCGACACGTCATTCACTCTAGCTTGAGCGGCGTCCTATCCGGGTTCAAACGACTCGTCGTTTGAAACCCATAACCAGCAGCCCGATCCGACCCATTCCGGAACAATTCGGGCTGGATACGCTTACGTGGCATGCCACGTCAGCCATGTCAGAGGCCACTGCTGACGTGGCTCGCCACGTAGGCAACATAACGAACACGCGGTGACGGCAACGGACGGAGGTACCAAATATGATCAAACATTTCAGTACGAGTACCATTTAAAGACGAAATAAGGTAGAGGTGCCAAATGAAATGTAACCCCAAGGTACAGGTGCCAAATTTTGCATTTTCCCACGTCGCGATAGATCAATATTTATGGACCCAATAGGCAACACGCTTGTATGTAGCAATTTTATCCTACTTTTTGTTTTCAATTTCCAGTTATTGCTCTTGAAATATGCATTTGATTTAAAACATCAAAATTCATTAAAACTCAAAGCCTAAATAAAACCAAACTATATTGAGGTCTCAATCAAATTGAGGCATTTGTTTCTCCGCATCATTTTTCTTACCCTTTGAATCATTAACATCAGATGGAAGTTTATTCAAATCCTATTTGAATAGTTCATTTACCTAAAAAGACGCCCATTAATTAGGATTGTTCACAAAGTTGGCTTTATCAAAGCAACAACACGCAACCTCTTTTGATTAATTAAGGCTAGTAAATTTATATTAATAAAGTTTATGCAAAAACAAAACATATATTAATGAGATGGAAAAAAAAGTAAAGATTATTTGGCTTCCACTTTGAAAAAAAACTCTCCACTTTATGCAAATTGAACTTTTCCCTCCATATTTACTTTCTTCAAATGATAAAAAAATCAAGCTCTGCTTGAATTATTAGGTATCCATCATTACTTTTTTTTATATATCAAAACTAGTTTATGACAAACCCTAACAAAAAAAAATTCCCCGTAAGGTTGTAAAATTTACCTACCATATTGAATGGATATTCAAATTTTTCTATTGTTTGAAGAAAAAAAGATGAAAAAGATAGGGAAGAGTTCAATTGGCATAAGAGGGAAAATTTATTTGTGTAAGAAACCTAAGAACATAGAAGTAGTGGTTTGAATTTTTTAATTTCAGTGTTCTTTTTTTGCAAGCCGGTGTGTTTTCATCAAAATAACGTTTTTTAGGTATTGAGTCTAATAATAATTGTGTTTTGTGTTAAATTTCCATTAAACTGATTTTTTCTTAAAACATGATGAATCACGTTTTTCATTATTTTCCTTAATAAATGGTAGGCTGTCGAAATCCATCAAAAATAATACAACTTATGTACTGTTACAAAAAGGATTGTGGACAGTGGTATGGGTTCGATCTAAAAAGAATAAGAAGACTTAGAACAAGAAAATGACCAAATGCAAGAAAACAATGAGGGGTTTTGATTTTGAGATTTATAAATTAAGAAAATAATTAAAAGAAAGCAGAATAAAAGAAACCTACTTCAGCACCATGATTAAGAAATCAAATAGAAAGAGTAAATAACCAAATTAAGGAATCACAACAAAGACACAAACAAGGTTAAGATGCTAAATCAATTTATCATGGATGCAATATTATTCATTCCTACGTTCATAGAATATGTATAGAGATTAGGTCCGTTTAGATCTTCAGCTCTCTTTCTATATTAAATTATTCTAAGCATGACCTAAGATAATCCTAATCATTCTAGCAACCTACAGTCCGTTTATAGATTTAACTAGATTGATTGATGAAGATTAGGGAGAGACTACCCTTAAACAATTATGAGAAGCCCAGTCCATTGACCTAAATCTAAATCCCTTTAGCTTATCTGAAAATGACTATTGTCTACTTACTTAACTTGGTCATGAATAACAATGTACCTTATTGAGATGACAACAATTATTTAGGTTTAATTAAGATTGATCTGATCCTAAGCTAACAAGAATAACAATATCTTTAGAATCAAGGAAGATAGAATACAAACGTAAGAAATATGAAACACATATTAAATCTCACAAAAGAAGAACATAAACCTTTATTGGTCTCTGCTGAGAATAAAAGAGTTTAACTAGAAGTAAAAAATACAATAAATAATGAACTCCTCATCTCTATCTTCTTAAGGAGAGACAAAAAGAAGAGAAACCATAAAAGAATGAAGCAGTTCGTAACCCCATAAGAAAATAAAAATTCGTGTGTAAGAGAATTGAATAACCCCTTTCTAGAAAGAGGAAGAGATTCAATAGAGTTTTTCTTCCTTCTAAAAATCTCTAAAATCACTCTTGCAATCATATTTTCTCTCCTGGGTCAAAGATAAGGTAATTTCCGAGATTATAGACTTTCCTAGTTGTAAAAATGCGTTCTTCATTCTCTCCAGAAATCTGTCTTATACAGTCAACCTAGTTCTTGGCCAAGAACTAGAATTCCGCTCTAGTATTGCTTCTTTTCTCCAAATGCTCATTTTCTGCAAAAAGGAATAAAACATAAGAGTTGCACCATCATGTTTCACCTTAAAATCCTCCAAGATTTTCCTCACCCAAATAACTTGATTCACTACTGCTACTGCAATGTATTAAACTTCAGTTGTGGATTGAGCAATCGTTTCTTGCTTTTTTGCATTCCAAGTAAACATACCAGAACTAGAAGAACAAGTGTAGTCTGAAGTGCTCCTCATATCATCACACGATCCAGCTCACTATCCAAATAGGCTTGCAATTTGAAATTTGAACACTTCTTGACCCAAACTCTATAATCCATGGTCTCTTTGACATACTTTAGGACCCTTTTAACAACAGAAAAAGGATTAGATTTTGGACATTGCATGAACCTTGACAAATATCTTGCTGCAAACATTAAGTCAAGTCTTGTTGAGTGAGTTCTCATTGATCCACAAAGATCAGTGTGAACCAATTAGAGCTTCTCACTAGCCCTCCAAGCACTTCCAAAGCTAAATGACTCCTTATGTTGCTTGCCAAGTTGACAAGACCCACAAATTTCTTTGCTAACATGAATGATAGGTAGATCTCTAACCATACTCTTATGATGTGCTAGCTGCAATGAATGAAAATTAGCGTGTCCACATCTCCTATGCCACAAGCTTGACTCATCTACCCTAGATTTATGTGCATTTGCACTTGCAAAATTACATTCAATTGGAAAGCTATTGCGTTTCACTACAACCTTAGTGACTTTTCTACCTTGTGGATCATAAACAATGCAGTAATCATCTATCAAATTTGGTGAATAACCCTTCCTCATCATTTGATCCACACTAAGCAAATTATTCTTCAAGTTTGGAACTAAAAGTGCATCTTTGATTAGTTCTGTACCTTTTCTGGTTTGCATAGCTACAGTTACTTTCCCTTCCGAATAGACAATATCTCCATTTGCGAGCTTTACGCGAATTTTGATTGTTAGGTCTATCTCCTTGAGCAAGCTTGAGGCATTGGTCATGTGGCTAGAGCAACCATTGTCCAAATACCAAGCTTTACTGCAACCAGAATAGAAGCGGAGGGAGTCTATAATAGAAGCTACAAATGAAGAAGAATGATCAACAATCTAATTGATGAGAGATTCCTATATTGATTAATTTCCTTGTAGGACTCCAACATTTCCTACCCTATTCCCACACTTACAAAACCAACAACCTATAAGAAAGACTACATTAGAGATTTCCTACCCTATTCCCCTCGATAATGACGGAGAAATAGCAATACTTACAATAAGTCAAGCCATACAGTGCAACATTTAAGAATACTTCCCAATTTGATCCTTTGTTAAAAGCATTCAACTGATTTCTTGAAAACTCTCTTGCCTGTCCATACTTATTTACAACTGGGTGATGATATTCAGATCTTCTGGTAGCAAATATTTGTACGGCCAACAATTAGCATGCGGCTGGTGTCAAATAAACAAGGTCTGCCTCTCCCTCATCATCACTGCTAATCCACCCGTAACAAGGTTTGCGCTTCCGGTGTGAGCGAGAATCCACTTGCGGGCTGCAGACTGTTGCCAAAGAGGCGAAAGGAGTAGGGGAGTGACTTCCAGGTGTGGCATCTGCAACGATCTCCCTGGTGGCAGAGTGAGGTGAATCACATCTCATACTAATGAAAAAATATGGAACAGAACTGTACATATGGTATTAATAGAAATGTAAGAAAGAAATCCATCTCATACTACTGATCTGTGTGATATCTCTCTTCGATGACTACCCACTATACTTGTCAGAAGAGAAAAACCAGCAACCAAGAACATCATCAGTATATCATTAATTGACAATTGGTAGCACCAATACAGTATTCAATTCTTAATTTTGAATCATACAACATCATACGTTTCAGTCCAACAGCTAGAATAAATCAACATTGAGATGCAGGCGTAGTTTAACTAAGGGGAAGAATGAATTTCAAGAAATAATTTTATAAGGGCAGCAAGAAGAAACAAACAATAGTTAACGGTTACTAATAATGCTTCCAAAGTAGTTAAAATGATGTCATGCTATTGATGGCAAGTCTACGATGACATCAATGCCTTACAGTGGTTACTTAAAATCACTATCAGGTAAATAATAGTTAAAATGATGTCGTGCTATTGATGGCCCTTTATCTATCAAAGAATAGTTCAACCTGGGCCACATACTGAAGCAAGTACAGGTAACTCATGTAAATTGTTATTTTTAAACCTTCACAAATCAAAAGCAGAATATGACCATATAAAAGTTCAATCTGGATGCATTAATATAGACAATTTCATCATTTGTGGTCAGTCTTAGACATCCAATTTGACCTTCATAAGACAGAATGGCTGGGCAAAGGAGATTAAAATTTGAAGTGTCATTATTCATCTAAATAAGCAAACTATATAGAAGATCAGTACTTCAATCATTACTCAAAAAGCTTGTCCAGAAATCTTTTTGCAATAAAACTATCGTTCAGCCACTTCATGAGTTTAACTATATATGAACTTCTTACTAAAAAAATCATAAAACTAAAGTCGTATCATGTCTGTTGAAGACATAAAGCTTTTCTAAACTGAACTGAAACCTTATTTTGACCTACATTTTTCATGTAAGAAAGGCTGAGAATAAAGTTTGAGCTTCAATCATCTACAAACAGTAATGATGTAGGCAACCAGTTTTACACAGGACATCCCCAACAACTCTAGCAAACAAGTTCCTGAGAGTGAAGATCTTCGTGTGGTGGGAATATTTTAAGATTCTTTAAGTGCTAAGATTTAAAAACAATCTATAGTCCACTGAAGATTGAATCATAGGGTAGAGGATGTTTGATGTGAGATGGTTCATCTTATGCATGATAATTTTTCAGTATAGCTGGAATCGAGAGTAGGAAATTACTAAGAATAGTTAAAAGGTAAAATAAGCTACTCAATCCAACAAAACAACAAGTTCTTGTAACCAAAATGTGTTGGAGTGTTAACTATGAACATAAACTCTTCTTCATCCTCTTCTTTTGTGAAGTATACTTGTTGGTTCTAGTTCTAAGCTGCATGTCTTGACAGTTGAGCATGTTGTTTTTCTCACCCTTGATTTTGCTTAAATCTGCAAAATATTTCTATGTGGCCAAATCTCTTGCAACCTTCCTTCTATGTCAACAATCTTTTGGTTGGTCTTTCTACACACAGCATAAGGAGGAAATTTTCCTTTCTACTTGTGATTTTCAGCAGCTCTCAAAGTTTCTTCATCTTCCTCGTAACCATTGCTACTTTCTTCACCTTTGTTTCTTTTCAAGTTTGTTGAATATAAAGTTGTGCCTTGCTTGAAAAGAAGCTTCAGTTAAGCTTTATGACCTATGCACCAACTTTTGTTCATAAGTTTGCAAGGAACATATTAGCTCTGTAACACTAAGCTTAGACAGGTCCTTAGCCTGCTCAATTGCAACAACAACTAAATTAATTTTTCGGTAAGAGTAATCGGCACTTTCTCAACAATTCTACTTTCTTCAAACTTCTCACCATGCAACTTCATTTGATTTACAATCTCAATTACTCTAGATGTGTAATCTTTGGCACTTTCTACTTCTTTCCTGCTGAGGCTTTCATATTGCCTCCTCAATATCTGCAACTTGATCGATCACAACTTCTTTCAAGATTTTCCAAGCTCAATGAGTTGTTGTGGCACCAAGAAGCTTGATGAGCTGATTGTAGAAAAGTGATTCATATTTTTGGTTGACTCCTCCTTTTCTTCTTGATTTGAGCAAATGTCAACTCAGCTGCATTTACTAATACATAGGGTTTTTCTACTGCCTCTCAAAGATCTTGAGCCATAAGAAAACTTTCATTCTTATGGACCAAAAACCATAGTTTTCTCTTTTAAAAATTAGTGGTGCTGGCAAACTCATGTTGGTTGCCATCTAAGTTTTTTTGGTTTCAACAGACTCCTTAAAGATCAAGAGAGCTCTGCTACCAATTGTTGGTTTTGAGTGTTGTGCTTTACTGAAAATTCTGGATTTGTTTCATTGAATTTTTGTGCTTCAAAAGACATTACAAATATAGAGCAATTATGCAGCATAACTGCTGCACTTTTCCACAAAGTCAATACAGTCCATACTTATACTTAGACATAGCTATTTTGACATAAAATCTTACCAAAAGTCTATCATCTACCTAAACCATAAATAATACAAAATATCAGTACAAATTCAACTTTATATTTTTGACAGTATTTGTGGAGTATAAAGCAACAATGCATACTTCATCAAATCTAGAGGCTTTTTCTCCTTGTGTAAGTAATAAAAAATTTATTAGTGGCGGAGTACTTTAGGTGGACACTGGTAGCACTTTGCAAAAAGCCCAAAAGTGTCAATTTGCTTGATGAAATTGGTGACACTTGCCCATCCTCCCAACCCAAACCCGACCACTAGAACCCATATCACTATAAATGCATTCACCACATACATGACTGTCCAGCTTGGAAGGAAGAATGGAGGCTTCTCAACTGCATTCTGCAATAATTTTTCATATATATTTGCGAAACGAAAAATCTGTTACTACCATTAAGAGGTAAAGTGCTCAGAGCATATAAGTAATATCTGTGTACAGAATGAACGAACCAACAGATCGAATAGGGATCAAGTGTACCTGCCGAGCAGAGGCAGAGCGATAAGTGAGCATATGAGCTAAGCTAGGGATGATGTAGACGGTGAAGCTGACCAAAAGAGCCCCAACTGCAGAATTAATTGGCCCAAAGAAAGGGAATATGATGGCCAAGAACCAAATGGGTATGACCACTGGTAATCGAATAATCGCCCTTAAAAGAATGCTCTTTGTATCATGCATCCCCACCACTTTCTCCCACACAAAATACAATGGTGTACATGCAAATCCAAAGGTTATAAACTGCAATAATCCATACACACACATGTTTGTCTGATAAGCTAACAATATATAAAACCGGAAGCTAAATAAGGTGTGAGCTTAAAAAATCAGGAAATACTAAGGCTGACCTAAAAAAACAAACCTTATTGGACTACAAGTCTACCTCTAGCTAAAATAACAAAATATTCCGAAGTGGAACAAAAAAACACCAAGATAACTTAAGCCCACAACTAATATGAGCAAGAGTGGATATATTAAACTAAATAATAAATCTCGAGACTCACTTACAATTCATGATTTTTTAGTGCAGTGGTTCCTTAACAAATACAATTTGCAAAGCATGTATATATAATTTTATAGAAGCGCATGTATAACCTTAAGACTTAATTAGCTTTGTATGTGTACCAATATTAAAGTAAAAGTTTCATTGTCATAATTCCCTTGAGAATTTACTAACTATAACCATTGTTTTAATGAAAAATGCAATTCTTGATTAGTGTAGGAATTTTTTTTCCTTAAGAAATGTGAGTAAGAGTTTGAGGGTAATGGAACAAGAGAGAGCAAAACCTGATGGATAAGCATGAGGATAACGGCAGCATCGCGCCATCCATTTTGGGGAAGAAGGGAGAAGGCGTTTGCATGGGTGAGAAGCTGGTCACCAAAGGCCCAGTAAACGGCAGTGGCTGACGGAATTGTTAAGGTGAATACATAAAGAGTGGCAAGCAAATATATGTACTTGAATTTTTGGGGATTCCACATCGCATGCATTATCTCCCTGAAGTATACATGGTGTATAACAAACATATAGTACCATTCAAATACAGCAAAACAAATTAAGCACTATATATCATTAAATTTCAGTACATAATATTACATAAATATAATTTTATAGTTTTTCTTCTTAGATAGAAATTGTAAACTGATTCGAACCAGCTGAAACCTTATAGGATCATTGAATTACTAGCTCAATAACGTTTATAATTGGATAATTTAATTACACGGAATTTATTAAATCAAAAAAGAAAAAGAAAACGCTTCAACATTATAATAATCTAGAAAAAAAGAAAATAAATAAATAAGAAAACTTTCTGTTTTTACTTAAAAAATTATAAATATATACTCCCCTAAATTTTCAGCAATTCTACTCCATAAAGTAATAATTTAATGTTTTTTAAATTCCCGTAAAATATACCAAAACACATTTGATATGTAACGTAAGGAGTATATAACAACGTATATAAGAGAGAAAGAGAGGACATACACAGTGACAGCGTGGCCACCAAAAGTGTAGAGTATGTTGGTGGCGCCGGTGAAGTACAGAACCAATTTGGTTGGGCCGGAGTGAGTTACTCCATCAACCTGTGTTGTCCAAAATTGTTTAATAATAATTCTTTTAATCTGTTCGAGAATGAAAATAATTGAAGAATTATATATAGACGAGGTACCGTACGTACCTGGCCGTGAAGGAGTGATGCAATGGTGAGATACCAGGCAGTGTAGGTGGTCATTCCTAGGCCTAGAAAGGACCAAACCCTATAGTTGTGATATGAAGGTATGAACACTGTTGTCGCGCAGCATGCTCCAAAAATGTATGTCCATGTCCTCTTGTCGAATTTGTCATCTATGTAGTATATATTGCTGTGTCGTTATAGCATTTTTAATTAATATTAATTTGTAAACTTTTGTGTTTTCTTTCATTTTTAATAAGAAAAAAAAATAAAAAGGAGAAGAGGAAATGACACCTTGCACAGGCTATAAGCTGTATGACAGAGCCGAAGAGGAGAAAAATGCCATTGAAAGCCAATCCAATAGCTTTCCAGGTTGGACCCAGTAACCCATCCAGCACTTCAAACCACTGCAATATGCACATACAGCCCAGCCCAGTAGATAAGAAGAGGCTTGGTTTCATACATAGTTGTTATTATTATTGGAGAAAAGGGTAACAGGTATTTAATTATTACCTGAATGACATGGTTTTTGAAGCTGACATTCTCTTTTTCTTTTCTAGCTCTGTACTCAACATAGAGTACGGCAATGAGATAGGCAGTCCAGCTCCCCAAAAGACCATAAAATAACTGCAGGATTATTCCTGATGCCATCCCCATTTGGGAGAATGAGTATGGCAGGGTCAGCAGAACCTGAGCAACCTGTAAAAACCACAACCCCAAAAACCATCTTAAACGTCAGATAGCATATAATTATTATAATATAATAGTATTGGTTGTACCTGATTGGAAGCACAGCTAAACCAGGCATCATAAACAGAGCCACCATGCCAGAGAAGGCTTTTCAATCCAATCTTCTTCCCTGCACCTTCATCATCATTCAATTCCACCATTGCTTCCTCTGTTTCATTCTGATTCCTCATCTTCTCTTCAATTGCACCTTAATTAATTAAAACAGAAACTAGAAATCAAGAAAACGTTTAATTTCTTGGGTTTTTTTTGCACTGTGGGTATCGAGCTCATCTGTATTTAAAAAGAGAGGGAGTGGGCTATTCTTGACAAATGTATAACAGTCCGGCGATCTGCTGCTTCTTTAACCCCAAACCCCACTCAGTCCCACTCCCTAGTGTTTTTCTCGTTTTACTAATACTATATTACTACCTTTTCTTCTTTCTTCTTTTCCTTTTACTAAAACAATTTATTAATTCGATCATTATATTAGTTGTCGATTATTTCGAAATCGAGTTAAAAAAATCTGAAAGGGCGATAACACAACTTCATACTTAAGAATTCCAACGTGAGAACTATACTTAATCTATAATATATTACTACCTTTTTAAGATAGAGGAAAGAGACAAATTTGCATTATATTCTCTGTTTGTTTTCCAAATAAAGTAGTAACTGTCTACTGTTACACTTTCTTCTTTCTTTCCTTATCTTTTACCAGAAAAAAAAAATCTTTGATGAAATCAAGAACATTTTCAATTTGATCGAAGAATGGCAGGTCAGCTAATTGCAGGGAAGAGTGGCCTATTATTATTAATATAGTGGTCTAAGATTCTTAACAAAAAGCAGAGGAAACAGAACATGACTATTGCTGTGCTTCTTCTATATTTGTGTTCCCATTTCCTACCGATACAAGATGTACCGGTCTATATTTGCATCTCGGTATTATATATAATTAAAATAGACCAAAATATAAAGAGATATAAAATAATAATTTTTTTATTTCATTTTTAATTCTAGGTATACTTATATTCTATCACTAAGCTAATTTGTTTAATTTATAGAATGATACCCACGTTTGATGCGTTATTATTATAATTAATTTCAAGATTTCTAAGGATTTAAAACACTCAAACGTGTAGAGTTTTAAATATAAAGTAACCAAAGAAAGATCAAATCTACCAATTTGTTTAGTTCTCTATTCTTCTGATTAATATTTATTATCAAACCTGAACTCAGATTTGAATTCAAATACCACATCCATATTAAAAAAAACTAAACAATATCCAAAAAAAACCCTTAATCACCATCTCTTTTTGTGTGTCATTTACAACTCGATAGTTAGGTCAAATTTAAATATCTCAACTCATTGTTTTACCTATTTTCTTAATTACTTACATAATAATAATAATTAAAATAGGAGCAATACATAGAAGATTGAACAAACCTGGAGATGATGGACCAAATGAGATATTTTAAAGATTACTCCAATAATTAAAGATCTTATTATTCTCTTGACATGAACAAAAATTGAAACCTCATATTTATAGTCTTGAAATAATTAATTAATTAATTTAAAATTAAAATAATGTATCTCAATAAACCATATCAAGTGGTTGGTGATTAAGATGAGATAAAACAACCACCATACTCTTAATTCTTATGTGTGACAGAATTATTTTCCTAAGAAAGAAAAAAAGGAGGTAAGTATGGGACTAACAAGGCAACTTCTTGAACTGGCTTGACTGCCTAATATAATTGACAACCATTTTAGGATTTCTTTCTTTCTATGCTAATCCTAAAATTTATAATTCCAAAAAATGTATATGAGAAAATGAATCACTTAGATGATAAAAAGGTTGGATTTCTTCCAATCTTTTAAACTTGGAAACGGAATAAACTTTATGCCAAAATCTTTATCAAATCAATATATATGTGAAAATTATATTGCGACCACCACTACTTTAGAACCTGACGTTAATAATATTTGAATCAGATTAATGTTGAAATTTGAAAGAAAAAGTAATTGATATCAATTACTAAATGATATGATAAATACGTGATTAAAGTTCATTTATTCATTATATTTCATCTCTTATTTATTTTAAAAAATAACTACTAAAATGAATATAAATGTGACATGTTGAGTAAAAACTAGAAAGAAAATAAACTATATAAGTTGACCATCAGAGTAAATTTGAATTTTGATGCTTTATTCTTATTTCTTTTTCTTCTTTATTTTTAGCAAAGCATGACCATTTTGTTGTAATCCTTGATAATTAAGGTTAATAGAAACCAACTTTTTCATAATGCAACAATTACAATTGAAATCATAAAATTGGCAGTAAATTTTTTTCTCATCTATTCCAAAAACACACGTATGTATACATCTTTGAAATACAAGCTAGACCCAAAATAATAATTGGAATTTACAACACAATAACCATCACATCTCTAACATGCCGGGCAGCATCCATGCCGCGACAGATCTTCTGGCTCGTCCCAGTTAGCACATTCAAGCCACAAAAATGATGAAAACAATTAAGAAGAGTATTATAACAGCAAATATCTTGATTAAAAGCCACCTATTTGATGATATCTGATTAAGATGCCTCAACAAAGAACCACGAGCATTCTCAACATTAGCCAATGATTCTTCCATGTTATCATCGATCCTGCTCATATAAACCAAGCAGTTCGCGTTAAGCATGAAAATATTAGTTACTACTACACAAGGAAAGAATGAATATATGCATATGACGTTCTCCACCCGATTTTTCTACTCATCAGAAATCAAGATCTTGGATGCAGAGAGTGCAAACATAACGTAACCAAGCCAACAAACAAACCTGATAGCCAGCTCCCCTTGCTGTGCAACCATAGTAGCCAAGTGTGTAAAAATCCCACCAAGTTCTGAAATTGTAGATTCTACATTATGAAGAGCAAGTGCCCGGCTTTGAGAGAAATTCTCCAGACTTGGAACTTCCTGCTGTAACATGGACATTTGCATATGTTCGGAAGGAGTGTTCTCTACCGCTGATCTCCGTCTATCTCAATTGGTTCAAAGCAAGTAAATTATTAGGATAAAAATCCCATCAATCACATGTTTGGAAAACTTTAGTCACTTTCCAGAACCCCTAACCAAACACAAAAAACATTTATAATCAACACAAATTTAACAAAGCAACTGGATATTTACAAACAGGGGACGGGGCATAAGACTAGGTAGATGCCAGCATCTGATAATGGCATACCAAATCCACGTGTTTTGCTTAAACCCAAACAAATGTACCAAGTGTCACAAGGACACTGTATCCGAGCAGTGCCTTTAGGCCCCCAAAACAAACGACGCACAACTAAAAATTGTCAAGGCACTTCAGCATCTACTATTGCTAAAAATTTCTGAATCCATGATGTCAAGTCTTGTTTATGCCTTTTGGTTCATCTCCTAAGTCGCTTATACTTTCATGTGAAGAGTCCTTATTCCAGTCTTATCGAGATTTGTTTCAGTCTTGATCTGAGCATCTGTTTGCTATGTACGAAGTTAGAGAGACAACTATTGAGAAATCAGCTTACACTTGAGATTATTGCCTTTCGTTGAACTTCTCTTTTTCTTCGTTAATGGCTGTTGACAGCCCAACTTCCGCCTTCAAATAATATCTAAATTACTAGTCTAAACTATATAACAACCACCATTCCCATCTGTATCATCAATCTTAAGCCTGAATTCACCACATACTAAAATTTCCTTAAAAGCAGATATGTCCAGGACATCAATTTGGAACCACAGCTTCAAGATTTAAAACGATGGCTAAATAAAAACAGTATCCAAAGCTGAGTTAAAATAATGGACCTGAGTCGGCAAAAACTTAGGTACATAAGAGGTACCTATCACTCAGTACTTTTCCACACATAAATTTGACACGTGGATTTTTGAAAATACTAATTATTAAATGTGGCATAACAAGATACACAGTTAATTTTTTGTGTGGAGAGGTAAGTACCTAAGATTTTTCCAACTTGAGTCCCTGGACAAACAACTGATCACTGGGAGATCTCTATAAATAAGGCCACTATAACCAAGCTGTATGTTATCCCCTCTGGATTGGACATAATTTATTCTGGCATTGATATTGGCAGATGATCTCCCTGAACTGCCAGTTTAGGACAACTGGCCACTCAGGAGATGTGCACAAATCAGACCTCCGTAGCTGCTTTAACCCCTTGAGGAGATGTAACTTTTTAAAGTTTAAATGCACAGAAATGGTAGGTTTATTGGAGGAGCGGGACTAAGCCCTGGTCCCTAGCAAACTATCGACTAGTGAGAAAGGCCAGAAGGAGAGGAAGAGAGAATCAGAGTTGTTCACCAAATGACAGTTAAGAGAAATAGTGGAATGCTGAAGAAACATGCAACTGCGCCAACTCAAGTTCTGATGTAGAATAACATATGCTGAACTACTTCAAATACGCCTATCAACAACAAAAAAAAACTACTTCAAATGCACTGGGTGCTGATAATTGATCTGCAGTTTCCAACAATGCTCTGGGGCTACAATTAATCAAGAAGGTCATACAAATTCCCAAACAGGCCAGATAGTGTGTAGATTGGCCTCAACTAGCCTTACATAATGGCTATCCAGTCGTAACGTATATTCAACAGAATCAAGTTTGAATGCAATCTGGGACAGTGTAGGAAGACGAAGAGTTTCGTGTTCATAATTAGTACCCCGCAATATCGAAAGGAAGACTGTTTAGGTCTAAGGGGTTCTATGACCTTTGGTTCTCAGGAGAAATCTTGAGTAGCATATTACCAATGAAAAGCTCATAAAATCAACACTGCCTTTCCAACTTTTAATTAAAAGTTAAAACGGCAGTACTGTTCATAATACTTGGCACACATGCTAATGCATGCAGGCAAAGATGCGCGAGAAATACACCTTTTTTTGTTTGCAACTACGGAAGTAGGTTTACCTAGGTAATACCAGTTTTGAGCATTCTCATAAATGGAGTACTATTCCACAGACCTTTGGTGGTGCTTTTATAATAGGTAATATGCAAAGGAACATGAAGTCATGCCATTAAAGTAGAGATAAGTCACTTAATCTGCTCCACCTAGCGTTTTTAGTAACATAGTTATTTTACAGAAATAATAACCAAAGTAAAAATTAAGGATATCAAATAGCCCCGCCCCAGCCCCAACCCCAGACCCGATCAAACCAGAAGGTCAAAAGCACCACCAAAGGTCTGTGGAATAGTACTCCATTTATGAGAATGCCATTAAAGTAAAGTAGAGATAAGTCACTTAATCTGCTCCACCTAGCCTTTTTAGTAACATAGTTATTTTATAGAAGTAATAACCAAAGTAAAAATTAAGGATATCAAATAGCCCCGCCCCAGCCCCAACCCCGATCAAGTTCTGGGATGACGTTTTTGCCTGTTCTCATTTTGTTTGATATATATAAAAAAAAAAAAAAATATAAGTAATAATGTTATTAATATGCATAAATTCATCTCAACTTAATAAAAACACTGTAAGTGAAATATGAAATTCTTAACTTTTAGACAGTTTCTCGTACTCAAGCAGGATCCCCTATTTACAAACCCAACCAAAGTCCTTTTTAAGAAAACAAAAATATCAATGTTAAGTAAACACTTGAATCCAAGACCTAACTCAAACAGTTATCAAATCAACATAATAATAAAAACAACAGGATTCTATAAAAATAGTGCCATAACAATAGATTGTGACGTGTAAAATTTTATGAAAACACACCTCAATTGATTGCCAACTTGAGAACCATTCTGCAACGACCTGGTTAGAGTGGAAAAGAAGGATGAATCAGAGGCCAAGCACTAAAGAAACATTCATCATTCAAGGAAACAAAGATGGATTAAAAGCTTCAATACTATACTGCTGCACTATTATGGTTGCTTTCAATTTCTAACACTAAGCTAACATCTCCAAAGCCAATTAGTTGCAACTCTGATGGCACCCTAATTATCTCCCTTGCCCCTACCACTTGGGGTTCAGGTCTACTTGTAAACTAACTAAAAAGGAAAAAGAAAGAGAAAAAGAAAAAATAGATGTGAAGGATAAGGGAGTGTCTACGAACAGACAATGTCCCAAACATGCAAAGTTTACTTAAGCAATTATTGCAAAATGTTTATTATATAAGGTCTTTCAAAGAGGAAAGCTTTAACAGGAGAGGAACTTCTGTTTAGTAAAAGCACGACAAAAGTCCATGAAGCTTACGCTGATGACTGTGAGCTACCCAACGCGTTTGATGAACTTGACCAAGGAGGAGACTCAGTCAATGTCTTTGCTTGGCGCAGGAAAGGGTTCTCTCTTGAAGCATTCGTGGAAAACATTTGTTTCCTATTTTCATGTGCCTTCATATTCTGCCCCGATAAAAAACCATTAGTGAATGAATTGTGTTAGCTACAGATGCTAAATAAACAATAGGCAATAGGTTGACTACCATTAGCACCAACCTCAGTTCTTGTGGTTAGCACATCTTGAAGCTTTTTGGTAGCTCCCATAAGCTTACTCTTCAAGTCATCACAGACAGCAGTTGAATGAACAATTCTATCCTCAGAATAACTCCCATTAGCTATCTCTATGTGTTGAAGGGTTTGCAGATCTGTCAGAGCTGTATTCAATGCCTTAATATCATTCTTTACTAGGGCAGTAAGTTCTTGTATTTCAATTGTAGGATCATTAAACATTGATGATCTCTTTGCCACTGCATGTTTAAGCAAACCCAGAGTCAGCATAAATCATGCACTAATTGGGGAAAGCTGTCAACACTTAAACTATCTTTGTGCATTGGTTGCGACTAAATGGAGAGGTTCTGATGTTGCAGATTCAAGTAGTGTAGACTAGGCATGAGACAATGTTAATTGAGAATTCATTGATGTGTCTTAGGAGCAAAAGGTCCTGGTGAAACTATAGAATAATGAATTAGACCAACCTCTCCCACTTACTGGATTGCATATACAAGTCCTAAAAGCAGCCTTTTTTTGGTATGACTATTAAGCAGACTCATCTGTCCCTTTCTTTTATTTTAATAATTGAAGAACTTAGCATCTGACTGGATATAGTTTGGGACTGTAACTTCGCTGTGTAGTGTTAAAGCTCCCTGTAAGAAATAGATGAAAGAAGAGGAGCTTTTCCTAATTGTTTCAGTACGTGAAAGGGCAGAGCATCTAGTTTTGAGCTTGAAGGCAGCTCCAGGTTCAAATATAATTTGAGGAAAGAAAAGGTTGTTTCCATTAAAATGCTGATAGCAACTCCTTAGTATCTGATGTGGTGAAAAATCTACAAAAAGAGATGCACTCTGTGTAGTGAAGGAATGGATTCTAAGGTTGTAGTACCCATCAGCACTGGATAAGGGTAGGGGCAATTTCTTTCCACTGGTTTGAGGCACAAACCAGAGAAAGATATACAAATTCCTGCCATTCATTAACAAAATGAAAGAATGCTAATACTAGACTGTTGGGTCTTTGTAATCTAACAAAGACAAGATGCAAATGCAGCGTCACTAAGGGATGCCAGCATTCCATTTTCTTAGTATCTCAACACTGTCGTTTGGATCAATAACAGTAGAAAATAGATCAACTCCGAAAAGACACTCCTTCATTCTAGAATTGCAGCTTCTAAATTCTTGTGTTATCTGAAAATTATTAAGCATGAGAAGAGAGAGGAGGGAGCTTACGTTGGGCAAGGCGCGCAATCTTTTGGGAGGTTTCATGGACGCCAGGCCTGATCCGGGAAGCTTTCTTGTTGAATTCGGATCTGGAAGACAGTAATGGCTTTGAAGGGGAAGGATCGGTCTCTTGCGATAGGTTTTGGATAATGAGAGTGGCGCCTCCTACTTTCCTCAGTGTCCCAGTCAGTGACTGGAACTCCGCCGTCCGATCACGGTACGTTGAGGCCATTTGGTAAGACGTTGGCGTGGCGGGGCGGAGCTCGGGCGGAAATCAGACTTTCGTTTCTTCCGGTTTTGGATTCGGGAATTTGGTTAGACTTGCAGAGATAAGTTGTGGGCTTTTCGTAAATTCCATTATTTAAATTTATAATTTTTTTTTAAAAAAAGGAAAATGCCTCACACGTGCGCCTATACGAATCGCAAGTGGGACCAATGGAGAAGCAACAAAAAAAAAATCACAGAGCTCATTATAAATAAAAAATTAGAATGTAAAAAGAATTATATAAATAAAGAATTGTTTTTGTATGGTACTCGGCCAGTCAACTGAGATTTTGCAGCCAGTCAACTCTCTTCCGATTAATTCGACTTATATGTCTCCATTGATAAGTTAACTGTTAACGTATTATATAATAAAAAATGTATGTATATAAACTTTTGATTTTATTTTATTCTTATTTTTTTATATTCCTTAAATTAACATAATTTTTTTTATTAAGAACAAATAATTATTTTATTTAATTGATTTGTTCCTAACAAACGTTAATTGCTATAAAAAAAACACAAATAAATGGCTTATCAAAACAAATACTTCTTCAAATTAATAAAATGAGGTGTTTTATTATGAAAAAAAAAACCCGAGCCAATTAAGTATATCGATTCAAAGAAGACGCACTTTATCGATTAAGGATACAAAAATGGGGTCGGATATAAGAGAGTAGAAGGAACTACCTAAACAATTAGAAATGAGAAATGAGAAATGAGGAATTGCTAGGTGAATTTAGTCCATCAAATATCATATCATTTAAAATAAACACCTCGTAATAATTGATAATTTAATTTTAATAAAATAAAAAATTTATAGAGTTTTTGGCACCATTGTATTTCGGACTTTGTATTCATGTATGCAATATGAAGAAAATTTTCCCTAAAGAAATCTGATTCAATTAAAAAGAAAATAGTTAAATTACAAAAATCATCAAAAACTGAAAAGTTCTAGTGTAAAACTTGTTTTGGTAGATTTCTGATTCAATCCTAAAACGACAAAAGAATGAAACAACCCTGCTCGATCAATTCACGTTTTTCTATATCAGTTGGGCCTTGGCCCAAAAAGGTTACAAGGCTGCAGAAAGACTGGGAAAGGAAAAAAGGAAGGGTCAGCTTGGGCTTCAAGGGACCTAGGCTCATCGGGCCTTTGTTTATTATGGGCTTTTATTGGTTTTGGCATGTTTTTTTTTCTTTCTAGAAAAAAATGTAATGAAAATTATGCGGTACACGTGGAATACAAAGATAGGACCATGAAATATAATATCATTTTTTTTTCGAAATATTCTAAATGAAATATTAAAATATATTACGAATTTTAGCACCTCTAATTGAGCTATTGGAGTAAATTAAACATAAAGATAATGAATTACAGATTCTCCCGGTATACAAATGGCAGAGCATTTCAGCATCAATTATCGTAAATCTTTTTTGCTTCAGTCATATTGTCGCACGATTGCTTAGGATTAGAATGGAACACTTCTAGGTAAAACTGAATGATTTACTGAGTTTCCGAATTTTGTTTTTTTTTTATAACCATAATTACTAAATGTACATTTTTTATTTATAATAATTAGATACAACCAATTATTTGATCAATTAAATGAATTGAGTGATTTTTTTCTCATCTCCCTTTCTCTTTTATTTATTATTTATACACATAATTAAGTTATATTAAAAAAAATCAATCACCTCAATTAAAAAAATAAATATTTGTTAATAACCATTTGTAACTCAGTTTAGTTCCTACAAAGTAACTCTTTATTTCTAAAAAAATATACAAATTATTATAACTCTTTAGACAACAATATCAATTTATATAACTATTTTTTTAACATTTTTTTCATAACTTTAATAGTAATATATATTTTTACTGGTTAAAATAAATTGATTCTCACAATATAGCATAAACTACTTCCCCTCATTTATTCTCTCATCTTAATTGTTCATTTTACTATCATTTTTTCTATCATTTTTATCATCTCTTATTTTTTTTCTCTCTTTCATTTTTCAATTTCTACACTTTCTCTTTTATGTATTATTTATACACTTAGTTGTACTATATTCAAAAGTATTTCATTACCTCAATTATAAAAAAGTAGTTATCTAACTCTTTAAATATCTTTAACCATTTATATGGCTCTTTATTTTTTTAAATTAAATTAGAAATTGTTCTTAAATATATTTTTTCTCCCATATTTTTTATTTTATTCTTAATTTTTTTACATTCTAACTCATTATATTTCATGTTTTAATTTATAATGCTTTAAATTATAGTTATTTGTACTCTAACTACACTCATAGTCAAATTGATCTTACCACATCTTTTACTTATTTTTTACTTATTTTGTATACATATATTTGAGTTATATTAACAAAGAATCAATCAATTCATTAATTAAATTAGCTATCTAGCTATTTTAGATATCATTTGGGAATTTATTTAACAAAATTTTATAAATTATTTTTGTAACAAAATTTTAGTAGTATAATATATATTACTCATTAAAGAAAATTATTTTTATTTGGTGGTTCGAGCCTCTCCACTCTATTTACTCCCTCGTGTTCATTTATTTATTGATTTATTTTTTATTTATTTTGGCATCTCTTTTTTCTCTTATTTTATCACTTTCTCTTTTTCTTTTACTAATTATTTATACATATAGATAAGTTGAATTATAAAATTAGTCATTTTAAAAAAGATAGATGTTTAACTTTTTCAACATCACTATCCATAGTATATAACAACTTTTTTCTCTTACCATGACTTTAGTAGTCAATATTTTTTCCCCATTTTAAATATATTGATATGATACAGTGCAAGTCATTTCCTCAATTTATTTTTTCTCATCTTTATTTTTCTGAAGTTTAAGACTATAAGAGCCAAAATAAAAATTGTGTAAGCTTATGTGAACACCCCATTTTGACTTTTCCATAAGTTAAGTTATTGTTCTGGACCAAATCGTAGTTTCAACCTCGTCTTGACCATCAAAACGTGAAGAATTCTATCTAGAGGTGGGCACCGAAATACCGTACCGAAATTACCGCGGTATCGTACCGAAATTACGCAAGTTCGGACAGTAATTTTTTACACAATTTTACTGTTCGGTATTTCGGTACAGTACGGTATTAGTTTTGGTAGGTTCGGTAATACCGAAATTTCTCTCCCTTCCCTTCTTCGCATGCCTAAACTCTCATCTCCTCCTCCTCACCAATAAAACCCTTCTCGTCTCTCTCCTCTTCCTCCCTTCCCTCTATTCCTCTTCCTCTTCCTCTTTCGCTCTCTCTCCTCCTCCTCCTTCTACCTCATCCTCCTCTTCCCTTCTCCGCCACTTCTCCTCCCGTACCACCACTCCGCCATCGCACCCTAAACACCACCACCAAATCCAACAGTTGTACAACCGCAACCGCCTGCTATCGTTAGGACCCCCACTAGGCACACTGGCGAAGAAAATTGGAAAGTTAATCCGCCGTCCTAGCACGCCTTCTAAGGGTAGGGTTTATACTAACATCAACGTGATCTGTCCTAAGAATTATTGGGATTATAAGTCGCTTACCGTCCAATGGGGTATAATCGCATCCCGTCGTTCATGGATCATGGAGTACTGGGAGTGGTAATCCCATTTAATTACCAGGATCTAAAGCTTTGGAGAATTAATTCTAATTTGTTTTGGTTGGAGAGCAATTTTTTCTTTTATTGTTTTTAGTCTTTTTTATCTTCTAGGTAAATTAGTCAAGCATATATGTAAATATAGGTTTCGTTGTATTGATTTAATTTATGTGGTAATTAATTAATTAAAAGGATTAATTTTGGTATTTCGGTATACACCGAACTAATTTTGGTATTTCGGTACGGTATTGAAATTTAGTTCGATACAGTATGATATTTATTTTTTGGGCATTCGGTATATCGAATACAGAAATATTTCGGACGGTATACCGAAATACCGTCCGATACCCAGCCCTAATTCTATCTATAGTGACCAAAACCTCAAGGACTGAATTGAAAATGACCATATAAACCTTTTGGAAGCTTACCCAAGTACACGTGCGAAATTCGAGCTTGGCAGCAAAGTACCACTGATCGGTACCATAGGCCACTGATCAGTACCACAGGCACCCGATCGGTACCATAGCAAGATACCTCAACTGATTTTTTCCCAAAAATTTGAGATTTTCTTCCTATTTTTCTATTTTCATAAATTTTGAAATTCCTAAAATCAAACTTTAATCAACAATATAAATAAAACCACTTAGCTCATTTTTCTGAACAGACACAACACACTAAATTCTCTCAGAAACTCTACAAAAACTCGATCAAAACCGAATCCCTCTCTTTCAAGAATAAACTTTTCTTTGAGTTGTTTATTCAGATCTATTTGTTTTGAGATCTTTCAAGCCTCTTCCTCCTTTCCACCCAAACTTTTGGTCGAACAAGAGTAGGTCGAAACTACGGTCTTAACCAAGAATGGGTAAATCTTTATTCTCTTTTCAATTAATTTCAATTTGTTTTAACTAATTTTGTTCTTTTTTTTGTCTACTACTTCTCTTTCTATCACAAACTTGTCATAGTTTGCTCTGCGAGGAACTAAGGGAGCATTTTCTCCTCCCTATCCTTGCTCTTTCTCGAATCCGAAAAGATTCAACTCTGTGAGGAATTACAAGAGCATTCCTTCCTCTCATTTCTCCCTTTTCTTCTACTTGATACCATGATACGTGCTGAAATTGTGATGATGTGATTGTATTTGTTGTGATATGTTTGTCATTGTGGCATGCATGCATCAAAAAACAACGTGTGAGTACCCCCAAGGTTGATGAATTGTCTAACCTGTGAAGGTGAAAAATAGGGTATAGTGGAGTTTTGAGATGGGTTCTGTCAAAAACAGATTAACGCATAAGTGCTTAACTCGAAAGTCAGCAAACAATCTAAGAAAGTTGGTATTTAGGTGGAACCTTTATGACCCCACCACGATCTGGAAACTAATCTTACGAAAATTCTCCTGGTTCACTTATGGTTCATCTCACAACTTTCTTCTGGTTCATCATCTAAATGAAGAAAACTAAACATTAGTAGTGCATACTTTTAAACTATAAATACAGGAGAGTTGGATATTCTCTATGCAGTCGACGGAACTGGATATTCTGTGACCCTGTCGAGGCTAGGGCTCTCAAGAAGGTTGTTGATGATGAATTGGCGAACGATATGAATTGGCTAACTTAGAATTTTAGTTATCATCAAGTACTAACTAAATTTGCTAACTAAATTTGCTAACGAATTTCACCGGAACCGGTGGCTTGGTCTATGAACTTGTAGAATTCAACCCGATCACCTATTTTGAGGTTGTTGGCGCGGACAAATGCGACCTAATCTTTTATAAGAACTGGTTTAGGATGTCCCTCCTTGCGAATGGAACAGTTAAAGGTCCAAACGCGACTCGTTTTCTCATCAAATGCTATAAAATTACATGCTGGAAGTTCTTCATGATGCCCTATTGGTACAGAGAGTCTATTCTCTATATCAGTCTTAGTAAGGTCCTTGGTGAAGATTAAATTCATTTTAATTGATAAAAAAAGTTATCTTGCCAATAGCTCAAGTTCATAGCTCATCTTGTATTTATAGGGCATCTTGTATTCATAGCGGTCGCCATCAACTTACTAGTGGGATTAATCGGTTTAAACATTGAGATTCAGAAATAAACATAAGTTGATGGTGAGGATAGCTACACTAGTTTCTGAAACGCATGAACGAATTTCTCACCTGAGTTGGGTCTGACCTTTTGTCAACCTACTTTGAGGACTTGTACTTCAAATAAAGTAATTCCGGTTTGAGTATATAAAGATTGATTCTCAAAGTTGGGTGATGCCTCTTTGATCAACTAAAAACTTGTCTCGATGAGCCATTGATCGTCACTCAAATATAATAATAAAACCTGATGCCTAGATGCACAGTTAAAATGTGTATAGGGCAAGACAGGGTCGAACCACAGAGATTGAAAGACTTTAACTTGCCCTAGATGTATGACAAAAGTAAATGCATCCAAACGAAACGGTAACTCAAGGGGGTGGGGGTTGATTGGTTATTCTAGTTAACCAAGACAGATGCAGTTGCTAACAAGATAATTAATAAAAACAAAGATTGAGGGCAAGATAATAAAAAGAGTAATTAAAGGCAAGACAATAAAAGAAGACAGTAAATAAAGATGTAGATTCAAGTGAGAAGGGATCTTAGCAAGGGGTATTCTTGGGTTGCGTCGAGGGCTAGTTAATCATCGGCTCAAGGATATTCCATTCTCGTGCTATAGACATGCTATAGGGACCATGTTATCCACTTAGGCCCTCTACTTACCTTCGTAAGAGGAGCTACCCCCCGTTTCCACATATGAGGTAGCCTTGACGCTTCGTCGCCCCCCCAGGCATGAAGTGGGGAGGCAATACTCAAAGCTCCTATAAAACAGAGGCAAGACATGTCTAGGGTATGACACCTCTCAGCTTGTCAGACTCGCGGCAACGCCTTAATCGGTTGCTTGCCCTAGATTGGATGGGACCACTCTGCTGCGATGACTCCAATCTAGGCGTCTACTCCTCCTAACAACCTCACATCAGTTAATACCATTAGGATGACAGTAATCATCTAGGTCTAGTTATTAGCTGGTCAGACTTCTAATCTTGCCCTAGACGAATTAACAAGAAATCGGCAAACAAGCAAATATAATAATAAGAATATATTAAACACATTTAGGTCTCTTAACTATTCTTTGCAACCCTCGAAACACCCTTTGCTAAGAATGGGGAATCTAGCTACTCATGCTAACGAGTAATACATAATAGATCTAATAAATAACATAAAAGTAAAGAAGCAATAAAGGAAAATAAAACTCAATAAATACCGGCGGTTTGAAGGAATATAGATGGTGGCGGCTGCTCCCAAAAGAGGGAAGAACAAATCCCTAAAAATAGAAACTAAAACTATGTTGTAAAAAATGATGATCCTCTAAAACCCTAAAACTAAAGGCTCAAATACTCTCGAGCCCACAAGAGTACAAAAATCCAGCTAAGGGGAGTACAAACCTACACATGGAGAGTGCTCCTTAGTCCAAAAGGGAATATTCTCAAAATGTTCCAGGAGGAATCTGCATGGAATCCCGTGCAGATCTTTTGGGTATCTTTCACTTTGGTCGGGATTTTGCAGATGCACAACGGCTAGGGCTAGATGACTTGACCAGCAGCTAGGGCACGATGTCAAAATCAGCATCTATGGCAAGACGATATGATCAGCAACTAGGGAATATTCTGGAGACCAGCAAGGAGGACACGTGGAAGCACAACAACGAAGCTTTGACCAGGAAATATTGTCTAGGGCTCGACGAAAATATCTAGGGCTCGGCAGCGAAATTGATGTCTTGGCCTCGCTGTTTTGAGATCCTTGAATTCCACCCAAAAAGCATATATTTTCGCATATTCCTCTCTTTTAGCCTAGATCTGCAATAAAGATGGAAACAAGGGCAAATTAGCAGTATCATGCTAAGATAAGGAGTGAAAATGAAGAGGAAAATATATACAAAATACACGTTATCAGCCATCTACATCACGAGCCAAACTCGAAGCCTTGCACATCACATGTCACGCATCATTTTGCATAAGATAATCATACGTGTAGTGGCTACTAAGGAAATAGCAAGTATGCACCTGGGCACTCTATGGCCTTCTAGCACTAGTACAAGTCGACGCCTTTTAGCTACCTTCCTTAGTAGGTTGAACTTCTTGAATAGTGAGAGACCAAACATTGTTTGCTAAAGAAAACCATGATGTTATCCATGCACTTTTCGTCTGAACAATTTAACAGGGATAATAATTCTCATGGTTAGGCGTACATGTTACTGAAGAAGATCATAACATCACCCATGGGTAATCAGAAAAATAAATAAAACTCTGCCTACAAACTTCATCAAACATGTCCAGCTAAATAATTCATAATAACAATGAATGATAATATTGTTCATTTGTTTGCATTCACCTTAGGATCGAATATGCATATTCTAACCTTTGTCGTAAAGCCTCCAATTTGAATAATATTATTCTTTGGTTTTAAATGAGTTTAATATCATTACAACTTTGACATAATTTTAAAAAAATCTTGACAAGATTTTCTCAAAGAAGGATAAATCAAAATATTGTTGTTCGTCGATTGAGAGTTAACCTTGAAATCAATCTTTTCTATTTAGATGATTATTGAATTGCATTTATTACCATTTTGATAAGTATTTCTCATGATTGTATGAAATTCTAGAATTGCGTGTGATTTGATTTCCCTTCATGAGAGTATGTAGAAAATCCCCATAAATTCAACTACCCCCAAAGAATGATATTTATTTGAATTAGAAATAATGTGTTCTTGATGTGACTAACTTTGTTATGATTAATTGATCAAAACTTGTTTAGTTTGTTGAGTCTTCCACTAATTGGTTTTTGTTTGATTTTTTGTCAAACTTGGTTTTAATGAAACTTTTCATAATGTTTGTTTGAATTGGTCATGTATGTTCAATCATGTTTAACAAAACCATTTCTTCGAGTTAATCGTTATTAACGCATACCGATCAAGTCTTTGCACGTTTCATTTAAACCTTGTTATTTGATTTTTCTTTTTTATTTCACTCCATCTTCCATGTCTCTTTTCTCCCAGCTTGTAAATTTCGTTCATTGATGTTATTTTGTATTTATCATTATCTTATGTCTTTTAGAAATCCAATTGGTGTAAGTCATGAAATGGATATGATCAATCAAACACTATGTTAAACTTAAATGAGTTCGGTTCGTAACACCTTCCCTATTTGTTAAAATCTCCGAATTCAAGATGTTTATTTCGCGAATTGATGTGTTTTCATCTATACAATATTTTTTTGATATTAAGTCAAATTAACTGTGTTTTATGTTAAATTCACATTGAACCGTTTTTTCCAAAAAATATGATTAACAATGGTTTTCTTTATTTTCCTTAGTAAATAAAGTGACTACTCTAATTTCTCGTACCCAATGTGCCTTGTGAATTTAAATCTAAATGTTTATTTAATAAAATATTTTGTCACGAGACTTCTTAATAAACATTTAACAAAAGTAGGGTTTAGATCTATGTTCACAATTTTCAAAGCAACAACAAACAAACATTGCACGATCAATTCACATGAATCCACCCATTTTGATAGAAAATTTAACCTAATGGTCATTTTGAAGCATCAATTTAGTTCAAGTGGGGTCTATGACAAGTGGATAATTACATAGTTTACACAACAAACGAGCATTGCACGTTCAACAAACATGATCCCACCCATTTGGAAGAAAATTTTAACCTAATGGTCATTTTGGATAATCAATTTAGTTCAAAAAGGGTGTTTGAAGCATCTTTTAATTCAAAACTTATTTAAATTTGATTAAAGTTTAAGGTGTAATTAGATACTGCCTGTGTGAATTCCGACCTCCTAAAATAATGATAGGTTTAGAATTCCCATAGACTACCAAAATACAAACCGGTGTGGTTTCTTAGAAGAAAACAAGCCCCCCTCACAAATGCAACACCACCCACTAAGCTAGGGGTGGGCATTCGGGTATTTCGGAAATACCCGAATGCCAAATTTTAGATATCGGGATTCCGAAATCCCAAAAAAATTTCCCGAACCCGAACCCGAACCCGAATTTTCACTACCCGAATTTTCCGAATCCGAATTTGAATTTCGGAAATTCGGGTATATCCGAATTTCCCGAAATTCAAACCCATTCAATCAAAACCCCAATTAATCCAATCCCAAATCGCAACCACCAAAATCAACCAGCAACCACCCAATCGCCCATCGCCGCTGCTTCACTCATCGCCGCTGTCAATCATCACCGTCGGTCTCCCACACCCATCACCAAATCCAATCCATCAATCCGATCTCTCAAACCACCACAACCCACAGATCTGCCACTACCTCAACAAATCTGCCACCGCAACCCACCACAATACATCTCTAATACAGCTAAAAAAGAAACAGAAAAGAAAGAAGAGTGGAAATAGAAAAGAGGAGAGTGAAGAGAAATAGAAAAGAATAGGAGGCTTCAGATCCTATCACCATGTCAGCATGTTTTCATCCGCTCTTTCGTTGGCTGCGAACTTTGATAAAGGCGTACGACTTGAGCTGCATAAAAGATGGATAATCATCGTACGTTTTCATCAAAGAAAAAAGAAAAAGAAAGAAAGAGGAGGCTTCGGGAAGAAAGAAAGGAAAGAAAGGAAAGAAAAGAGAGGTGTTGGGCTTCGGCCCAACCCAAGGAAAGAAAGAAAAGAGATTATTTCGAAAATTCGGGTATCCGAATTTCCTCAAATCCATTCCGAACCCGAACCCAAATTAGTTTCGGGTATCACATACCCGAACCCGAAATTCCGAATACCCGAACCGAAATTTGAAAAATTCAGGTCGAAAAATTAGGAATTCGGAATTTTCGGAAAATGCCCACCCCTACACTAAGCCTTATATATTGTCACGTTTTATCAAAGAAGCAAAAAGCATCAAAAGCTATATTTGAGAGACTACAAGGAAAGTTATATATGGAATGAGTATTTTGTTTTACAACTTTCCTAGCCAACTTCACATCTATCAAACAAACCCAATGCCGAAGCACATGAACCATTCACCACATCCTCACCTGCAAAACGGCTGGCCTCACAAACAGCTGTGAGTAAGTTTTCTACAACATCATTCAGAATTAGTTAGGAATTTTTGGTGCAGGCAGAGCCAAGAAGAGAGGTTTTAATTCGTTGAGCAGCAGGAAGCAAGGAGTTAAATTATTTATATCTCTACAATTCATAATCGTAAACCCTCTGGCTGGTGTTTTTGTTTCAACACAAAATGAACCAAAATGAATTGGTCATGCTGCACAGAGTTACAGAAGAAAAGAGTCCAACAGGAGTATTAAATCTGCACAACTGACATAACAATCAAACCGTATCAGTAGCGAAAGCCAATCAATGAAGACATGCAAATCCCAATGTGGTGATCTACACAGGAGTGTGACTCCCTCGCAAGGAGTGAATCATCCAAGTGAATAAACCATTCGTTCAGCCAATTTCCCACCTACAGCCCTCTGATATCTGCACAGTTGGGATTCCAAGTTACTCCTCTCGTCAGGGCCAAAAGAACGTAGTAAATCCTGAAAGATACCAACAGAATAGTAAGCAATAACGAATATTCACTAGAACATGTACCCAATAACAATAAAAATGCGTTTTGAATCAGATTCCTCACTTAATTTGCCCATTTACAACATCTTAAGGTACTCTTATCTTCAAATAGAATCCAAAAAAATGGTAACAACTAGTTCAGGATGTTGTTCATTTGAGGGACAATTCTCCAGGTTGGAAGTTTATGTTTGTCCGTAGGCTTAAGAACAAGATCGCTGGTTTTGCATCCAATTTTGCTAGTACTCGTCTCACTTGTAATCTCTGGGACTTGTACTAATGAGGACTTTCCGATCGCCGACCTTGAGTGGGTTGTTACTAATGAGATGGTTCTACTGTGGTGTTCAAAAAATTTTAGTAATACGGTAATGATTATTAAAAAAAAAACCTTTTGGTTTATGTTGTTATCGACATATATCCTTTCCGATCAATGAAGTATCAAAAAATTTGTCACAAAAATGTTGGTATCACACGTGCATAATGCATAACATCACATGCCATTTAACCATTATCAGCTGAGTAAAATCATATAATTCTACCCAAATATATTTCCCCTAAGCAGCAGCAGCATTATTATGAACATTATTTTGTCAAAACTCAAAGGTGTTTCTGTGTCCATTTACAGTCTACGAGAATGGTCCTTTGCTTAGGCAGTGCACTTTTTTAGTAATATAGTAATAGCTTTTATTTAAAGGAGATTATTATTAACGGTTACCGTAAATATTAGTTTTTTTGTTTTCAATAAAAATAGTTATTGAGAGATACCCTTTTTGGTCAATGGAGTATTATAAAATTTTATCTAGGACATGTTGGTGTATACATGCGCATGATGAACAATTTCACTCATCATTTTACAATTACAAGCTGAGTAAGATAAGAATTATATTGTTTTATCCCCTAACAGATTCCTGTAAGCAGCAGCAGCATCATTATTAAAATTATTTTTTCGAAACTCAAAGGTGTTTCCGTGTCTATTTTGGAGTCCACAAGACTAATTCTTTGTTCTGGCAGTCTGTTTTAGTAATATGGTAATGGTAATAGCTTCCATATAGAAGGGATTATTATTAATTGTTACAGTAAATATTATTCTTTTTTAAAAAAAATGGTAATTGTTATTGGAAAACACCTTTTCTGGTCAATGGAGTATTATAAAATTTAATCAAGGAAATACTGATGTATGAATGTGCATTATGCATAACTACACATACCATTTTACTATTATCAGCTGAGTAAGACAAATTATATATATCTTTCCCAAATATATTCCCCTAAGCATCATCATCATTATTAACAATATTTTGTCGAAACTCAAATGTCTCCGTGACCATTTTACAATTCTTTGTTCAGCATCTTCAAGGAAGTGGAGCTTGAAGAAGCCCACCCCAACAGATACTAGTGTTGGATTGAAACATAATTGTAGCAAAAAAATTCATGATCATGCATTATTATGAAATAGTTCTTTCTTTTTTCCACGCCATGAGAAACTTGATTACCATTATGATTCTAGGCAGCTATAAAATCATGTGGCCAACATACTAAGCAGTCTTTAGCAATCAAGTCGCGCTAATGGTTAGAAGGGATAAGATTAAGAATAGAAGTCATCAAAAGTATGAACAAAGAAACAATGACGTCAGTAGGGCTTTAAATAAAACTTGTGCTAGTAAAAACTGACCAACCCAAAATACGATAAAAAATAAATTAAACCAACGGATTAGCTAAGCAATAAATATGTGTACCTTGTATCTCATTCAAGATCCCTTCAATCCAATTAAAATATCATGCACAGCTCCATTTTCTATCTCATCTGAAGACTGATCATCCGTTTCTGGAGAAGATACATCATCAGAACTCTCATATTCAAGTTCAATCATTTCCTCATCTTCAACCATAGGAGCATCATTTAAATCTTCATAGCACTTGTTATTGTCATGCACTTTCACGTCACTTTCTGAAACCAGTGGTTGCAGTGACTCTTCATTTTGTAAAATCACATGATCTGACAAGACAACATAAGGCTTTCTATCAAGCAAAGGCCTTGCAGTGTCAAATTGAACCCACCTGGAGACAATATGTCAGCTAGTCAGATCTGCAAAAAGGAAAATTTACTGGACTAGAAATTTAGTTTAAAAAACATTAATACTTGGAATGAATCTTACAAAATAACCTGTTGCTTGGATTCTAGTGAAAAGTATTAAGGTGACAACAAAGATTAGCCGATGTGTGCAGTTCCAGAACGCATTAAAAGTCTAAAGTATCAAACACCGTTCAAATATTCAAACACAGTTTTGAAGTATTCTTCAGTTTGTTTTCCCAAATAAACAAGTCTTTTAGTTACACGTCCTTTTTAAGCTATCCAACCTCTATTATAGTACATCTAATTCAGCCATGTTGTCAAGGCAACTAGAGTTTCCTTATAAGGATTGATTAAAGATCATAAATCACAAAGAGATGAGAACTTAGGATGGAAAAGTTGATTGGATGGCTTATGATCATTGGAACCTCAAAAATTACAAAAAATATGATAACTACTAAAAATCCAAGGCCCAAGCATACTTCTCAAATCAGTAACAAAATTCAGTGGATGCCAAAAGTCAAATAATGAAAATCGAATGGTATGTTTTCCGATTTTGACCTTGATTTGTATCATTTCAAGCATGTTCTCAAGTCAAATAGGGTTTCCTTTATGGACAGATTGGCTATAGATAATAAATTGGCTAGAGAATTTACTGGATACCTTGTGACATTTGGAACCCGAACAAAAAACATGATTGTGTAAGAACTCAAAAAGATGCAAGCATCCTTGTCAAATAAGTTATGAATGTTGGAGGATACCAAAATAAAAGTCATGGAAATGGTCCGACACCCAGCTCAGGATTTTTTTTTTTCTCTTCAATATATATATATATATAGATATATGCATACAAGAAATCACATACTTGGCACAAGTTAAGAAACGTGTCATTCCACTTAGAATAGAAGATATAAGACATGCCTCGTTATTTTCTTGTTAGTTCCTAAATGCAGAAGATCAACTTACTGATAACGACGAGGACAGAGAAGCTCAGATGGTCGATATGCAGCTTTATACCTCATCTTGTTGCATGAGTGAATATAATAGCCAAGATAATAATACTGAAGGCTAGGGCAATGAACTTGATTTTCTTTTACCCAACCTATCTCTTGCAAGGCTGAATACTTGCCAAGT
The DNA here is from genome assembly GCA_963691705.1 of Viola odorata. Taxonomy (NCBI): domain Eukaryota; kingdom Viridiplantae; phylum Streptophyta; class Magnoliopsida; order Malpighiales; family Violaceae; genus Viola; species Viola odorata. The sequence continues at coordinate 46,834,348 of OY829538.1, read as the reverse complement.
GAAAGAAAAGCAAAATCTGGATCCCAAAATAAATATTTGCTTGACAAACAGTTCGGAAGAATATCTACCACACCAACAGCAACGAGCTGGCCATCAATTACATATTGCTGATGGAAAGAACCAAAGCCACATGGAGGTACCCTGCCATCATTAGATGGTGGAACAAACACTAAAGGAGTATCCACCAGAAACCTCGTGTAGGAGCTTACAGTGACACGGTCAGGTGGATCATTATGCACAACCAACTGATATCGTCTATACAATGAAAACTCTTCTTGGTCAAAACTGGATCTTTTCAAATGAATCTCAAGCCTCTTTCTTTTTCCTTGAGGATGTTTAGAGCTATTCCTTAAACGGCAATCTTTTTTTTTACAACCTGAAGCAGATTCATTGGAACTAACAACCATTTGACTGCTCATACTGTGACAACCATGTGCTGCAGCTGCATAAAAATTGATGTGTCCATTGCAAGCCCTGATTAAAAGATTTGTTGTTGACAACTCATTTAAATATGCAGCCAATTTTTCTGCGATAGTTTTGGGACATAAATCATAGTCTTCTGCACTCTTTCCTGCATCCTTCATGGATGATTGGGCGCGCCTTGCTATGGCTGCCATTTGAAAGGCAATGTTGCTGGAATATATGAGATCTTCTGCTCCTTCAACTAGTAGCTTTCTTTTGGACTGCGAAACCTTTTTGACTGATGCTTTTGGTAATTGAAAATTGCAAGGGAACTTCCAACTTCCCACATAAGTACATACCACATTGTCAATTTGATCTGACAAAAAATTAGAAACATCCCCTGCTTCATTCCTTTCCTGATTTACACCAGACACGGCTTTCTTATTTTCTGAACTTGAAACTTTTTCATAAGAACAGTTGCAGGCACCCACATGAATACTTGCATCCTCTGAAACCTCCATTGATTGTTTTGCATCCAGAGTGCCATCTAAGAACCTGCACATGTTGCAGTTCCAGTACTCAATATTAACAGTTAACGAGGAAACAAAGTTCTAGAAACACAAGCACACTCAATAACTAAAGCGTCTTTTGGCAGGGCATGTAGTTCAATCATGCTCCTACTAGACAATCATAACAGGTAAAATAGATAATAACTTCTGTCTTGGTAAAAATGTACGCAACAAGAAATCAATAGTAATGCACTGAACTAAGATTCCTCAATGAATGGGGAGAGAATATGTACCTTTGCATTCGTCTACGCACACGTAGTTGCTCTTTAGAGGGAACAAAATCACTTGCCTTCAAGCGAATAGTATATGAAGGACAACACGTCTTTTCCATCTCAGGTTTGTAGAGGAAAGAGCCAGATCTTCTCCATCCTCGGTCAAGCAGGTCTGAGCATAAGCTCAAAATCAACATATATCCATTAAAACCATCACAAATTAGATTCAACATTTGGCATGAGTCTAAAGCAATCATGTAAGGATTAGGAAACACGTAAAGGGGGTAAAATATGTACCAAGGAAAAGAAAAAAGAGAATACACTTATTATCAGCCTATAATACAATAAATATTACAATGTTCTACCCTAATGCAGTCTCTCATACAACAAAATATATGCAATTCTAGGTGTTGAAAGTATATGAATCAAAAAGAAGGAATAGCAAGAGGCAGATCATTCATATTCAAACCTTGGTAATCATCAACCGTAATGCTATGAGCCCACAAACCTGCAGAAAGGCAAAGAAATGAGCCAAGAGAAAGAATCGAAATGATTTCTGAGTAAAAATCAAATAATTGATGTAAAAAGAACAAATCAACATAAGTACAACTACAAAAATTATCATTTTTCTGTATAATCAACAGTCAGTTCAGTTAGGTAAAATAGCAATTGCCATTCCAGGTCCAATTTTATTCACATCACCCCAAATAAAAATATAAAACCAATAATTGTTTAATTAAGAAAATAAAGACAAAATAAATAAACGGATCAACTAAGGCTAAAATCTAAGAATCAATACTAAAATTCTAGGAATTCAGGAGAAATCAATAGTTAAGGCGAACCATGAGAGACCCTGGTGCGACCGGTGGATCTGCAGTAACCGCAAGAGCTTCGACGAAGACCCCAGTCATCCACCGCAGTTTCTCCGCGGCTGCTGCTGCTGCTACCGCTGGTACTCGTACTAGCTTCGTTCTCCCTCATCTTTCCTGCCATTCCTCGCCTCGATCAAAAATTCACCACCTTTGAAATCTTCTCTCTGAAAAGTCTTCTGAACCCACTGTGATATCGATGCTTTCCGTATTATTGATTTATTTCTTTCACTATTCTTTTCCTTTTGGAAAAATACTTATATTAACACTTAGAATTTTTCTCTCGCTCAATTTAGCACTCAATTTTTAACTAATACGAATTTTGCATCTATTTTTTTCTTTTATTATCAATCTAACACCCGAATTCCAATTTTTAAGTTAGCTTTGACTAGCACCATTAGTCAACTTTTAGTCTAAATTTTCTATTGGCACCAAAAAAAATTAAAAGATAACATGTTATAATTTTTTAAAGTAAAAAAAAAAACTAATTTCTAGATTTTTTTTTAAATTATAAAATTCAAATAATATACTTAAAAAATAAAAAAATAAACAAAAAAAAAATCTATAATTTTGTTTAAAAATTATAAAATATCAAAAACTAACTCGAAAAATTCTAAACTAAACCAAAAATTATAAAAAGTTCCTAATCAACTACTCCCTCCGTCATTTTTTATCTGTCTCTAGACAAAGAAACACAGTTTTTAAGGGTCACTGTTCATGTCAGTCCCTTGTTATTGTTTTCGTACAAATTTGTTCTCTTTTACTTTGAACGGAAAAATACACCCTTTATCAGCGTTTTTTATTGTCACCGCCGCCATAGAAAGGAGTGGACGGCCGTCTCGAGCCGGACACAGGTGGAACGAAGCTGATCGGAGCCTCCACGCGCCGCCAAACGCGCGACGAAGCTTCCGTCGCTCATCCACGTGCCGCCACACGCGCGCGCGTCCATGCTCCGTTCCGGCCGTCGTGACCTACGTTCTGCTCATCTCGTAATTTCCTGCCCGAATCTATGTTCGTCTTCGTGATCGGATCTACCAAACTCGTTTTATTTCGCATTTGAAATCGGAGGAGGAGAGAGAGTGTGGTCCAACTTTTTCTGACGCATTTCTGTCCATGTGCAGCAAGCATTTCAAATATGGTCCTTTAGTTTTTTTGGTTTCTGTTTTTACCCCGTATGACGCCCGTCTCGTGTATAACACGGTTTGTCACGCAAGGGCCTTTTCGGTTAAAAAAAAAGATTGAGGACCAAAATTATAAACTTTATGGAACAACACTCAAAGGCGTCAATTAATCAGGGGCTTGGGTTTTTACTCTTGGGGCGTCATGTATATAATGACGGAGGGAGTATTTCTTTTTCTTTTTCATTTTCATTTTCATTTAGACAATAAGAACTCCTTTTTTTTAAAGAATTAAAAACAAAACCTATTTTTCCTTCTTCCTCCTCACTACATGTCTCTCTCATTAATTTCACTCACTATTTGCGTTTGTTATGAGTCAAATGACATCATTATTGTTGTTAAAAAAATTGTTTGCAGATCGAATTCGCTCGATGAAGAATTTTTTTATAAAATCTAATTATTATTTAAATTTTGATTTTTTAAAATTATTTTATTGAATCTTCCGAAATTTTATTCTAATTTTAAATTTTTCAGGTATTTTTTAAAAAGTTTCTATTTTTTTTATTTCTATTAACCTATTGGTTTAGCAAGCTATATATATGATTTTTTTATTAAGAATAAGATATTTTTTCTCATTTTATTTAATAGAAACAATTTTAAAGGAGCATATGCATAATTATTTTTGAAAATAAATAAATTGAAAGATTAAAATAGCTATTTTTAAAAAAATTGGGATTAAAAATGTGTTTTGACAAATGACGTTAGTCAAACTCAATTTAAAAGCTTGGGATTCGGGTGCTAAGTTGCCAAGTAATAAAAAATAAACTACGTTGCTTGCAGACCTAGCAGAAATATCAGCTCAAGCCTAACATGTACAATGCATCAATGACTAATGGTTGTAGCCAATTTTATAAGTTTATGGGGAGAAGTATAGTTGTTTTTTTCCCCATATGGTACATCATGCCTTTTTTATCCTTTTTTTTTCCTTACGCCATTTCCATGGCTTTATTTCTATTTTTTCTTAACTCTCATCAATTATTCTCATTCTCAATAGATGCACATCATATATTATATTACATTGACTATTAAAATTTATGATTCATATTTTCCTCTAAGATATTTTTAACAAAAACTTATAGATCAAAGCTATACATAAAATTTACATAATAAAATTCTAGTAACTTATCAAGTTATTTTGTGATAATGATTATGGTAGTTTCTTATATATGATTAAAATTGTGGGTAAATATTCATATCATTTGGAAAAAAATCAATTGTTTCAATCTAGTTCAAATTATCAAAAATTAAACAGTTCAATGTATGAACAACTCAAAACGATTTAATAGTTCAATACGGTTAAATTAATAATTTATTCATTTCCTGATCATTATCTAGTTCTCTGATAACACTGATAAAACCAACCAAAAATAGAAGCAACCTAAGCATCCTCCTCCTTGATTTGGGCAGAAAGCAATATTGGTTTTAATAGGATCCATTTTTTGGTTATTGAATTAGAATCCAACTTAAAATTATCTACCAAATAACAAACTATATATTATGCTTATACATATATTTACTTGTAAAATTTTGATTTAATTAAATAATAATGTTTTATTTTAAAGATTAACTTTATGCCATAATTTTTAATTTAAAAAATGAAGACTAATATGTGATTGTATAAATATTATTAAATGTACATGAAAACAAATAGTTGTAGATCAAAATTAATATTTTCTTTGAGGTGTAAGTTTACAAGTATTAATCAAATTATTTTTATAAATGGTTCTTTATTTTATTTATTAAAAGATTTACTACACGTGTGCGTATTTTGGTCATTTTGTCCATTTCAAAAATACTATTATAATACTCCCTCCACATGTTAATAACTGTCGTTCTAGTCCCCTAAAAAATCACAAAAATTAATTGTCGCTCCTCACTTTTCTGACTATTTCAGGAGTGAGATGACAACCTTGCCCCTCCACGCTCTTCTCCTTTCCTTCGCCGATTACCAAATTTAAATTCCCGTAAACGAAATTCCTCTCTCGGCATGGTCAAAATCTATATTGGTGATGGTGACAAAATTTTGAGAAGGTGGGAGGACAGATCGGTTGTTCTTGAAAAGCTTCACGGCGAGCGTGTGAGTATGTTTTTCTCGGAATGGCGAGGGGAAGAGCAAAGCGTAGGAGGAGGGTGATGGTGCTAGGATGCGACCGGAGAGATGAAGCGAGAACTCACTTCTCTTACCCTTGACCGCCATTGAAGAGGAGGATTTTGCTGTTGCTGTGGGTTTTAAACGGAGGAGACATAAAATAGGTGAGAAGTTGATGACAGCGACAGCGATGCTTTTGCCAGATCTGGTTGTTAGCGAGGTGGAGCTCTCAGCTCCGGTGGTGATCTGGTCGGAGAGTTTGGTGTTGATGGTGTCGGGACTAGGAGACAAATGTAGATTTGGGTAGAGGAAGAGGAAGAGGAAGACTAGGGGCAAAATCGTCATTAGCACAACAATCCTTAATTTGGATCCAAAATGCTAGAACGATGGAGTGAGTACTTGATTACCAAACACTTTATTACTATGGTGTTTTATTTCACAGAACAACAGCTCAAAGCACCGCACAATATTCCTATGCATGCCCAAAGGAAATTGGAAAACCTGACAATTAATAATTTTGTGTCATCCACCCAAATCATTATCGGCTGACAAAGAATCACTTTACTAATATTTCGTTATATTTGGGTCCATATAATATTTTCAATCGAAAAAGGGATCACTATTGACTTCCATTTTTAATTATTTTTTTTACTAATCATCTTAATAGGCACTACTATGAAAATAAGTTTAATTAAATGTATAATGATAAAACAAATGATATCAAAAGATAACGAAAATGAGAAGGAAATGGATGAAGGAGGCAGTGACAACGACAATGTTGATATTGGTAATAATGGTAACGGCAAATGCTTCATGAAAAAAGAGGTGATGGTGGCCTTATGGTCATGCAGAATGCCTTGAATGACGACAAGCAAAACTAGAAGAGGAACAAAAATGGTGTAAAAACTATATATGAATAGGAAAGACGCACATGATGGTTGGTAGTGCAACACCGTCGTGCAGTCAACGGTTTGGATAAAAGACATGGTGGTGGTGAAGACAATGGGTGAAGCAGGTGAAAAAGCATGTTGGTTGTGACTAGAGAGATCGACAATGATCACTTTGGTATTGAGGAAAATGAAGTTGTGTACATTTTTTATTTTATTTTTTATGACTTGCATTTGTTCTTTTTAATTTATATTATTTTAAAGGTTTCTCCAATATAATGACTACCACCAATCTTTGTGCCTTCACTATATGGAGAGGGAGAGGGAGAGGGAGAGGGAGAGGGGTATGAAAGGGACTTGAGATTGTCTTGATTTTGGAAAATGACATCCTATTTTGTAAATCCCTGATGGCAATCTTGTATATATTAAAAAGTAGTTTCTTCCGTCAACTCTTCATTTGTCTTCTTATGATTATGTCATGTTTGCATAATATATACATTGATTATGATATATACACTAGAGATGAGTGCCAGTGTTGTGGGCTTTTTATGCATATAATTATGTGATTTCTTAAAGTTTAAGTTTTTTTAAAATACATAAAATAATTTATTATGTAATCTCATAAATAAATTGACAAATATGTATTCCCGTAAATCTAACCAACATGTAAAGAGATCAAATAATTTTCATTAATTTATTTACATAAATATCTATAAATAAATTAAATAGCAGAAAATAAATTAAATAGCAGACACTCATCTTATTAATATGGACTCGTGAATAGAAACAAGCTGAAGCTTTTAAAAAATGGGTGATTTATAATGAAAGTGGATTTTTCTTTGGGGAGGGGGATAGAAAAATGAAAGGAAAAAAAAAAGGTGATTTCACTGAATTTTTTTTATTTTAAAAAGGGGTTTGAGCTTCTTCTTTTTCCATCATCAACGAACAATCCCTAAGTGTAATATAGTTTTAAAGTTAAGCAGATAAAAGTAACACTAAAATATTTGGTTTGGGTGTCTATTTTTAAGTGCTTAAGTAAAAAAAAAAACATACTGTTGTTTTTGATAAAACAATAATCCCGGCCTAGAGGGGGGGTGAATAGGCAATAAAAAATCGCACACAAAATGTAAGGAAAAATAGCAAAGACACAAAGAGTTATAGTGGTTCCAATTCACAATCCGAATTGTACTCCACTACCTAAGAGCTTCACCCTTAGGATTTTCTAATGCAAACACCTTTGCTATTACCTTGAGCTTTTACGGGTTCAACTCACAACCTTACACCGTAGTTTTTGCGGGCTCAACTACAACCTTACACTTTAGTTTTTACGGGCTCAACCACAACCGTTTTACAATCCTCTTTCAAGGTAAGGATTGAAGAACCTTCACAATTTGAATTAATAATATTTGCAACAAATAATTGGTGTACAAATAATAAATGTATGATTCAAAATAACACCAATAAATGAACAATATTACCTCAAGAAGAAAGCGATCCAAACTCGAATTAAAAGACGCAAGAATGGTTGAAAACCGATATGTGAAGCTTGCGTGGTAAAACTTTGATTAAGAGAGTTTGTAAATGTAATTTGTGTATATAGAACTTATAAATGCTTTCTTCTTCTTTGTAACTCATCTTAGATGAGTATTTATAGTGTCAAAAGAGTAGAGGCTCATCCAAGAAGGAAGGAGCCAAAAACTAGCCGTTTGCTACAGTAACAAAAATATATCCGTTTGCTACAGTGAAAAACTATCCGTTGCTACAGTGAAACTATTCATTCCCGTTGCTACAGTGAGTTTATCCGTTGCTACAGTTAAACTCTCCGTTGCTACAGTGAAATCAAAAACTCTTTTCCCAAAAATTGTTTTTCGTGTAAAAAATCTTTTGACACTTTTCTTGAGGTATTATCGAACATAAATCAAGTGCTAATTAGAATCATACTTACACGTTTAATGCTCTAATATACACTTGATTCTTCGAGCTTGCGATAATTGATTTGTTGCTTCTTTTGTTGTCTCGTCGCAAACTACAAATACTTTAACTTAAAATTGCGTTAGTATATTAATTAATTTGTGTGTCCTTAATTCATCAAAACAAGATTTAATGAGCCCTTGGGCCAACAATCTCCCCCTTTTTGATGATGACAACCACAAATTAATTTAAGACAATATGAACATGCAATTTTAAATTAAAGAACAAAGGAGAAGAATTACTCCCCCTATATCTTTGCCGAAATGCTCCCCCTATCGATATGCTACCAAATTGATCATATCAATTTGATTATGGAGCTTCAATGCTTCCCCCTACATAAAAGCTTTAGTGCACATGGAGCATAGCAAAGAATCAAAATTGCTCCCTCATATTTTCTCCCCCACATATACATTTTCTCCCCCTTTGTCATTAACAAAAAGGGAAAACAACATCAAAATATTTCTACCAATTAATTAAGGCAAGGAAAATATTTAAGGAGCAAGCATAATGTAAATATTACTTCATAAAAGTAATAGTGCAACAATTATCCAATCCAATAATTATTACAAACCATAAATGCAAATAAGTTTAGAAGTAGAAATGGATAAATAAAAATGCAAAGATTTTTTTTTATTAATTTTTTTTATTTTTAAATTAATGGCAACACAATTTGAAAAATCGAAAATTTGATTTTTGAAGTGTTTCTGCCAAAGGTTTCATGGTCAGCCTCATGGGTGAGTTCATGCCCATGACCCTTCAATTTTATAGAAGAACGAAAGGTTCATGGTCACCCTCATGGGTGAGCTCATGCCCATATGACGTTCTTACCCTACAAATTTGAAAAACGAAATAGTTCATGGGTAGCATCATGGTTTAATACAGCAAACCATCAACTCAACTATGAGACCAATTTTTCAGCAATTTGAGTTTTAAAATGCATTTTTCTTTAATCAAAACTTCCAGAAAATATCCTTATACAATTAATCAAAGCCTAAAAATCAATTTCAACCCATTTCTCAATGATCAATCATAAATAAATGCGAAAAAGCATAAATAACTATATATATATATATATATATATATATGCATAAATAATTTAGAATCATTTCTCTTAAAATAAAACATAGAGAATATTTAGAACATGGATAATATTCAAAATACAAGCATAATATAAATTAAAATTCCTTCAAAAGGAATAGTACAACACTTATTCAACCAAAAAAAACATTACAAAGCATAAGTGCAAATAGGTTCAAAAACAGAACCTATATTAGAAAATACAAATGTTACAAGGATGTGATCAAAGATGACATTGAGGTGAAGGGCAATGACATGGAGGGCAATGACACTTGGGGCAAACGAACAAATCGACATTTTTTGGACAATTTTGCATGATGAGAAAAGGAAAAACAAAGAGAGAAATCGTCAATGCCAAAATTGCCAACATCATCCTTATTTCAAACGATAGCATTTTGAAAGTCTGAGAGAAATTGAAGGATAGACTCTCGGTTTGAGAATTTTGGATATCTCTAGAGGTGTAATCGAAGGGCAATTTAAACACAAAAATTGACGGCTTAAGGTCTGTGAATTACAGCTCGAGGATATGCAATGTCGTTGACTATTATGCCCAACGCATGCAAACGAAGAGATCAAACAAAATTTAGTAGATTTTGGTCAAGATTTGTATAGATTTCAAAGAGAAAATCTTCTAAAAAGTACTCTAATCATTTGACTCATAAAAAAAATATCACATCAATTTGATTTCCTCAATGATCAATCACATGAACAAAAGTATACATGCATAGAAAAAATGATTCTAATTAATCATGTATATGCACAAACAAACAAAAATAATTTATGGCAATTTATAGCATATATGATTATGGATTTTAATGACTAACATAATCATTTAAAACACGTATATTCATCAAATAAATATAGACATAAAAATAAGAGTTCAAGGAATACCGATTGCGATTTTTCAACATGTCTAGACCTTGCTATTTCAACCGAATAGCTTCAATGTTTGCAATCGAGCCAAGCCCATCAAAATCAATGCGGCTTTAAGTGGTAATTCCCTTGGGCCACCATTCAAGCTAAGTTCCTACAAGAACAATTCTTTCTTGCCAAATTTATGAGAATATATACTTGAACAGATGATCAATGTTAACGATAAAATCAATCATATATATATATATCATATTTATTGCCAAAAGAATTAGAAAGGAAAAATACCAAATTTTACCAATACCATAACCTTTTCTCTTAAGGTTTCCTTTCCAAGTGCCGCGAACACCCGCTTTTAGATTTCTATTTCTTCGCAATGGGTTTCCGGCACACCTACAAAACAAATTAGTTTGCTTTTGGTACCCAAACACGTTTGGGTCCTTCTATGTTAGCATAAGTACCATTAGGTACCCAATTTTGTTTTACAAAAATAAGCCCTTTTCGAATATAGCAAAAATAAGATAAATGACCAAATTTATTGCAAAAGCTACATTTATATCTAGGCTTACCATGAGAGGGTTTTTGAAAATAGTTTTGAGAATTATCATGCCAATTAGAAGAGCTAGCATGATAGTTGGAAGAACTTGCTTTAACAAAAGAATTTTTGAAATTCTTTTTATGTGAAGAATGAGTAAAACCAATACCCCTCATATCACCATCTCTCTTTTGATCATTCATGCAATCATGGTGACTTTGTTTGCTTTGAACAAATTTTGCTAGAGTAATCTCAAGATGTTTAATCTTTTCTTTTAACTCTACAATTTCTTTGGTAGATTTAGCACAAAGATCACATGTAGAGTTTTTATCTATAGCCTTACTTCTAGCAATATCAAGCAATTTATACTCATTTCTAGTTTCATCCAAAACAAGTTTCAAATCTACGTTATCAATGGTTAACATATTGTTTTCCTCCGTTAAGCATTGATTGGATTTTTCTAATTTGCTAACTTCATTTTTAATATTTTCTAGTTCTTTAGCAAGTTTAGAATTCTTCCTAGTAGATTCATTAAAGAGGATAGTTAAATCATGAAAAGCTTCATCCACATTATTATAAGAATTTTCATCATTTAAGGAGTTGCAAGAACTAACCGATTCATTATCATCGCTGTCCTCATTTGCCATAAGACACACATTCGTGCATCCATTGAGAGAAGTAGAAGTCGATGAAGAGCTCTTTTGAGATGCATCACTATCAACGTCGGCATAGAGACACAAATTTGCGACTTCATCTTCGGATGAGGAGTCCAATGGATTACTACTTGATTTTTCATCCTCATCACTCCAAGTGGAAGTAGCTTTAAAAGCTCTTCTAGGATTCTTATGAGTTTCCTTCTTGTCGCTTGATCTTCTTTTCTCATGTCTCCTCTTCTTTTCAAGATAAGGACATTCGCTCTTGATATGTCCTGGTTTGTCACATTCAAAACAAACAACATCATTTTTAAATTTTAATTTAGAAGGGTTAGTAGACTCACCTTGGTATTTCTTTTTCCAGAAATTTTTGAGTTTTCTAGATAAAAGGGCAATAGATTCATCATCTTCTTCACGGACTTTGCTTGCAAAAGCAATATTTTTGCTCTTCTCTTTTTCGTCCCCTTCTTCCAAGTTGAATAAATTCAGCTTGTGTTCAAAGGCAGTGAGAGAGCTTACAACTTGCGTGAATGTAGGTTTTGTTTCCAATTCGTCAATGGCTGCGGTTTTTGCTATCCACTTGCTAGGAAGGATACTTAAAATCTTCCGAACCATCTCATCATTTGTTGGAGTAAATCCAAGATTACTCATAGCATTGCACAAATTTTGAAGCCTTGTGCTAAGATCATATATAGACTCACTCTTGTTCATCTTGAACAATTCGTATTCATGCTTGAGTTGGTTGAGTCGAAGATCCCGAATTTGAGTAGTCCCTTCGTGAGCCATTTGAAGAGTTTCCCATACATCCTTTGAAGTTTTGCAACCACTAATGCGATTGTACTCACTTGGAGACATAGCACAACACAAAGCATACATTGCTTTACATTCCATAGATTGTCTTGTCTTTTGTCCAGCGCTCCATTTTTCGTAAGGAAGAAGTTTTGTTGATGTTGAATCGGATGGTTCCGTTGGAGAAACATATCCATTTGTAACACAATCCCACATATCCGACTCTTGAGCACCCAAATAATATCTCATCTTCATCTTCCAATGTAAATAATTGTTGCCATCAAGATATGGTGGTCGGCTGGTTGCAGTACCTTCTCTATGCACCAAGAATCCCTCTTGAGCCATATTTGATCTTCACTTGAGGTGATTAAACCTTGTAACAAGTGACCTTGCTCCGCTACCAATTGATAAAACAATAATCCCGGCCTAGAGGGGGGGGGGTGAATAGGCAATAAAAAATCGCACACAAAATGTAAGGAAAAATAGCAAAGACACAAAGAGTTATAGTGGTTCCAATTCACAATCCGAATTGTACTCCACTACCTAAGAGCTTCACCCTTAGGATTTTCTAATGCAAACACCTTTGCTATTACCTTGAGCTTTTACGGGTTCAACTCACAACCTTACACCGTAGTTTTTGCGGGCTCAACTACAACCTTACACTTTAGTTTTTACGGGCTCAACCACAACCGTTTTACAATCCTCTTTCAAGGTAAGGATTGAAGAACCTTCACAATTTGAATTAATAATATTTGCAACAAATAATTGGTGTACAAATAATAAATGTATGATTCAAAATAACACCAATAAATGAACAATATTACCTCAAGAAGAAAGCGATCCAAACTCGAATTAAAAGACTCAAGAATGGTTGAAAACCGATATGTGAAGCTTGCGTGGTAAAACTTTGATTAAGAGAGTTTGTAAATGTAATTTGTGTATATAGAACTTATAAATGCTTTCTTCTTCTTTGTAACTCATCTTAGATGAGTATTTATAGTGTCAAAAGAGTAGAGGCTCATCCAAGAAGGAAGGAGCCAAAAACTAGCCGTTTGCTACAGTAACAAAAATATATCCGTTTGCTACAGTGAAAAACTATCCGTTGCTACAGTGAAACTATTCATTCCCGTTGCTACAGTGAGTTTATCCGTTGCTACAGTTAAACTCTCCGTTGCTACAGTGAAATCAAAAACTCTTTTCCCAAAAATTGTTTTTCGTGTAAAAAATCTTTTGACACTTTTCTTGAGGTATTATCGAACATAAATCAAGTGCTAATTAGAATCATACTTACACGTTTAATGCTCTAATATACACTTGATTCTTCGAGCTTGCGATAATTGATTTGTTGCTTCTTTTGTTGTCTCGTCGCAAACTACAAATACTTTAACTTAAAATTGCGTTAGTATATTAATTAATTTGTGTGTCCTTAATTCATCAAAACAAGATTTAATGAGCCCTTGGGCCAACAGTTTTTAGTTATAATTTAGCCCTATATGAAGACTTGATTTTGAAAGTGAAAGGCTACTTATTTGTACTAAAAGAAAAAAGTATTTTTAATTTAAATATAAATTTATTTAAATAATAAAAATATAAAATATATAGATTCATATACTTATGTTTTAACAAAAGATAAATTTTGTGTATTTATAATTTTAATGTTATAAATTAGAATTAATCATTTATATAATAAAATTTAGATTAAAAAATTCAACAAATTAAGGACCCAAAGTATCATTTCATTTTAAAGAAAATAATGCACAACACATCACATCAGTTTCTAATCAAACAACTAATTATTTGCTTCATTTCACAGCACAATATCTGATTGAACGTTTATTTGGTATAAAATCATTATCTATTTCACTGTTTTTAGATAATGATACTACTAATATTTGGTGAATTTCTTTCCTTTTTTGCAGAAACTAGTTAGAAGAACCAAACAAGAACAAAAGGAACAGAAACACCAAGAAAATAGAGAAAAAGAAGATGGTGGTGAAAAAGACTCAACGTCACTACAACATGCCTCTTCCTTAGGCATAAGAAGAATCCATCAACATTTGGAGGAAACGCCAATTCCCTAGGCCTAGGAGAGCATTAGTGGAACATGCCTCTTCACTAGGCCTAGGACAATTTCAACTGGGCCTGGAAAACAACGCAGTGGGCCTGGGCCAGAAATCAAGAGGGGTCGCCAGTACCTCAACTCCTAGAAAAAGACTCACAACGCAACTATGCATTTGCCTTTAGTAAACAATTATCCAAAAGAGTTTCAGTTTTGTAAAGCTTCCCAAGGGATAAGAACAATTAGCTTTTCTATTTTATCTAGAACTCTAGGAAAGATAAAGATAATTTAGTTTTTCCAAGACTATTTAGATGACAGAAACAGTAGAGATCAGAGAGAATCTCTTCTTCTCTTCTTCCACTTCTGTTTTTCTCTGCAACTGGATATAAACTCCATTATTTTCTGCTCTCCTCGTCTTCTTTCATGAGACGAGGAGATTTTCGATTTTATGCAATTATTTTTATTTTATTTTATTATATCTTCCTCTAGCTAAGTAAATCGTTCTCGGTAAAGACTCCAAGGTTCATGATTCCAGTATTGTGAGGTCTAAGTGAATTTAATCAATTCCAAATTTTATATTTCTTCTTTCTGATTTCTTGTCAATTTATTCTTATTTGATTTAAAAGTGATAAACTTAAGTTTTAAACCTGAATAATTACAGTTTTTTCTAATAACTTTGGGTCTACATTGTTAGAAGGAATCCGTAGGCAACTAGCTCCTGGCTAGTCGGGACTCAGTTAGAGAAAGAGAAGAATTAGGTTTATAGGGACGACTGGGTCTCTTCCTTAGGTCTAGGGACGGTCTCTCCCTGTTTTTATCAACCAACTAGTTAAATCCTATAAGTGAACCTTAGGATTGCTAAGGAGGTTCGGGTTCTTAATAGAGAGTCTCTTTAAGAAACTTAATTAGGAGGAGAGTAGGAAGTCAAAGTGAACCTGACTTCTATAGCCACCCTATGAAATTCAGTTTTAAACATCTTTGTACCGATGATCAATATGTGTGAATTATAACCTTGGGTATGTCTTTACTGTGAATTTTCTCATCACCTGACTTCATTCATTACTTGTTAATTTACTACTTTGATTGCATTCAATTTTATCAATTAGTTCTTATAAAATCCCCCCTTAATTAATTATTATTATTGTCATCTGGTCTTCGTCTTATTTTAAGCCTACCCATTCTTTGTGTATCGAACCTCTTACCATTATTTGCAAATCTTTGTAGTTAATGATAAGTTGAATTTATTTTTAACAGATTTGACACCTATCAAATTTTGGCGCCGTTGCCGGGGAATGGTCTTAAGCCTTAGACCTAGGAGAAGCCCATATTTTTTTTCTTTTATTTGATTTTTCAATTTTTCTTTAATGACTAGTTTCAATTGTTTCTCTCCATTAACCCATATTTCTCAGTGTTTTAATGCAGGTAGGTTTAGTGAAGGACATGTGATAGCCTTTGAAGGATGTTATGGTCCGCCACAATGGGAATATGAACCATACCGTTATCTATACACATCTACTCACTCTCCCACTTAGTGGAACCAATCAAATTTCAGTTGTGTAGTGCAACTTGAACCTAACTATCACTGTTTTCATGCTCCATAACTTACACTAGATCTGATACGATCATGGACCCCTCACACCTTGAGGCCGAGGATACCGGACCTAATAGGCCAATCACACGAAGCCAAATAAAGAAGTTAGCCCTTTGGTTCGAGCATGAGATGAGAAAAGACTAACAAAAAGTCGAGGAACGAGTCATAACGGTGTTCACGCACCATAACGGGAATCTATCGGGAAGCCTTCAAATTAACGGGAATCAACCAGAGGCCGAAGTGAAGCCAACACCAAACCTAACCCCAAGTCCTTCTCGCAAGTCAAAGGGAATCTATCGGGAAATATGAAAACTATCAGGAGCTTAGCTAAGGGCACCAGCGAAGATGGCGCTAACCTTGAGCCCTTCGTATAAGTTAACAGGAGCCTATCGGGAGGGCAGGTTATCGGGAGCCCATCGAGGAAGCAAGTCACATGGAAATTCAAGGGTACAAGTTACCGGGAGGAGTCTATCGGGAGACATGGTTGAGGACCACACCAACCGATAACCGTTGGGCAAACTACCGGGAGAAGCTTGGGTCATCCATTGCGTGACTTATACTGGGGCAAAGTAGACCATGAATACTTCTGTGAGCCTCCTACCTCTAACGACCATCGCATGAGGAGTTCCGGCACCAACACTAGTAAGCCATGAGTTCTTCTGGGCCTTCGACCTCGAAGCACTCAAGCATCATAGGCTCGATTATTTTTGTAACCCTTTGTATAAGTACCAAACTTAGCTACTATTTTCATTAGTTTAGATTGAGTCGAGAATACTCCTCCATTATCACCTAAGCTCATCTTGTAAACTTCTAAGCCTTGATGGTGCTTTGATCATCTGCAAGTAAAACGTGAACCATCAACTTATATTTTGTGTAATTGTTTATTAGATGTTCTTGTAAACGAATCTCTTGTGAAATATACGTGTATGTTCTTTCCGCCTCTAGTCTCTACCCCAAGTATTCAATGATAACAATTGATGAAACACCAAGGGTATATCTGTCTTCTCACCCCAAGTCAAAGCCAGGTCCCTTTAGACCTTGACTGGCGTCAACGCGTTAGGCTGAGGAATCTTGGGATGGTCGACATCAGCGCGGGGGGGGGGGGGGGGGGGGGGGATCCACACGGCATTATCCTATCCCAGGCCGCCCTGACAACCTCTAACGGGCGATATCTCACCCGCGATATCCTATCATGCTGACGCGTGCTGACGTCATCCCGATAACGCCCACCCCTGGGGGTAACGACCTTCCTTTGGCTATAAATACCACTCATTTCTAGATCAAAGGTAAGATCAAATTCTCTACCAAAATCTCTGCCAAATTACACAGCCATACTAACTTAAGCATTGGAGTGTCTACGCCGGAGCCCCCCCTCCGACGATTTGCAGGTACGATGGACTGCCGCAACAGTGATTCCAGACAGCCGTAATCTCTACCCCGCTCTTACAGTAGATCAAATCTTATCAAATTGGTGTTTTCATTGAGAGCTTTGGTTCTAATTAAGTGAGCATCCTTAATAGCCAAGCTCTGTTCTTCTGGGAATTGGAAGATTATGGCTTCTGATTTAGATCCGCCGTTGACTCAGTCCTCTAGCCTTCCATTTGATACCCGCAGGCGACTTTTCGCTTTCGCCACCTCTGATGCTCCCACTTCGGTGCAAGAAATTCCTCCAGGAATGTCAGATCTTTCCCCTGAACAAGAAGCGGGAACGTTTGTGTCCCAACCACATATTCCTTTATCCCAAATAGCGGGGTCCAGTCATTTTATTCCTCAGTCAAGGGGATCCGTGATAGACAGCGCGAATAACCCTTTCGCGAGCTTGATTTCAGCCCTTCTTGCCCAGTTGGACCATTTAACGGAATTGGTTGCTAGATTCACGCCTAATGCTTCTGGATCAGGCGTCCCATCCCAGTTTGTTTTTACTCCACCTATCGTCGCGGAACGGCCGTTGTCATCCCCGTTGCAGGCGAACGCCCCTTCGACGTTACCTGCGTTGAATGCGCCAGTCAGCCTTGTACAATTTGCTCATAGGACAGTGGAGCCATACATGCCACATGTGCCTTTACTTCCTATCCCTCAAGAGGGACGACAATGGCGTGACGAGGACAGGGGTCGTTGGGATGGTAGGAGGGATGGAAACGATAGAGATATGTCTCCTGGAGGGAGTGAAAGATCCAGCAGCAGGAGACATCGAACTCGCTCACCAAGGAGTCGCAGTCCGACTCCCAGGCGACATCATATTAGAGATCCGCGAGATCGTAGGCATCATTTGGAGGTATCCCCACCTCGGCATGCACGTGAAATTCTTGATAATACTTCTGGCCACCCCTTTAGCCTGCGCATAAGGCGTCACAGAGTCAGTAGACATGTGAAGCTCCCCTCAGAATCCTATGACGGTACCCGAGATCCCATTTCCCACCTTAACAATGTGAAGGACTTTGTGCAGTTTCAGACCCATAATGACCCTCCAAATGATGCTTTGTGTCAGATATTTGTAATGACCCTCTCAGGGGTCGCGCACTTATGGTTTGAAGGTCTTCCGGGTGGGTCTATTGACAGCTTCTCGTAGTTAGAATCTAAATTCAGGAGTCGATTCAGTACCACAGTCCCTATCAGGAAGTCTGCTGCTGCCTTGTTCGACCTACACAGAAAACCTCAGGAATCCTTGAGGAGCTTCCTCCATTATTTCGACACTGAGATGTCGCTAACACCAGGTGTAACGGTTGATTTCACCATCGAAGCCTTAAAGCAAAATTGTTGTTATGGAAAGCTCAGAGATGCTTTAATGGTTGACCCGCCAGCAACCTTAGATGCATTAAGGCTGAAAGCCCACAACTATGCGAGGATGGAAGAGGAAGAGAATAGGGACATGATTCGGAACATGCCGCTGGTCATGCCTCCAGTCCATAACGCTCCTATTCCAGCTACTTCTGAAGATCGGTTCATCGACGATTACGCTCAGCGAAAGGATCACATTCCCAGGACCTCTAACCGGAGAAGAGGTAACTCCTCAAAGGGAAAGTCTGGTGATTCCTTAGCGCAGCGACAGAGAGATCCCCCTAAGGGACGAGTACATGACTCAGACCTTCCTTCTTTCATCTTACCCAGGGTAGAAATACTAGCGATAGTGGAACAACGGAATCTACCCATCCGTTATCCAGCCCCTGTAAGGTCGGGGGTAACCTTGGGAAGAAGAGAAAACGCTTACTGCAGATTTCACAAGGCCAAAGGACATTCTACGGAAGTATGTAGAGAGCTCAAATTAGCGATAGAGCGCCTAGTTGAAGAAGGTTATCTGGGAGAATTCTCTATCAAAACACGAGTAGAAGCTAAGGATAACTCAGCAAACAGAGTAGCCGACGACAGACTAACACCTTCCCGTGTCCTAGACAACGACGCAGGTCTTGCCAGAAGGGATAGAGAAACTCTCACGATTAACGACGAAGATGTACCCATCATCAATATCATTGCGGGAGGCACACCTTATTTGGATGAGTCCGCATAGCTATCACCCGCGTCAGGGGATAAGCGAAAGCGAGCGAACATGTCAATCAAGAGTGAGGCGATAAGCGCCCTGGATCGTATGATATTATCCTTCTCTGAAGAGGATGAGAAAGGTGTGGTATATCCACATAATGATGCATTAGTAGTTACGCCCATTATCGCTAGCCATGGAGTTAGAAGGACTCTAGTTGACAACGGAAGCGCCGTAAACTTATTTTCACTGGAAGCTTACAATCTCATGAAGCGTTCTGATGACGAGCTTACACCCTGTAAAAAACCCATTATCGGAGTAGACGGAGTCCCCATTCCAGTGACTGGAGTAACCACTTTGCCTGTATATTTCAAGGAAGACACCTCCAAACGGTCAGAGGAGTTTTTATTCTTGGTGGTGGATCTAAATTTGCCTTATAACGCCATATTGGGGCGGTCATTCCTCAACCATTTCGGAGCAATGATATCGCAAAAGCACCTGAAGTTGAAGTATCCATCTTGGGACGGTGTGGTCTCAATCCGGGGTAATCAGAAGTTAGCAGCTGAATGCTACCTGCTCATGACTCAGAAGAGTTGCGATAGGTATGTATGCATGACAGTTGATCCATATGAACAAAATGATGAGAAACACACTCAGCCTGTAGACAAAATGACTCACGTCCCAGTTAACGGGGTGGAACGGGTCGTATTTCTGGTTAGCGATAACCTCAGCCCAGAGGAAAACTTTCAGTTAGCCCAACTGTTGAATAAATGCAAAGGAGAGTTTGCATGGAAACCATCCGACATGCCTGGTATCTCACGAGAGGTGGCGGAACATCGACTCAATGTCAACCCTGACGCAAGACCGGTCCAGCAGAAATGATGTGCTTTCTCTGCCGAAAAAGCAATGGTTGTCGAAAGGGAAGTTGCAAAACTTCTCAACACTGGCTTTATTCGAGAAGTGCAATATCCCACCTAGTTGGCTAACCCTGTTCTGGTTCCCGAGCCCAACGGGGAATGGCGCATGTGCATTGATTTCACAGATCTGAATGATGCTTGCCCCAAAGATTGTTACCCACTTCCTTGGATTGATCAGCTAGTTGATCAGGCTACCGGATACGCATACTTGAGCTCGTTAGACGCCAACTCGGGGTACCATCAAATCCCCATGGCCCGCGAAGATAAAGAGAAAACGGCCTTCATCACTCCGAAGGCCATTTATTGCTACACGGCGATGCCTTTTGGGTTGAAAAATACTGGAGCCACTTTCCAGCGAATGGCGAATCAAGTCTTTGAAAAACAAATCGGGCGAAATGTAGAGGCGTATGTCGACGACATACTGATCAAAAGTCGAAGCTTCAAAGATCACTTGTCTGATCTGGCGGAAGTCTTCGAAGTGATGAAGCGATATCAAATGAAGCTGAACCCTCGAAAGTGTATGTTTGCCTTTTAAACGGGAAACTTTTTGGGTTACGTGGTTAGTCAAAAGGGCTTTCAACCCAACCTGTCAAAGATTAAAGCCATCCAAGACATGATATCCCCTCAAACTGTAAAGGAGATACAGAAGCTAACCGGGCGTGTTATCGCTCTGGGACAGTTTATCTCTAAGCAAGGCGAGAGGTGCCTCCCATTTTTCAAGGTTATACGCAAGAAAGCCGTCTTTGGATGGACAACAGAATGCAAAGAAGCGTTCGCGGGCATAAAGGCTTATTTATCTTCTGACTTGGTGTTGACAAGACCTGAGCCTAGCGATATCTTGTACTTATACCTTAGGGTTGCTGACGAAGTGGTCAGTGTGGTCCTTGTGTGAGATGACAATCACACGCACCGCCCTGTATACTTTGTGAGTCACATCTTGAAGGATGCTTGACGAGGGTTGTCGCGTGCCCTGCATAAATAAAAAGATTACAACTGGTCACTAAACTACAAATGAATGTAGATAGCGGCAAGAGGTTCGAACACAGGGACAAATCGGTCTGATCTTTGTTGCTCCTGCAAATGACAATAATCAGCAAAGAGGTGAGAGTTTGATTGGTTGGCAAACAACAAGTACGAAAATAAGAATGCATGAAAGAAATCAGTAGTGAAATAAAGAAATACAGAAGAGAAAGAAAATCCCTAGTAGAGATCCTTATGTGGTGACAATTCCATGCTAGTTGATCATTGACAAAAGTATTTTCAAAACGGTTTCATAGAAGAAGTTGTGGAACCAGCTCACACTAGATTCCCAACCTGCTACAAAAGTATTTAAAAGAATCACTTCATTTCAAACACCCTAATCTTCCTAAGTTCATCCTAAGATTCTAACCCGCCACTTTGCTTTGGCTATGCCGTCAACAAAGGAATCAGAATACTTATGGAATCACTTGAGAGATTGATTAAAAACAGTGAGGTCCCTCTTCTAGACATGGTAGCTGTTCGTCATCCACAAGTCTGGTCTAGTCTGGCACTTGACCCAGCTGTCACCTAGGTCGGCCCTTCTCAAGGCCTCGGGATGGGAGGGTAGTCTAGTTCAGTTCCTTCTATCAGCTTAGACCAAGCAAATACACCTCATGCCCTGCTGATTCGTCTACTACTGTTCTCTAAGAGTGATTTAATCACAAGAGAACTGACTGTAATCATTCAAATCAAAATCCAAGTTGGCCAAACTCAAACTTAAACATGAATAAATTGGAGTTAAAACAAGAAGGAGAGAAATATGAAAAACGTTTTTATTGAAGATCAAAGAGTCTCACAACCTACTGGAATCATCAACCACAAGATCCCTACCAGGAATGGAGGTTCTTAGTTACAAAACATAATAGAAAATGATACAAGAAATGTAAAACCGAAAATACAAAAAGCTGGAAAATCTGGAAAATGAGAGAAATGCTGATTTTCTCCCAACTTTCCTCCTCTCCTCCGTATGCTTCTTCAGTCCAAAAATGCTATCTTAAATGGTCCTCCCTCTGCCTGCATGCTCCTCTCCAAGGTCAGTCAACACTAGCTCACAAGCTCCCAAAATCTTGTCTTCAAAGTGCTTATACACTAGTGGGGAAATTCTCTCAAAATCAAGAAGAATGTTTGATGCATTCTTCCAAGGAGTTGTAAGCTCAAGAGAATAACAAGGAGTGGCCCAAGAAGTCTTGTGTCTGATAAAAATGAGTCCCAAGAAGACAGGAAATGCACTAGAGAATAATTAATTATAGCACGAAAAAACATGGTCAGTGCAAGTCCAGCTGGAATTCCGAAAGGTCGCTTCTTGTCGAGGCCTAGAGGAGAGCTGATTTCGGGAAAATAGTGAAGTGGCCTAGGGACGAATGGACCAAATTCAAGGCAGCAAAACTGAAAACGAAACTCCATCACCAAATGATTGATTTAAGCTCTAATCTTCAAGCTTTCTGCTCCTTTCCTTCAGATTGATGCTCCAAAGGCTGTTTATAGGGAAAGGAAGCAAAAGGGCTTAAAGTAGCATAATTATCATCTCAATTAATAATAAAAGAAAAGATAAAACATCCAAAATAAACCATCAATCATATTCCCCCACACTTAAACCATGCTTGCCCTCAAGCATGAACACAAACACAGAAAAAACCAAGAAAAACACAGACTCAACACCCTCTTTGAACAGAAAATTAACCCCTGGACTGAACTAACACAAATACTTCAAAAACCAACTCAATCAAGCAATACTCAAACACACCAAACACCACAAATGCACAAATATTCAGATAGTGGTATGATAGCATGCTGTTCAACCAGGAAATAAAGCCCTAGAACTACTGACTTCTCTGCCCAAGACTCAATCCAAACGCAGCTGCTACACACACAAAAATACACAAGCAGTCATGCAACAAAAATAAAAATACAATCAACAAAATTAAAGAACACCACCAATCTTTCCTCTTTCCCTTTTGCACATTTTCTTTCTTTTATTTAGGCCTTCGGCCTCTTATACCCCCTTTGATTTATTTTTTATTTTTTATTTTTTTTTTATTCTTCTTCTTCTCCTCATTTTTTTTTCCTTCTTTCTTTTCCAGGTTCTTACACCTTTCCACAATCCCAGAAAATACAAACATGCAGTCATGCAAAGAATTTAAAAGTTAGTCATGCAAAAACAAAAATTAAAAACTTGCAGCAAAATTATGGACGGGAGCTTCATCCCAAGGTCTTGAGAAGAGAAGACAGTACAATCCTAGCAAAATATTTCCTAGGACAACAAAACTCATCATACATCTATGTAAATAAATGCACAAGTTGTAAAGCCAGAAGTATTCAGAATTGCAAGATGGAGTTGATAAGTCAAGTATTTACATGAGTTCAGTTTTGGGGTTTCAATTCTATACAAAAAAGGGTGAAACACAACAAGAAAAGAAAAACGACTCATGCATAAATGAAAACAAGCAGAAGCGCATGCAAAAATAATTGAACTAAACATGCGCCAAAAACAAACAGCAGAAAAACATGCATAAAAACAGAAAAACAAACATGCACAAAAACACAAAAAAATACAAACAAACACGAAAGTGTCTCTCCCCCACACTTAAAGGACACATTGTCCTCAATGTGAAAGAAAAACCATGCAACAAACAAGCAAACAAACAAACCGAACAGAACAAAAAATGAAAAAGAGAGGGAAAGAAATGATAAAACCCGGGGCAATGATCATGGTAGGGGAAGAGCTGGAGGATTCGGTCAGCTCGTCTCGAGGCCTAGGGAAGAGCCGGAAGGCCAGCACTGGAAAAATCCCAAAAATCCATTATTATACAGAAAAAAATGATTAACTAGAAATAAAAACGAAAATAACGAAATGAAAACAGAAACGGAAGGAACATGGGTTGCCTCCCATGCAGCGTCCCTCTTTATAGTCTTGGACTAGACATTGAGCGTCACTTTTTCAACCAATCCTACATAATGCTTTGAATGCACGAAGTTTGATGAGAATGATTTCATTTCGTGTATGGTTCTCTAGCAACGAAATCTGCATGAAACCATAAAATGATTCAAATTCTGGTTCGGGTTCATGCACAATAAAAAGAAAATATTGGTTGTGAATGGAGGGTAATTCAATAAATGGATCAATGTAATCAAAGAAATTCAGAACTTCCCTTTCACACACAACCGTCTGTGGATTCTCCACCACTTTGATTTCTTCCTCAATCTTCCTCACATCCTCCTCTAGCTCGATGCTACAACAAGTGTCCACAAACTTCGTCTCCTGCTCCAGTGACGTGCTGGAATGAGTTTGGGTCTGATTGGACTGCTTTAGTTGAGTGGCAACTTCTGCTGAATTTCCTGGGCTTGTTTCTGGTTCTGGGTCGTTCATCCCAAGGCCTTGAGATGAAGCGACCTGCTCGGGCAGATTTTTGTTGCTCACAAAAGAGGCAGTGCTGTCATCAGATTCCACATCTGGTTGGAAGTTTGAAGGTATGCATCTCTGTCTTTCCTGCTCAAGTGCAAGTTCTCTCATTTGCTTCGCTAACCTTGCTAAATTCTCCTCTGTTTCCTGCATAAATTGAACTAAGGTTTTCATTAAAATTTCAGAAACATTGGATACTTGGCTAGGTTGCGGAGGCTGGAAATATTGATAATTAGGAACTGATTGCACTCCATAATTTGATCTTTGCTGGTTCCACCAAGTGGGATAAGGAGTAGATATGGGTGGATAATAATATGGCTCATATCCCCACTGTGGCGGACCAAAACATCCTTCATGGCTGGACACATCTCCTGCACCAAAACTTTGAGAAATAGGGGCTGATTGAGAAAAATAATTGAAATTGCTCATAAAAAAGAAAACTGAAAATTATCACAAACAAGAAAAACGAAAATCAGTACACCGTTGTCCCCGGCAACGGCGCCAATTTATGACGAGGGTTGTCGCGTGCCCTGCATAAATAAAAAGATTACAACTGGTCACTAAACTACAAATGAATGTAGATAGCGGCAAGAGGTTCGAACACAGGGACAAATCGGTCTGATCTTTGTTGCTCCTGCAAATGACAATAATCAGCAAAGAGGTGAGAGTTTGATTGGTTGGCAAACAACAAGTACGAAAATAAGAATGCATGAAAGAAATCAGTAGTGAAATAAAGAAATACAGAAGAGAAAGAAAATCCCTAGTAGAGATCCTTATGTGGTGACAATTCCATGCTAGTTGATCATTGACAAAAGTATTTTCAAAACGGTTTCATAGAAGAAGTTGTGGAACCAGCTCACACTAGATTCCCAACCTGCTACAAAAGTATTTAAAAGAATCACTTCATTTCAAACACCCTAATCTTCCTAAGTTCATCCTAAGATTCTAACCCGCCACTTTGCTTTGGCTATGCCGTCAACAAAGGAATCAGAATACTTATGGAATCACTTGAGAGATTGATTAAAAACAGTGAGGTCCCTCTTCTAGACATGGTAGCTGTTCGTCATCCACAAGTCTGGTCTAGTCTGGCACTTGACCCAGCTGTCACCTAGGTCGGCCCTTCTCAAGGCCTCGGGATGGGAGGGTAGTCTAGTTCAGTTCCTTTTATCAGCTTAGACCAAGCAAATACACCTCATGCCCTGCTGATTCGTCTACTACTGTTCTCTAAGAGTGATTTAATCACAAGAGAACTGACTGTAATCATTCAAATCAAAATCCAAGTTGGCCAAACTCAAACTTAAACATGAATAAATTGGAGTTAAAACAAGAAGGAGAGAAATATGAAAAACGTTTTTATTGAAGATCAAAGAGTCTCACAACCTACTGGAATCATCAACCACAAGATCCCTACCAGGAATGGAGGTTCTTAGTTACAAAACATAATAGAAAATGATACAAGAAATGTAAAACCGAAAATACAAAAAGCTGGAAAATCTGGAAAATGAGAGAAATGCTGATTTTCTCCCAACTTTCCTCCTCTCCTCCGTATGCTTCTTCAGTCCAAAAATGCTATCTTAAATGGTCCTCCCTCTGCCTGCATGCTCCTCTCCAAGGTCAGTCAACACTAGCTCACAAGCTCCCAAAATCTTGTCTTCAAAGTGCTTATACACTAGTGGGGAAATTCTCTCAAAATCAAGAAGAATGTTTGATGCATTCTTCCAAGGAGTTGTAAGCTCAAGAGAATAACAAGGAGTGGCCCAAGAAGTCTTGTGTCTGATAAAAATGAGTCCCAAGAAGACAGGAAATGCACTAGAGAATAATTAATTATAGCACGAAAAAACATGGTCAGTGCAAGTCCAGCTGGAATTCCGAAAGGTCGCTTCTTGTCGAGGCCTAGAGGAGAGCTGATTTCGGGAAAATAGTGAAGTGGCCTAGGGACGAATGGACCAAATTCAAGGCAGCAAAACTGAAAACGAAACTCCATCACCAAATGATTGATTTAAGCTCTAATCTTCAAGCTTTCTGCTCCTTTCCTTCAGATTGATGCTCCAAAGGCTGTTTATAGGGAAAGGAAGCAAAAGGGCTTAAAGTAGCATAATTATCATCTCAATTAATAATAAAAGAAAAGATAAAACATCCAAAATAAACCATCAATCATATTCCCCCACACTTAAACCATGCTTGCCCTCAAGCATGAACACAAACACAGAAAAAACCAAGAAAAACACAGACTCAACACCCTCTTTGAACAGAAAATTAACCCCTGGACTGAACTAACACAAATACTTCAAAAACCAACTCAATCAAGCAATACTCAAACACACCAAACACCACAAATGCACAAATATTCAGATAGTGGTATGATAGCATGCTGTTCAACCAGGAAATAAAGCCCTAGAACTACTGACTTCTCTGCCCAAGACTCAATCCAAACGCAGCTGCTACACACACAAAAATACACAAGCAGTCATGCAACAAAAATAAAAATACAATCAACAAAATTAAAGAACACCACCAATCTTTCCTCTTTCCCTTTTGCACATTTTCTTTCTTTTATTTAGGCCTTCGGCCTCTTATACCCCCTTTGATTTATTTTTTATTTTTTATTTTTTTTTTATTCTTCTTCTTCTCCTCATTTTTTTTTCCTTCTTTCTTTTCCAGGTTCTTACACCTTTCCACAATCCCAGAAAATACAAACATGCAGTCATGCAAAGAATTTAAAAGTTAGTCATGCAAAAACAAAAATTAAAAACTTGCAGCAAAATTATGGACGGGAGCTTCATCCCAAGGTCTTGAGAAGAGAAGACAGTACAATCCTAGCAAAATATTTCCTAGGACAACAAAACTCATCATACATCTATGTAAATAAATGCACAAGTTGTAAAGCCAGAAGTATTCAGAATTGCAAGATGGAGTTGATAAGTCAAGTATTTACATGAGTTCAGTTTTGGGGTTTCAATTCTATACAAAAAAGGGTGAAACACAACAAGAAAAGAAAAACGACTCATGCATAAATGAAAACAAGCAGAAGCGCATGCAAAAATAATTGAACTAAACATGCGCCAAAAACAAACAGCAGAAAAACATGCATAAAAACAGAAAAACAAACATGCACAAAAACACAAAAAAATACAAACAAACACGAAAGTGTCTCTCCCCCACACTTAAAGGACACATTGTCCTCAATGTGAAAGAAAAACCATGCAACAAACAAGCAAACAAACAAACCGAACAGAACAAAAAATGAAAAAGAGAGGGAAAGAAATGATAAAACCCGGGGCAATGATCATGGTAGGGGAAGAGCTGGAGGATTCGGTCAGCTCGTCTCGAGGCCTAGGGAAGAGCCGGAAGGCCAGCACTGGAAAAATCCCAAAAATCCATTATTATACAGAAAAAAATGATTAACTAGAAATAAAAACGAAAATAACGAAATGAAAACAGAAACGGAAGGAACATGGGTTGCCTCCCATGCAGCGTCCCTCTTTATAGTCTTGGACTAGACATTGAGCGTCACTTTTTCAACCAATCCTACATAATGCTTTGAATGCACGAAGTTTGATGAGAATGATTTCATTTCGTGTATGGTTCTCTAGCAACGAAATCTGCATGAAACCATAAAATGATTCAAATTCTGGTTCGGGTTCATGCACAATAAAAAGAAAATATTGGTTGTGAATGGAGGGTAATTCAATAAATGGATCAATGTAATCAAAGAAATTCAGAACTTCCCTTTCACACACAACCGTCTGTGGATTCTCCACCACTTTGATTTCTTCCTCAATCTTCCTCACATCCTCCTCTAGCTCGATGCTACAACAAGTGTCCACAAACTTCGTCTCCTGCTCCAGTGACGTGCTGGAATGAGTTTGGGTCTGATTGGACTGCTTTAGTTGAGTGGCAACTTCTGCTGAATTTCCTGGGCTTGTTTCTGGTTCTGGGTCGTTCATCCCAAGGCCTTGAGATGAAGCGACCTGCTCGGGCAGATTTTTGTTGCTCACAAAAGAGGCAGTGCTGTCATCAGATTCCACATCTGGTTGGAAGTTTGAAGGTATGCATCTCTGTCTTTCCTGCTCAAGTGCAAGTTCTCTCATTTGCTTCGCTAACCTTGCTAAATTCTCCTCTGTTTCCTGCATAAATTGAACTAAGGTTTTCATTAAAATTTCAGAAACATTGGATACTTGGCTAGGTTGCGGAGGCTGGAAATATTGATAATTAGGAACTGATTGCACTCCATAATTTGATCTTTGCTGGTTCCACCAAGTGGGATAAGGAGTAGATATGGGTGGATAATAATGTGGCTCATATCCCCACTGTGGCGGACCAAAACATCCTTCATGGCTGGACACATCTCCTGCACCAAAACTTTGAGAAATAGGGGCTGATTGAGAAAAATAATTGAAATTGCTCATAAAAAAGAAAACTGAAAATTATCACAAACAAGAAAAACGAAAATCAGTACACCGTTGTCCCCGGCAACGGCGCCAATTTATGACGAGGGTTGTCGCGTGCCCTGCATAAATAAAAAGATTACAACTGGTCACTAAACTACAAATGAATGTAGATAGCGGCAAGAGGTTCGAACACAGGGACAAATCGGTCTGATCTTTGTTGCTCCTGCAAATGACAATAATCAGCAAAGAGGTGAGAGTTTGATTGGTTGGCAAACAACAAGTACGAAAATAAGAATGCATGAAAGAAATCAGTAGTGAAATAAAGAAATACAGAAGAGAAAGAAAATCCCTAGTAGAGATCCTTATGTGGTGACAATTCCATGCTAGTTGATCATTGACAAAAGTATTTTCAAAACGGTTTCATAGAAGAAGTTGTGGAACCAGCTCACACTAGATTCCCAACCTGCTACAAAAGTATTTAAAAGAATCACTTCATTTCAAACACCCTAATCTTCCTAAGTTCATCCTAAGATTCTAACCCGCCACTTTGCTTTGGCTATGCCGTCAACAAAGGAATCAGAATACTTATGGAATCACTTGAGAGATTGATTAAAAACAGTGAGGTCCCTCTTCTAGACATGGTAGCTGTTCGTCATCCACAAGTCTGGTCTAGTCTGGCACTTGACCCAGCTGTCACCTAGGTCGGCCCTTCTCAAGGCCTCGGGATGGGAGGGTAGTCTAGTTCAGTTCCTTTTATCAGCTTAGACCAAGCAAATACACCTCATGCCCTGCTGATTCGTCTACTACTGTTCTCTAAGAGTGATTTAATCACAAGAGAACTGACTGTAATCATTCAAATCAAAATCCAAGTTGGCCAAACTCAAACTTAAACATGAATAAATTGGAGTTAAAACAAGAAGGAGAGAAATATGAAAAACGTTTTTATTGAAGATCAAAGAGTCTCACAACCTACTGGAATCATCAACCACAAGATCCCTACCAGGAATGGAGGTTCTTAGTTACAAAACATAATAGAAAATGATACAAGAAATGTAAAACCGAAAATACAAAAAGCTGGAAAATCTGGAAAATGAGAGAAATGCTGATTTTCTCCCAACTTTCCTCCTCTCCTCCGTATGCTTCTTCAGTCCAAAAATGCTATCTTAAATGGTCCTCCCTCTGCCTGCATGCTCCTCTCCAAGGTCAGTCAACACTAGCTCACAAGCTCCCAAAATCTTGTCTTCAAAGTGCTTATACACTAGTGGGGAAATTCTCTCAAAATCAAGAAGAATGTTTGATGCATTCTTCCAAGGAGTTGTAAGCTCAAGAGAATAACAAGGAGTGGCCCAAGAAGTCTTGTGTCTGATAAAAATGAGTCCCAAGAAGACAGGAAATGCACTAGAGAATAATTAATTATAGCACGAAAAAACATGGTCAGTGCAAGTCCAGCTGGAATTCCGAAAGGTCGCTTCTTGTCGAGGCCTAGAGGAGAGCTGATTTCGGGAAAATAGTGAAGTGGCCTAGGGACGAATGGACCAAATTCAAGGCAGCAAAACTGAAAACGAAACTCCATCACCAAATGATTGATTTAAGCTCTAATCTTCAAGCTTTCTGCTCCTTTCCTTCAGATTGATGCTCCAAAGGCTGTTTATAGGGAAAGGAAGCAAAAGGGCTTAAAGTAGCATAATTATCATCTCAATTAATAATAAAAGAAAAGATAAAACATCCAAAATAAACCATCAATCATATTCCCCCACACTTAAACCATGCTTGCCCTCAAGCATGAACACAAACACAGAAAAAACCAAGAAAAACACAGACTCAACACCCTCTTTGAACAGAAAATTAACCCCTGGACTGAACTAACACAAATACTTCAAAAACCAACTCAATCAAGCAATACTCAAACACACCAAACACCACAAATGCACAAATATTCAGATAGTGGTATGATAGCATGCTGTTCAACCAGGAAATAAAGCCCTAGAACTACTGACTTCTCTGCCCAAGACTCAATCCAAACGCAGCTGCTACACACACAAAAATACACAAGCAGTCATGCAACAAAAATAAAAATACAATCAACAAAATTAAAGAACACCACCAATCTTTCCTCTTTCCCTTTTGCACATTTTCTTTCTTTTATTTAGGCCTTCGGCCTCTTATACCCCCTTTGATTTATTTTTTATTTTTTATTTTTTTTTTATTCTTCTTCTTCTCCTCATTTTTTTTTCCTTCTTTCTTTTCCAGGTTCTTACACCTTTCCACAATCCCAGAAAATACAAACATGCAGTCATGCAAAGAATTTAAAAGTTAGTCATGCAAAAACAAAAATTAAAAACTTGCAGCAAAATTATGGACGGGAGCTTCATCCCAAGGTCTTGAGAAGAGAAGACAGTACAATCCTAGCAAAATATTTCCTAGGACAACAAAACTCATCATACATCTATGTAAATAAATGCACAAGTTGTAAAGCCAGAAGTATTCAGAATTGCAAGATGGAGTTGATAAGTCAAGTATTTACATGAGTTCAGTTTTGGGGTTTCAATTCTATACAAAAAAGGGTGAAACACAACAAGAAAAGAAAAACGACTCATGCATAAATGAAAACAAGCAGAAGCGCATGCAAAAATAATTGAACTAAACATGCGCCAAAAACAAACAGCAGAAAAACATGCATAAAAACAGAAAAACAAACATGCACAAAAACACAAAAAAATACAAACAAACACGAAAGTGTCTCTCCCCCACACTTAAAGGACACATTGTCCTCAATGTGAAAGAAAAACCATGCAACAAACAAGCAAACAAACAAACCGAACAGAACAAAAAATGAAAAAGAGAGGGAAAGAAATGATAAAACCCGGGGCAATGATCATGGTAGGGGAAGAGCTGGAGGATTCGGTCAGCTCGTCTCGAGGCCTAGGGAAGAGCCGGAAGGCCAGCACTGGAAAAATCCCAAAAATCCATTATTATACAGAAAAAAATGATTAACTAGAAATAAAAACGAAAATAACGAAATGAAAACAGAAACGGAAGGAACATGGGTTGCCTCCCATGCAGCGTCCCTCTTTATAGTCTTGGACTAGACATTGAGCGTCACTTTTTCAACCAATCCTACATAATGCTTTGAATGCACGAAGTTTGATGAGAATGATTTCATTTCGTGTATGGTTCTCTAGCAACGAAATCTGCATGAAACCATAAAATGATTCAAATTCTGGTTCGGGTTCATGCACAATAAAAAGAAAATATTGGTTGTGAATGGAGGGTAATTCAATAAATGGATCAATGTAATCAAAGAAATTCAGAACTTCCCTTTCACACACAACCGTCTGTGGATTCTCCACCACTTTGATTTCTTCCTCAATCTTCCTCACATCCTCCTCTAGCTCGATGCTACAACAAGTGTCCACAAACTTCGTCTCCTGCTCCAGTGACGTGCTGGAATGAGTTTGGGTCTGATTGGACTGCTTTAGTTGAGTGGCAACTTCTGCTGAATTTCCTGGGCTTGTTTCTGGTTCTGGGTCGTTCATCCCAAGGCCTTGAGATGAAGCGACCTGCTCGGGCAGATTTTTGTTGCTCACAAAAGAGGCAGTGCTGTCATCAGATTCCACATCTGGTTGGAAGTTTGAAGGTATGCATCTCTGTCTTTCCTGCTCAAGTGCAAGTTCTCTCATTTGCTTCGCTAACCTTGCTAAATTCTCCTCTGTTTCCTGCATAAATTGAACTAAGGTTTTCATTAAAATTTCAGAAACATTGGATACTTGGCTAGGTTGCGGAGGCTGGAAATATTGATAATTAGGAACTGATTGCACTCCATAATTTGATCTTTGCTGGTTCCACCAAGTGGGATAAGGAGTAGATATGGGTGGATAATAATGTGGCTCATATCCCCACTGTGGCGGACCAAAACATCCTTCATGGCTGGACACATCTCCTGCACCAAAACTTTGAGAAATAGGGGCTGATTGAGAAAAATAATTGAAATTGCTCATAAAAAAGAAAACTGAAAATTATCACAAACAAGAAAAACGAAAATCAGTACACCGTTGTCCCCGGCAACGGCGCCAATTTATGACGAGGGTTGTCGCGTGCCCTGCATAAATAAAAAGATTACAACTGGTCACTAAACTACAAATGAATGTAGATAGCGGCAAGAGGTTCGAACACAGGGACAAATCGGTCTGATCTTTGTTGCTCCTGCAAATGACAATAATCAGCAAAGAGGTGAGAGTTTGATTGGTTGGCAAACAACAAGTACGAAAATAAGAATGCATGAAAGAAATCAGTAGTGAAATAAAGAAATACAGAAGAGAAAGAAAATCCCTAGTAGAGATCCTTATGTGGTGACAATTCCATGCTAGTTGATCATTGACAAAAGTATTTTCAAAACGGTTTCATAGAAGAAGTTGTGGAACCAGCTCACACTAGATTCCCAACCTGCTACAAAAGTATTTAAAAGAATCACTTCATTTCAAACACCCTAATCTTCCTAAGTTCATCCTAAGATTCTAACCCGCCACTTTGCTTTGGCTATGCCGTCAACAAAGGAATCAGAATACTTATGGAATCACTTGAGAGATTGATTAAAAACAGTGAGGTCCCTCTTCTAGACATGGTAGCTGTTCGTCATCCACAAGTCTGGTCTAGTCTGGCACTTGACCCAGCTGTCACCTAGGTCGGCCCTTCTCAAGGCCTCGGGATGGGAGGGTAGTCTAGTTCAGTTCCTTTTATCAGCTTAGACCAAGCAAATACACCTCATGCCCTGCTGATTCGTCTACTACTGTTCTCTAAGAGTGATTTAATCACAAGAGAACTGACTGTAATCATTCAAATCAAAATCCAAGTTGGCCAAACTCAAACTTAAACATGAATAAATTGGAGTTAAAACAAGAAGGAGAGAAATATGAAAAACGTTTTTATTGAAGATCAAAGAGTCTCACAACCTACTGGAATCATCAACCACAAGATCCCTACCAGGAATGGAGGTTCTTAGTTACAAAACATAATAGAAAATGATACAAGAAATATAAAACCGAAAATACAAAAAGCTGGAAAATCTGGAAAATGAGAGAAATGCTGATTTTCTCCCAACTTTCCTCCTCTCCTCCGTATGCTTCTTCAGTCCAAAAATGCTATCTTAAATGGTCCTCCCTCTGCCTACATGCTCCTCTCCAAGGTCAGTCAACACTAGCTCACAAGCTCCCAAAATCTTGTCTTCAAAGTGCTTATACACTAGTGGGGAAATTCTCTCAAAATCAAGAAGAATGTTTGATGCATTCTTCCAAGGAGTTGTAAGCTCAAGAGAATAACAAGGAGTGGCCCAAGAAGTCTTGTGTCTGATAAAAATGAGTCCCAAGAAGACAGGAAATGCACTAGAGAATAATTAATTATAGCACGAAAAAACATGGTCAGTGCAAGTCCAGCTGGAATTCCGAAAGGTCGCTTCTTGTCGAGGCCTAGAGGAGAGCTGATTTCGGGAAAATAGTGAAGTGGCCTAGGGACGAATGGACCAAATTCAAGGCAGCAAAACTGAAAATGAAACTCCATCACCAAATGATTGATTTAAGCTCTAATCTTCAAGCTTTCTGCTCCTTTCCTTCAGATTGATGCTCCAAAGGCTGTTTATAGGGAAAGGAAGCAAAAGGGCTTAAAGTAGCATAATTATCATCTCAATTAATAATAAAAGAAAAGATAAAACATCCAAAATAAACCATCAATCAATGATGAGCTGAGATATTCCCGTATTGAGAAAATAGCATTCGCATTGATACAAGCCACGCGGAAAATGAGTCGATATTTTCAAGCTCATACCGTCATCGTGCTGACAGACCAACCTTTAAAAAGGATATTTCGGAAACCCGAATCCTTGGGGAGAATGCTGATTTGGGTCATTGAGCTTGAACAATATGAGTTGTATTATCGATCCCGACCGTCTGTGAAGGCTCAAATTCTAGCGGACTTTATCGCGGAATGCACCTTCATGCCGGATCCGCTAACAGAACTGACTGAAAAGGAAAAAGAAGAGTTGGATCTCCCCTTCCCTGAAACCTACACCGACCTGTGGGTCATACATGTGGATGGTGCCAAAAATCAAGAGCTTGCTGGGGCTGGAATCTTCATGAGTGGGCCTCATGGCATCCATGTGCGATATGCCATCCGAATCCTACAGCCGTTGTCCAATAGCGCCGCAGAATACAAAGCGCTATTAGCCGGACTCAGGATAGGAAAGAGCATCTCCATAAAGGGAATACATGATTCAGGGAGGTTGGGAGACTTGCGGCTGAAAGTCTGTGGAGACTCCAAGTTGATAATAAACCAAGTGCTGGGACACTCTCAAGCTAGGGAGCCCATCATGGTGCAATACCTTGCTAAGGTAAAATGCGAGTTGATAGAAATAAAGAAAAATGGCATACAAGTCAGCTTCGAGCACATTCCTCGAGAGGATAACGCTGAGGCGGACAACCTCGCCAAACTCGCAGCAAATCCAGAAGCGTCCATACCGAAAGGGGTATACTACCGAGAGATACCCGTACCTTCCTTTATGGAAGAACAGGTGACGCTCTGCGTGGAAGAAAGTGAAAATGACTGGAGAATTCCCGTCATAAAATATTTGAAACATGACGAGCTGCCAGTGGATAACGCTGAGAAGAAGAAAGTGCTAAAGCAAGCGGCATGGTGCACATACTTTAACGGGGAACTAGTGCGGAGGTGTTTCTCTCATCCGGCTGCCAGATGCATAACGGAACAAGAAGGCCTTCATACCCTCTGCGAAATCCACGAAGGAATTTGCGGCATGCATGTATCCGGTGGAACCCTTTCTGCGCAGGTCTTTAGATCGGGGTTCTACTGGCCCACTATCTGGAAAGACTACCATGATTACGTGCGAACCTGTCGGAAGTGTCAGGAATTCTCCAAGATTCCTCGACAACCCGCCACAAAAATTTATAACCTCATTGCTCCTTGTCCTTTCGCGAAATGGGGAATTGACATCCTTGGACCATTTCCAAAGGCGAGGTCTCAGTTAAAGTTTGTGGTCATGGCGGTAGACTACTTTACCAAATGGGCGGAAGCTGAGGCGGTTGCCAACATCACGACCGAAAAAATCTGGCATTTCTTCAAACACCAAGTTATCATGCGATTCGGAGTTCCCCACGTGCTAGTCAGTGATAACGGAACGCAATTCACTAGCCAATTCTTTAGAGACCAATGTGTGGAGTTCGGAATCGAGCAAAGGTTCTCTTCCGTGGCTCATCCGCAGACCAATGGTCAGGCTGAGGTAACAAACCGAGCCGTCCTTAACGGTGTTAAGAAGAACCTAGAAGGATCCAAGAAAAAGTGGGCAGATGAGCTGCCGTATGTGATGTGGACATATCGCATGACCACGAAAACCAGTACAGGAGAGACGCCCTTCGCACTGGCTTTCGGTACTGAGGCCGTCACGCCCGTGGAGATTGGTACCATGAGCCTACGAGTAGCCTATTTCAGAGAAGAGCTGAATGAGGAAAGGCTACGTGCGAATCTTGACGCGCTGCCCGAATTGCAAGAGGAAGCTCTTCTGAAAATGATGCACTATAAGCAAAAGATTGCGCGTTATCACAAGAGGTGCGTCAGAGAACGCCTTTTGAAAGAAGGTGACCTGGTACTCAGGGATCAATGAGCGACTGGTCAACGCCGGGGGAAGCTCAGTCCGAACTGGGAAGGGTCGTACCGTGTTACCCGTGTTGTCGGAAGAGGAGAGTACCATCTGGAGACACTCGACGGTACCCCCTTACCTAACTCCTGGAATATCGCTCGTTTGAAATTATATCATGCTAGACTTTGATTTATCTCTGCACCTTTTACTAACGATAGCCCTAACCCATGCTAACGCTCGAGTAATGAGCTTTTTTGTGTTTTGTGGCTACGTGTGTGTGTGCAGATGATAAAAGAAAAAGTGAAAAAGAGGTAGTCAGGAGTGAAAAGTCCTATCCTTGTGATGGTCGGTCCTGATCAGATGACTCACTAAGTGAGGGCACGCCCTGGTACACCTAATATTTAGTGTTGGGAGTGAAAAGTCCTATCCTTGTGGTAGCCACGTGTGGGCCATAAGATGAGGCACGCCTCGACATCCCCGGGAGTGAAAAGTCCTATCCTTGTGATGGTCGGTCCTGATCAGACGACGCACTAAGATGAGGCATGCCCCGGTATCCCTGGAGGTAAAAGCCCAACCCTTATACCAACTGTTCTCGTAGAGACAACTCGTTAAGGTAAGGCACGCCTCCGGGAGATAGCAACTCCATCTTGGAAGTGAAAATCCTATCCTTGTGACCGAGCTGATGTAGGCTGCTCACTAACGAAAGGCACGATTCCGGGATGCGAGGATAATGCCGAAAGTGAAAAATCCTAACCTTGTGATGGCATGTCCTGATCAGACGACTCACTAGGAAGAGGCACTTTCCGGTCGATCGTGGAAATGCAAAAAATTACGAAATCCCAGCGAGTAACCAGATGAGGAATCCCTGGTGAAGTGAACTGGTTGAGAAAGCGATAATGAGTGACACCTGTACCCTAGAATGGCGGCGGAAGGGCTCCTATGAGAAACTTGTGTCTGTTATCGCATATCTCTTACTAACAGATATTAATTGAGAGTGTGCAGGATATCTCTAATTGACAGAGATCATGACACTCAAGGCGATAAAAGGATTGCACAACTCATCAACAAAATAGACGTGAAGCCAATCGCGCTGATTTTGACATGGCTTGAAGAATAGGGCCTAAAGACCCTGTTCGTTATCTCTTTTAATCAAGAGAGGAAGGAAGAATGCTTCTTTTTCTGGAGTGCCCTCCCTGACGGGGCCGAGCAGTGGTTAAGTCGAACCTGACAAAGCCCGTTAACATGATCAGGACGATAAGGGCGCGACGGCCGCGCTATGAAAAATTCGAAAAAAAAGAAATACAGGAAAGAAAAATGGCACCAACGAAAGCTAATATCATAGAAGTGTCATTGTTCAAATACCCATGAAGGGCCACAAAAATACACAAAAGATGAACAAAAAGGGTAACGCTCAATCCTCACAAAAAGAAGGGGGCGATAATACCCTGCCTACTGCTGGTCTTCTGAAATCCCTTGCTCTAGGTAGCCATTCGATCTGGCCAAGCGGAAGCCCTCGTCGTTAAGATCGGAAGAATTCTTCAAAAAGGCATCAGAAACAGCGTCACCATCGTAAAATTCTTCCCCGTGAATCTCCACAAAATAGTTAGCCATGATAGAAGCGGTCTTTTCAACATACCACCGACACTTGATTACTGACTCCGCCTCAAGTGCCATTTTCTCTTCTATCAAAGCTGCTTTCTCTTCCGCTAAGGCTGCTTTCTCTCCCTCGAGGGCAGTACTCTTTGACTGTTCAGCTGTAAGAGCAGCGTTAGAAGCGGCCAACTGTTCCTTCGCCTCTCTTGCTTCCTCTTTGACTGCCTCCAGGGCCTTTATACATCTGTCTTGCACTTCCAGCATCCTCTGTTTCTCCTCTTGTTCCTGTGAAAGCTTGGCTGCGGAAGCGGCAAGGTCAACCGCCTTTCGTGACATGCGCTCGGTATAGTGATGAAACTGAAGGAAACTAGTGAAAAGGTTAGAGCGCAACAGGTCAGCTTGCTCTCCGTCTCCCTCGGCAGCGAAAGTGCTCCGTTCTTCAGGAGATATTAGCATATGGGTAGCCAAGAACGAAGCGGTGACAGCCTAGTTATCGCCCCTATGGCCGCGATTCCTGCACTACACAGCGTAGTCATATCCACTTGATGAGTAATAGGCCCAGTGGCGTTATATGAGCTTACGTCTGCCAGAAGATTGGACACTATCGTCCCCTCACCAAAGCGCTTAAGCGCGGAAGCATTGGAAGGAACAAAGACTACGGCGGGAGGAGAGGGAGGCTGGTTAGAAGTGGAACCTCCCTGGGGAATGAATGTTTCCTGAGACTGATAAGAGGAGAAACCCGACAACTCGTCGTTATAGACCACGTTAGAGGAAAAACGAGGCATTTTCGAGCCAAACAAAGGCGGAGAAGTCTCAAAAGGCCCAGGCATGGTCACGTTCTCAAAAATGCTAGCGGACTGGCCCAAGAGAGGTGCGGAAGAGTCAAGGATGATTTGAGGTCTCTCCCCGACATCATCCTGACTCGAGGACAGGCTTATGCCTACTCCATTGGACCTCTGCTTCTTCCTTGGTTGAGTTAGGACACGCCTCAAGTCCATATTGCCACGTGATAGCGAAGGAGTGGAGGTACTAGAAGGATCCTATGAAGAAAAACAATCAAAAACAAAAGAAAAATGCAGAAAGGCATTGAAAAGCAGCGCAAGAGTTATAAGGGAGCGTTTGTAGTTACCGCCTCAGCGGTAGGTGCTTCCGAAGAGCCGGCTGTATCTGAAGAAGGCGGAATTGGTGGCTGAAGCGTGGCAACGCTTCTTATCTTCCTCTTCTTTTTTCCTTTAGCGGAAGCCTTGCGACTGACCGACCGAACAGGAAGAGCGACGATTGATATGACAGGGATACCAACCGGAATGGTGTCGATTTCCTCACCAACTGAGGCTGAAGATGTTTGAGGAGGAATCAAAGCGGAAACAGGAGGAACAACTGAAGTGGTGGCGATATTGACAGCCGCAACCGCTTCTCTATTTCGAAGCCTCCTTAAACGCCTCCTAATGCTCTTAGGATTGTACTTGGGATCGGTTGCTGCAGAAACACAAGACAGTGTTAGTGTTAGTACCAAGGCTGAAAATCAAAAAATGACGTAGTACTCACGTCTAATGCAGGCTCAGATATCGATCCCACAGGCTAAAAAACAGGTGTGAACACTGATCTCCAGTTGGAATAACTTATCAAACCAGCCTTGTTCTATCTCACTAAGAGTCTCCCGGCGCCAAGCGCTGTCTTTGACGCCCTGGTTGAAGCCAGACCGCCACCATAGATCTGGAATCTCGGGAGTCTCAACAACAAAAAATTGATCTTTCCATTTATTGATGGAAGACTTTAAATGAAGAAGCTTCCAGGTGAAGTTTTGGAGCGAATCGTCATCATAACGGGGCGATATCGCTATCACACCCCGACGGTTATACATCTTAAACAAAGATTTGAGTAATGCAAGGGAAGGAGATGTAATTCCTTTGTACTTGCAGAGTTATAGAAACGCATAAATGCCACAGTAAGCATTTGGAGCCAGTTGAACAGGGTTCAGATCCAGAGAAGTAAGTAACTCTTGGATAAACGAGTCAACCGGAAACCGGAAACCATAACGGAACATCTGGGCATACAGGATTCTGCGTTTGCCGGTCAGAAAGTTGTTCAGGCGTAAAGACTCAGGGGCGACATAAGCCCTAAAGCCCTCAGGGAGGGTGGCACCGTGATCGGACAGATGTTTATCGAGAATGGTAGAAGAAGTAATAGTACTGACTATGGTCTCTATTTTTTCTTCATCAATGGATTTAGACCCAGGAGCACGAGTTTTTCTTTTGCCCATGGTGGAAAAGGAAAATAAAAGATGAAGAAGACAGCAAAGGGAATAAAAGAAGTACCTTTTTGAGAAGAAAATCGAAGTACCCAGGAGATGAAAACCAGAAACGCAAGATGATTCGAGAAGAAGATGCAGAGAAACAGATTATCAAAAGTGGAAAAAAGAAATAAAGTGTTGGGTTCTATAACCCTAAGAGGCTAAGAGAAATGATTGCTGGAACAGTCGCGACGTGCGTGACAAGCATAAGCAATGAGTACAACCCTAGAAAGGAGAGAAGACGCTTTGATCCTATCAAATCACGCTAGCCCTAGCGTCCTGATGAGCAGACACGTGTCTCTGAACCATCCTGATCCCTCGCTCACATTAATGAGGGGATCCTGAGCATTAAATGATCTGAAAAAGCAGAATTACTTTATCAAAAAGTGGTCAAGAGTGATGACGTAATCAACAAGATAACGCCGAGGGGTAAATTAATTGTTATCCGGAAGCAAAATGACAGTCGTTATTATGCAAGCGTTATCAGTTATTACAAGCCAAATGAAACCAATGTTTGAAGAAAAATAAAACACTCTCAAGCGCTGCCTTACGCCAATCACGGAAGAACTCCTTTGTTGCCCCCGACATTTATATCCTTCAACCTCTCGAAGGCGTAGTCAGCTATCTTGGCAGGATCGAAAGCCTCGCTACGGTAATAATCTGGGAATCCAACGGCAAAGGCCTGTATCGCCTTATATTTTCAGCGCGACATCTCATTGGGCACCTTCGCTAGCTTCGTGTCGCGAGCCGATATCTCTTCGCGGAGGAGAGAGTTTCTTCTATTGGTAGCCACCAGTTCTGCTTCCAGAAGCTCTATCTTGGCCTTCCCTATCGACTTCTCTCTGGACAATTCAGCGCGGCAGTCGTTAAGCTCTGCTTGGGTATCGTCCAGGAGTTGCGTCAACTCCGCCACCTTGGAGGGGGAACCTTGAACGTTGTCACCATGGATATCGAGAAAGTAATTCAGCATGCGAAAGCTAGCCAGCACGTCATTCAAAGCGCTTTCGCAATGAACCTCCAGAGGAAGCTCTGGCATCTCCTCCCTATCTTCAAGAGAGCCAAATATCGCACCTACTATCGAACCCACCGGCTCTCTTCGCGATAGCGGGTTCGATATTCCCAGTGCGCGGAGTCCGCTGGTACCAAAGTTAGACAGATCCAAGCGATAAGAAGCGGCTCCTTGAGGACCTTGAGGGGACAAATTGACAGTAAAGGGAGGAGAGCGATTTTAGGCGGAACCACCGACTCCTGAGATAGAAGTGCAGAATAATGGCGGAAAGGAGACATCAGGGATACAAGAAGAGATAGGAGAGTCAGGAGCGGCAGTTGGAGGAGGAAGGTTGACCTCTGGCGGAGCCTCGGAAGTATCAGGAGGAATGTCGGTTGACGCCTCAACTGTTGCAGCCGCTTTGGAGGTACTCACACCATCAAGAGCGTTAGCCCCAGTAGCAGGAGTTTCCTTCACCTTCTTCAAAGCAACCTCAGCAACTAGGTTGCTATTTCCCATTCTTAGCTTCTTCCGCTGAGCGGCGAAAGCATGACGAAGCCCAGAGTCGGTATCCATGTCCTCGCTGCCGCTGTCGGTTACTTCAGTCTTGGGACGGTTCGGAGTCACTCCTTTCCGAATGGGTAGCCAGTTCTCTAGAAAATGGGAGGTACGATCGGAGGTGCCGCGCCTAGCAACAGTCTTGAATCTTTTTCTTTTTGGTGGAGCGGCAGGGGGACTGGAACTCTCAGGCGGAGGGGATGGTGGCAGTGATTGAAGCGGCCTCACGTTCAGAGGAATGTCCTTATCGCTCGACGGTTGATTTCCACCGTCGCCTGCCAACGAGACATATCAGAACAGTGAATAAGCCGAAGCGATAACGAAGGAAAAGAAACTTACTTATAGTACACTTCTCTATAAGCCTGTACAAGGCAAACTCTCGAATGCGAAAAGACGAGTTCAGCTCCAGCAGCATGTTCGTTTGTCGAAGTTCTTCCTTGGACACGGTTGACAGGTTTATCCAAATGGAATCATCAAGACACTGATTGAAGCCCCTAGGCCAAGGGCGGAAAGGCAACTTTATGATGAAGAAACCGCTCTTCCAATCAGCCACAGTCTCTTCAAAGCCCTGGAATTTCTGCCAGAATGACTGCACTAACGCGTCATTCCACCTTGGAGCGATATCTACCACACAGTTGCGGCACCTAAAACTAAAAAACTTGCAGAATAAATTGACAGACGGGACAAGGATACCCCGCAACTCGCAAATACGAATGAAGGCATGAATCCCGCACCAAGAAGGAGGTGTAATCTGAGCCGGATTAATGTCATATCGAACTAATAATCCTTTCACCGCTTCGTGGATGGGAAAGTGAAAGCCGTAGAGGAACATGTTAAAATATATCATCCTATCGCCCCCCGATAGAGGGTCATGAAGCCGATGACTAGCATCAGGAATTCTAACGGAGTAACCAAGGGGGAAAAAGATACTGTTTTCCTCCAGCTCTGCCTTCAATACCGCTTGATCAACAAAAATACTGGGTGCTCTTTCAATTTCTAAATCTATGGGCCGCTGGAGACTCCTCAAAGACCTATTTGTGGCCAGAGGCCACTGAGAATCCTTGGGTATCCTAGATGTACTCATAATGAATCGGCAAGAAGAAAATCTGAGGAAAAAGAAGTGAAGTACCTTGAACAGAAGGCGGTGGATAAAACCGTCGGCGCCGGCGAACGGTGGTCATGACTTCCTTCGAAGCAAGAATCTAGAGAGAGAAAGGGAGAAAATTTCTAAGTGCAAGCAAAGAGTATTAAAAGAGAGCAGTTGCTCCCTTTTAAAGGCTGAGTTCGAGAATTGAACAGCCTGTAAAAACGGGACACGCCCCAAAGTAAAAGTGACACGTGTAAAAACCTCAGAAGGATATTTATGTCCAAGCATTTATATCTTCTAGAGGGGGGGGGGGGTAGTTACTGACAATCAGTTGCAAGCGGTTACATCGAAGCAATAGTTAGTTTCTCAGCGATAGCCATCCAAAGAGGAGCTAACGCCCGAACATGCAAGACTAAAAAAGCAAAGCATCATTTCATTCAATAATAAGCCATACGATATCTACAAGGGATTGCCAGGGGCGGAATCAATCCTCGTCAAGCCAGTAAGAGGACCAGTAGCAGTATTCGTCATCGGAGGGCGGAAACTCCTCATCAGCAAAAGGAGGGGATTTGTCAACCTTTCGCTCCGGGCTTAGTGTTAATGGCTTGGATTCCTCCTTTGTAGCTGAAGATGCCGCCTTGGCGACAGTATCGCCTAAAGGAATCTCCTCTTCAAACCAGTTAGCAGGAGGAAATAATTTTTTACCCTTACAGGACGGAGGGGCTGAAAATGAAGAAAACCAACCAGTGGTTTCAGAATGTGCTCTCTTCTTCGATCTCTTCTGACCTCCACGGCGGGGCAATCGCCTCTTCCGGCATGGCGGCGAAGGAGGATTGTTAGAATCCGGTGTCGTTGGAGGGGTCGGACGAGATTCTCGCTCATCGGAAACCTGATCATGTGAATCGGCCATGAGAGGTAAAAATCAGTAGCAGTAGAAAAATATGAAGAAGAAGATGAACAGGAAAAAGAAGAAGAACTCCCCATGAATAGATAAAGTGGTGAGACTCTTCAAATTTTTTAAGTGAGAGAAGGATAATTTAATGCATCTCGAGAAGATCAACCATAATGGCAAAATCAAAATTCTTTGATCACGCCTGTTGAGATTTCTCGACGATCAAGAAGCACAGAAAAACTGCCCAATTAGTTATTGCCAAAGAAGCGGCGCATGATTAGTACAGAACGGTTCGCCAGAACAACCGTCGCCACCTGGCAGATAAAGAAGAATAAATGAAACAGAAATTTGACCAATAGCAGACTCGTTTTCAGTT
Organism: Viola odorata; assembly: GCA_963691705.1. Lineage (NCBI taxonomy): Eukaryota > Viridiplantae > Streptophyta > Magnoliopsida > Malpighiales > Violaceae > Viola > Viola odorata. The sequence goes on along the minus strand of OY829538.1, from coordinate 46,789,971 downwards.
GGGCTGACACAACCCTCAACTGAAGCAAGGGCTAACGCCCTGAAAAGAAGGAAAGAGATTGCGAGCCCAATACCGAAAAGAAGTTTCATTACGGCCTAACGGCCTAGATATACGTCCGCATACATAATACATATAAAGGAAAAACAAAAAAGAAGGCACAACGGTAAGCCTTCAAGCCCGAGACCCGGCGTCGTTGTCGTCATCTACCAGCAGAGTGGGGATGTCCCTCAAGGCGTCTACCACAGAAGTCAGCTCCGAATAGGTGCTTCTCATGCTCTTCAAGCAGCAGTTCAAAAGATCCTTCCTCTGCTGCAGCATGACGATGACTACCTCGATGCGACATGCGGCAACAACCAACTTGGAGACATTCCCGATAGGATTGAAGTCCTCCATAGTAGCGGCCCCGATCCTGGCCTGAATGGGGGTCATCATTCCCTGAAGTTCCAGCATGTCCTCACCAGTCTTCGTCAGCATGTTCTCCAGGAAGCTGACGTCACCCTCAGTGAGATTCTTGAGGGTTAAGGCTTTGAAAACCTGAAAATTTCTAGTGAGATCGTCCATGAGGAAATACTAGATGAGAAGTAGAGGAGGTGTGAAGAATCTGCACCGAAAAAGGATCGCATTTATAGATCTAAAGTAATAGCTGCTCACAAAGGCGTGTGCCTCAAAAATTGGGTCGTTTCGTTAACCCAACGTCGTCAGGAGGGAAGGCTGACACGGAACCCCTGGAAGACGCCTGAGGTACTCAAGTGGAATATGGACTGAGGTCCATAATGACATAAAATTACACAATTTGTAAGTGGCCTACAGCGTAAAACCGCGCAATATTGCAGGTAGTTCCGAGCAACGTAAAACCGCGTTGATATTGCAGGTAGCTACGACGTAAAACCCCATAAATTGTAGGTAGTTATGGCGAAAAACCGTGTCGGTGTTACAGGCGGCGTACGACCAGGCCGGATCCCACGAGCTTGGATGGAAAAGGCGACATCAACGACCCCCCGATATTGGCGAGTGAATGCCTCTGAGGGAGTAAGGGTAACTTACGTCTATCGTTGCATGATATTTTCACTAACAAAACCACATTTGAGAATGTGCAGGAAAAATAAGACAATATCGCTTTCAGAATGATATTCGGAGCTCTGAAGGGATAACTCCGGAAAGCTCTACCATGACGATGATAATCATATGAGCGCCCTCTCTGTGACCGATCGTTACCGCTGGAGATCGGTTCCCGTTATCCGCTTCGCTATCACATATCCAGCGCAAAGGAACTAACGAAGTAATCAGAAAAACTCAGAGATTCTCATTAATCTAACGCGGCGCAAGAGGAGTAATGTTCCTCCAGATGCCAGGGAAGGAAGCCCTTGGTGAACACTCGGGCTTGTTTTCAGTTGGGCTTATGATAACAATTGATGAAACACTAAGGGTATATCTGTCTTCTCACCCCAAGTCAAAGCCAGGTCCCTATAGACCTTGACTGGCGTCAACGCCCCGGCTACCGCCCGTGTTAGGCTGAGGAATCCTAGGATGGTCGACATCAGTGGGGGGGGGACCCACACGGTGTTATCCTATCCCAGGCCGCCCCGACAACCTCTAACGGGCGATATCTCACCCGCGATATCCTATCATGCTGACGCGTACTGACGTCATCCCGGGCGTTATCTCCCCGCGATAACGCCCACCCCTAGGGGTAAAGACCTTCCTTTGGCTATAAATACTACTCATTTCTAGATCAAAGGTAAGATCAAATTCTCTACCAAATTCTCTGCCAAATTGCACAACCATACTAACTTAAGCATCGGAGTGTCTACGTTGGAGCTCCCCCTCCGGCGATTTGCAGGTACGACAGACTGCCGCAACAGTGATTCCAGACAGCCGTAATCTCTACCCCGCTCCTACAGTAGATCAAATCTTATCATTCAACATGCATCTGAATCCTTACCACGCTCAAGTCCTTCCACATCTCCTTCGTGTTTATCTCAGTAATCTTCTTCCTTCCTTATTTATCATTGCTTTCGTCTGTTGCGCATCTGTATCATCCACTAACTTCCCTTTGTGATCATCTTTACGTATTAATTATCTAAGTAAACTCTCAAGCTAGATCCTCTCAAGCTCCATATATCATTCGATCTACTCACCCTAGGTCAGATCATATCAAGATCCTTCAAATGTAGGTGAGTCTTTTGAAGATATGCTGAAATATTTTATGCAGGAAACTCAGGCGAAAAATAGCAAATTTAGCGGAGCAAATAGGATAGCTCGCCTCCTCTACATTACATGAGCAAGAGAAGAATGGATGCATATCTTCAGACCTCGAACCTAACACAGAACATGATGCTAGATCTGTCACTTTGTTGAGTGATAAAAATCTGCGAGACTATTTGGACTCTTCCCTAGGCCTAGGGAAGGGTCTAACACATGAGATGGAAGTTGTTGCCCAACCAAGTCAGCTTAATCGCACCTAGGAAGAAAGAGTGCAGATACCATCTTTTCTAGAAATATTTACAAGTACCAAGGAGGGTAGAGAGTATATTTTAAATGTTTTTTGTGGGGTTGAGGCAAATCCTTCAATTTTAAATTATGAAACTTATTTTGTTATACTAATGAAAAGAATATGCTTAAGTGGTAATGAGTATTTGAGTGCAGGTGAGAATGCTGCTACAATTATTCAAAGGATGTTACCACCCAAATGCATGATCAAGGCGATGATTTGAAACAGAAGGAGGATTTATTTGTGACTAAGGAAATACAAGGATTTTTTCTGTTAGACAATTCTGACTCTTCCCTGGACTAAGGAAAGAGTCTAAAACTGGAGGCAAAAATTGATGTTTAACTAGATCAGCCAACTCGAAACTAGATTTTTTCTGAAACTTTAGTGGATCAGGAGATGAAGGTTAGGGAGACTTGTCACTGCATTGAACTAAAGGAGAGAGTGAGGAAGATTGAGACAGAGATGAATGTGGTCATGAAATCACAAGCGGTTGTGTGTAAAAGAGAGGTTCTATAATTCATTAATTTTTATGATCCTTTTATTGAATCACCTTTCACTCATAATCAATTTTTTTCATTTATTTTGCAGGAACCCAAAATAAAACGTGAATCATATAATGGTTATCTGAAAATGCTTTATTGGAAGACCATGCACTACATCCGATCACTTATATATGGAGTTTCCGCTATATTAGAGAATATTGTGATGATAATTGAATTTTATATTTAAATGAGATAAAATCCACTAGTGATGTAATTTGATGATCCACTAGTGATGTTAATAATTTTTTGGATGAAATTCTACAACATGTAAGAATTCTATTGGGTGTAACACCTATGTATCGATACATTGTGATTGTCAAGCTAAGGCTTGCATATGTGGTTATGCTATTGTTAAATGATGAGATTATTTTCGTTGACTATAAGATGTCAGAAGTGTATTTGGTTGATCCTCTAACTAAACATCGAGGGGAATGGGACTTGAGCAGATTTGTGAAATTAACAGTGATGGGAATCCAACCTTTGTGATTGGAGATCCCATGAAGAAGGTTCATACGGGTAATAACAAGTCACTTGTTAATTCTGCTAACACGAAATTGATTGTCCTTCCTATGGTGTGAGAAGTTTTAGACTGCATTGATTAAGAGGATGAGTTTTGAACTCTTAATGATTTCATATCCCTTATGGGTGGTGTATTAATTGCGGGTACACTTGATGAAATCACCTATATGAATGTGGAATGGGGTTGCTCCTATGAGATTGTGGCATAATCTCTAGCACATTCATTAACATCCAGGCACACGCATGGCCAAAACACGCACAACCGCGTTAACAACAACAATTGTGGGGGTACAACATGATAAATAAATTCCCTACCTTACAAAAGAGCTAATGGTTCATAGAAGTTTTAAACTTCATCATTATCTCTGTAAGGATAAAATTTATTTATCTAAGTCTGGTTCATAGTCTAAAAGACAATAGATTCGAAAAGTTATACTCTATATATTAACCAAGAATTTCTACCTTCAACCTTTGTAATATATGGGGGATTGTTGTAAAATTGAGGTATTATAAAGGTTATTATTATAAAATTGAGGAGTGAACTTACTATTTGCATAACTTCCAAGTAATTCTCTCCTCTTCAACCACCCACTCCACCAACACACGTCTCCTCTAAAATAGCTCCATTAACACACGTCCATCTACTATAACCTCCACATCCTTTTCTTGTTTTTCCATAACAACAAACTGTTATAAAAGAGAGAGCCTTTTCTTTCCTGGAAGATGATTTGATGATTGGTTCTTACTGTTCTGTTCCTGACTTCGTGTTAGAAGAGATCGTTTTATCCTAGGGGAATAAATTCCTTTAGGACAGCATTTTTTGCAACTCGATCTTTGTTTATTCTCAAAAAAATTCCAACAATCACAACCTTTAAAGAGCAAAGGAAGATTATGACGACCATTTCAATGCTAAAAAGAACAGACCAAAAAAGCCATATGATCACAAGATGGATCAAAAGGGAGTCCAAAATCTCGTAAAGCAAGTCATCGCCGATTAAAATACTCTTAAAAACTATTTTATGTTTTCCACAAGCATTTTTCTAACATATCTTTAAATGTGATTTTTAATAAAACTAGTAGAAATCATGTTTACCTAAAAATATTTCTTAAAAAAATAAAAAAAGTTTAAGTTCAATTTGATAACAAGCCAATAGAAGAAAAAAAATACTCTCTCAACTTTCCAATCGAGTATGTCATCTCGATCTTTTAGCCTGGGTGGTAAGGGTCTTCCTCATCATATCAGTGGCTTCAAGTAAGTCTTTTCTTATTATTTTTTCGAATCTTGATTATTGGTTTTTCTATATCAACTAGGATTCTACTATTATTATCGTCTATAGATTTGATTTTGCTATCTTTTTAAATTTAAAATCCTTATCTGAAGTGGTCGGCCTCTACAACTGCAATTCAATTGCAAATTTATTTTTACCCAATCTCTTTATCCCATGTTTCACCTTTAGAATTAGAGTCCTACCCAAATTACTCTACCCAGTATTTTTGCCGTAACAGATGGCTTTAAATCTTTTTAAGCGTACAACATAGTATTGCCACAGATCCTATTTGCGTTTACAACCTCTAACCTTCTCCTTTTTTCTTTCGCTCTGCCAACTTTTCACACGCTTCCTCCTTAAGAGAATTGAGAAATAGCTAGGATTTTCAATGACAAGGGGTAGTAGATCGAGTCTGTCGATTAGTGACTCAGATTCAATTAGCAGCTCTGAGTCAAAGATGGTTGTCGTAGGATTAGAGCAGGGGAGGGGAGGAGAGTCTCTTGTGGATGAGTTAGTGGGCAGGTTGACCAAAGTGGTGTTAGAAAGTGATTTAGTGGATCAGTTATAGGAAGGTGGGCAAGCTTTAATTGAATTTGAAACTAAATTTATTCAATTTGTTAAAGACTTTACTGGGAGCAGAATGAGGGAATTGGGGAGTGGAAAGGACGTGGCAGTTGGGCTCGGTAATGGGTTGGGAACATGGAGAGGGTAAGAGACGCAGGCCGAATTTGGGGTGGGGCTTGGTGGGCCGCATGGTATTTTGGGTAAGGGAGCAGACGGGCTTTGAGCCCACGTAGTGGCTGAACCAGCTGGTCCGATTGGAGCTGGGCTGGGCAGTGACGGGCTTGAGTTTGGGTTGGGTGTGAAAGTAGATGGGATTTGGGCCCAGGTAGCAGGTCATAGGGTTAGCCCGATAGGAAAAGGGGATGGGCTGGTGATACGAGCCCAGCCCTAGATGAGCCCAAGCCCACGCGTGGCCCGACCACTAGAAGCCAAGCCATGATCGCATTGCTCATGAAGACCCTAAGGACCGAGGAAAGCCACTCGAAGACCGTGGAGCGTTGGAGCCTATGCGTCCAAGCCAATGACTCGACTCGCAGCCTCACGCTCGAGTTCGAGTCCTATCGCAAGACCAAGGCCACACCCAACGCCTTGGCCTCGGCTCGCAGCCTCACGCCCGAGTCCGAGCGCTATCGCAAGCCCAAGGTCGCACCCAACGCCTTGGCCTCGGCTCGTAGCCTCACGCCCGAGCCCGAGTCCAACATGAAGGTCGCGCCTTCGACTAGTCTCAAGGCCGCGCCTTTGGCCAGCCTCAAGGCCACGCCTCGGCCTTTGGCCAGCACCTAGACCCATCAAAGCCAAGCCCATACCCAAGGCCGTGCCCTTCAAGTTAAGACCCCTTTTGTCCAAAGGGTAGTATGGGTTTTTACCTTGTAAATATCAACGCTATAAATAGAAGGGCTTAGCCTTCTATTTTCCTGGCTTTTGATTTTGAGAGTTCTCTCTTGAGCCTTAAGATGCCTAGCTCAACATTAGGGATCCTAGATCCGAGTCTCCTTTTTGCGTTTCCTTCTTGAGTGTTGTAATGGCTTGAACGTCTTCCTTAAGCCTTGTTCATATATAAAACATCTCATCTCGCTTCCCTTCAAATATTGTCCGCTGCAACTCCTTAGAATCCAAACACCATCTTCGTTCCAACGATCCAACCATCCGATCGTCGAGCCAACCGAGCCCGAGACTAGATCCGGGCTCCAGCCAGACACGTCCGAGCCTCCTACGGCGCTTGGACCGTATCAAGTGGTAGCGGAGCCCAGCTGTCTCACAGTTGCCGTTCTCATCATTGGGAGGTATTTTCCACGATTTAAGATCCACCCTAAGTCATTTTAAGCTTTTCTCGGCCACTTGGGTATTTTTGAGTTTTTGACCATTTTTCCTTGATTGATCCATGTCAAACACCTTTGATCTTGCGTGATGTGTTTGTGGTAGGATTAAATATGCATTTCTCCATCTCTTTCATCCAAGAACATTTTGGTGTTCTTAAGGCTTTTAAACGCACCACAAAAATGAGCCAAGTGTCCTAGGGTACATTTGTCTTCTTGTGTGAGTCATAGGAGTGAGTCACCTTGCATGTGCATAGGGCGGCCGTCAACCCTAAAATCCTATAGCACACCCTAGACAAATCGTTTATAACCACACCTCCTTATCATGACATCATTGATACCCACACTTGTCCTTATCACCTAAAGACCCATCAATCATTGATACATCCGGGTTCTTATCACACACACACCTACTTCTTATCACTATCACTTATCACGTGTACGTATCACTTGTACACTACAAGTCTTTCACCATTAGTCCATACTTGTCATACACCTTGGAGCTCTCTTGCACTCAAAAAAAAAAATTAGAATTCAAAAAAAAAAATTAGAATTCAAAACAAAAGAAGAGATTTAAAAAATAAATAAATGTTGCAAGCAAGTCAAAGCAAGGGACTTGAGGTAGTAAGCACCGAAAGCTAAGGAAGTGCGTGTGAGCATGGATCATTGGGCATTTGGTCTTTAGTAACTACAATTGGGTGGCCTTCGTTATTTATTTCTTTTCCGTTTAGTCTCTTGAGTAGTTCATGCTTGCTTTCCTTTTGTGTCTTTGGTATTTCTTGTTTGTTTCCCATATTACTTCTACTCTAGGCCTAAGGTGCGCATCATTGCGACGTTGTGAGCCACACTAGGCCTTTCTGTGCCTTTACTTCACTCCCTAGTTGTCTTTGCGTGCCCCACTTTTTGCCTTAGAGTCTAGTTGTTCTAAGCTGGTTTGGGGATTGAGAAAGAATAGAGAGACGTGAGAAGGGAAGCTTGATAGAGAGAGGAGCGAAACACGAGCGGAAACACGAGAGGGAGAGAACTAATGTTTATTTCTATCGATATTTCTGTGTTTGTTCACTATGCAGGTACGTTTAGTTATGACCAACAACCGAGTCCACTCTACGGGCTCAAATGACTCGGTCCACGGGGAGGACCAAGGGGAAAACTGAGGGGAAACCATGCCCCAATCGGAACTAGCTATCCTCTTGGCACGGATGGACGAAAGGGACGCGCGGAGGGATGCGCAGATGGCTAAGCTGATGGCAGACATGCAGGCGCGCGAGGACGCCAAGTTTGAAAGGTTCATGGCAGCCTTCACATCGAGGCCACAACCCCTAGTCCAGCCACCACCCGTAGCCGAGCCCCCATCCCCATCGGGACCTCCACCACCAACCGACCCACCACAACCCACCAAACAACCACCTTATCAACCACCACACCACCTTGACCGCCTAAAGCAACCCGCAACCTACTTCCACCAAACAACACAACCAAAGAACCCCAAAGATGTTGACTACTATGCCTTCAATCCACACCGCCCGATGTATGAGGAAGAAAGGGCCGAGAGCCTTGCGAGCGGCGACGAGGTGGAATTACATGGGCCTCGCTTGGGGCGTCTCCCTCACATGAGTCCTTTTACCGACCCACCGCCCACGCATCCCCATTCCGAACCGCCACCTAGAATGTCCCATTTCCTGGACACCACCGTGCAAGCCACCCGAAACACCGAACCCAACCTACCACTATACTGAGTCAATGACTTTGCACCTCCTCGACCACCACCTAGACATGAGGTTTTGGGGCATCCAAGACCACATGAACCACCCATAGAGCCACCGGGGCATCCAGAGTATGAAGAGCTGAACGGGGGAAAAGGAAATAGGTATCAACAGGAGATGGGGGACAACTGCAACCCAAAGATCGACTTTCCTAGTTTTGATGGCCAAGAGGGACCCGAAGCCTATTTCGATTGGGAAAATAAGATGGAGCGTGTGTTCGCTTGTTATGATTACTCGGAAGAGAAGAAGCTTAAGCTAGCCGTGGTGTAGTTGACCGACATGGCTATTAAATGGTGGGACCGCATATTGATCACGAGAAGGCTTGAGGGGCTAAGAGCCATGACCACATGGGGCGAACTCCTAACTGAAATGCGTCGGAGGTTTGTCCCGCCCTACTACATCAGAGATCTACACATCCGCCTCCAAAGCTACCGCCAAGGGTTCAAGAGTGTGGACGATTACTACAACGAGCTCATGACACTGATCATAAGGGCCGAGCTCCGAGAGACCGCCGAAGCCACCATGGCTCGCTTTGTGGCCGGTCTACACACGGAGATCACCGAAACTTTAGACTTCTGATAACTATTCATATACCCCCAGGGCATTTTAGTCCTGACAGGAGGTACCATCATCTTCAGCTGCTGTAGGGTCTGCCTGGCCTCTTGCTAGTCCTGCTACCGGGGGGGGGGGGGGGGGGGGGGGGGGGGGTCATCCAGTACGATATGGCGCTTATTCCCACACCCGGTAGGCCATACGTGTCAGCATCCCAAGATAGTGCTCTCTACCAAATCTCCTATAAATACCCCCCTAGGTAGAAAGGGGGGGGGGGGGGGGGGGGACTCTCTCTCTACGCTCTCTCACTACTCTCTCCCTCATACTTCTCCTTTACCATACGATCTATCACTGATACTGTTACTGACTTGATCGTCGGAGTATCTGCGCTGGGGACCCCCTCCGGCGCCTTGCAGGTGTACCAGCAACGTGGACTACCCCTAAGAAATGAAGATCTCCAGGATCCTTCCTACCCCGGGTACAATCTCATCCGATTATTACCAAAATGGTGCTTTCATTGAGAGCATTTAGATCTTCAAGTGAGTTCCTTGAGATCTAAAGGCTCTCCTTTCCGTATGCATATTTATCTCCATCATTGCTGCTGGTTTTTCTGGTTATGGATTTACATATGATTCAAGTTCTGTTCGGATCCCATGAGATGAATTTATATGATCAATTATTATTGTGGTACACCAAAAGAGACCAGATATGGAAAAGAAAAACAAAGAGGGAGAGAAACAGTAGTATATATTGTTATTGTGTGCTAAGAAAATCAGATCTGGAAAGGAGGAAACAATTAAAGGTGATATTTGAGCTTCTGGGAAAAAGACGAAAGATGTCGCTTGTGTGTTAGGGAGTGACGTCATGCGTGACCTGGGAGGGGGTGTCGTTCTAGCATCTGTCGCCCTATGTTATCGGGTGTCACTTCGTTATCGGGTGTCGCCCTAGCATCTGCCGCCCTATGTTATGGGGTGTCGCCCTAGCATCTATCGCCCTATGTTATCGGGTGTCGCTTCGTTATCGGGTGTCGCCCTAGCATCTGTCACCCTATGTTATCGGGTGTCGCTTCGTTATCGGGTGTCGTCCTAGCATCTGTCGCCCTATGTTATCAGGTGTCGCTTCGTTATCGGGTGTCGCCCTAGCATCTGTCGCCCTATGTTATCGGGTGTCGCTTTGTTATCAGGTGTCGCCCCTGCCGTTGTCGCCCTAGCAGCTTCCTCCGTATTGTCAGCTGCATTTCTCTATGTAGCTGCCATGTAGCTGCCTCCATGTAGCTATCGCCGTGTTGTCAGCTGCTTGTTGCCCCCTTGCCATGTTATCAGAAGTCTCAGGACTTTTAGCATTAGCGCCCAGAAAAGTGCATTGCTGGCCAGTCATATCAGGTTTCGCGGGGAAAATCATATCTTTTCCATGCGTACTCAGAATTCTGTGTGTGATAGCTCGATTCGAAGGCAATTTGATGGGCTACAATTCTTGTCAAGGAATCTCTGTGAGATATTGACGTTAACTGGGCGTTATCGAGATTCAAAGTCTGGGTTTGAGATTCATGACGCCAGCTATATTGGGTTTCACGAAAAAATTCATATCTTCTTCGTACGTGCTCGGATTTTTCTGGACAGTAGCTCGATTTCAAGATAATTTAAAGGGATACAATTATTATGAAGACATCTAAGCGAGATATCGACGTTTACCAAGCGCGACTGAGCCTCAAAGTGACGCCACTAATTTGGGTGAGACTAAATTCCTCAGCTACAGTCTGGTTACTGTCCGACTCTTCAGAATATCACTTGGTTACAGCTGGATTCTTCAGTCACAATGTGAATTCTTCAGCTACAGCCTGATTTTTTAACTACAGTTAGTCTGATTATCCAGCAGTTATCTGGTTGCAGCCTAGTCCTGCTTTATATCTGGTTGTCTATATGTCATCAATTTTCTACTACTACTACAGTTACGAAGCAAAAGTCAATCTATCGGGTGAATAGCCACCCCGGATGAATATTTATATGATTCCTCGGGTGAATATCTACCTGATTCCTCGAGTGAATATTTACCCCGGATGAATATTTATATGATTGATCGGGTGAATATCTACCCCGCTGGAGAATCCCTCATAATATCGTGTGCCCATCCTCTCATCACCCAAAAAGGTCTCCAACGACATGTCATTCTCCTTCGTAAATGCAAGGAAGGGAACGGGAATTAAACAACGGCCGAGTTCCTTGTTTATTCCCCTAAGGTATCACTATTACCTTTAACATTATCACATTCTCCTTACCTCTATATTCAATATTTTCACTGTCCTTAACATTCTTAGAGGAATCTAACTAGAATTAGCAGACTCTGTTAGTGTATTTGTACAGCTAACAGTGCAGGTACTCAAGTGGAGTACAGATTGAAATCCTGGGGAATGTGAAAGCGTGCAATATTGCAGGTAGCTACGACATAAAACCGCACAATTTGTAGGTGGCCTATAGTGTAACGCCGCGTCAATATTGCAGGTAGCTCCGAGCAACGTAAAACTGCGTCAATATTGCAGGTAGCTATGGCGTAAAACCGCACAAATTATAGGTAGCTTATGGCGTAAAACCGCGTCAATATTGCAGAAGGCTTACAACAAGGCCAGATCCAACGAGCTTGGATGGAAAAAGTGACATCAACGACACCCCGATATGTGCGGGTGAAAGCCTCTAAGGGTAACTAGTATTTGAAATTACATCATTCTAGAATTTGACATGCCGTGGCATATGCTCTAACAATTATTTTGGAGATATCTCTTGTGTTTCTTTGTTGGTTGTCTGTGGTGTGCAGATAACAGGAAAAAGGAGGTGTTGGGAGTGAAAAGTCCTATCCTTGTGGTAGATCGGGCTAATACAGACGGGCCACCAAGACGAGGCACGCCCCGACGACCCTAGAAATATATGGTGCTGGAAGTGAAAAGTTCTAGCCTTGTGAGGCCGGCCTTGATCAGGCGGCTCATTAAGATGAGACACGCTCCAGCACTGTCGGGAGTGAAAAGTCCTATCCTGGGGATACCCAGAAGAGGCACGCCCCGACTCCCCTAGGAGTGTAAAGTCCTATCTTTGTGACAACCCGTGCTCACATAGGCGGTTGTTCACTAAGTGAGGCACGACCCCAGGGAAGATAAAAACTCCACCCCGAAAGTGAAAATCCTATCCTTACGATGGTGACGCTAACACAGGCACATCGTTAAGACGGGGTACGTTTCGAGGTGCGAGGTGACAACGCTAGGAAGTAAAAAGTCCTATCCTCGTGATGGCCGGCCTTGATCAAGCGGCTCACTGAGATGAGGCACTTTCTCGGCCAATTGAGGAAATATAAGAAGTCACGATACCCCAGCAAGTAACCGGAAGGAACAAACCCGGTGAAGTTTGGCTGGATGAGTATGTGACACGAGCGACATCTTGGGGGGGATCGCGCCAAGTGAGCTTGGAGAATACGCGGCAACACCCCAAGGTAATTAAGATATTTTATCAGATGTCGCTACTAACATAAACAATAAGTGAGAATGTGCAGGGACATTGTGGAAACAATGAAGAGATTGACGCCCGTGCAGGCGATGGTATTATGTGGCCTATCATCGTGGCAAGTATACTATTAGTGACCTATGTTCCTGTCATCCTGGCATGCCGTCATGTTATCAGCATGCCTCTATGTCATCAGCGGCCTCCTTGTCAGGCGCCGCCATGTTATCAGCATGCCTCTATGTCATCAGCGGCCTCCTTGTTAGGCGCCGCCATGTTATTAGCATGCCTCTATGTCATCAGCGGCCTCCTTGTTAGGCGCCGCCATGTTATCAGCATGCCTCTATGTCATCAGCGGCCTCCTTGTTAGGCGCCGCCATGTTATCAGCATGTCTCTATGTCATCAGCGGCCTCCTTGTCAGGTTCCCCCATGTTATCAGCATGTCTCTATGTCATCAGCGGCCTCCTTGTCAGGCGCCGCCATGTCATCAGGTGCCGCCATGTTATTAGTGGCCTCCTTGTCAGTAGCTGCCTCCATGTCATTGGTATTGCATACCAGAACTGTTTTCGGTTGGGCTGTGGGCACATAGTTATTGTCGATTTCGTCAACAGTTTTTGGTTGGGCTCTGAGTCTTGAGGCATTTCCTCTCGTCACCTCTAGTCCATCACCGCCGTATTCCCTCTCTGCATGAAGAATAAATCTTCATTTTCTACTTTGGTTGTGGCTATGTCTTGGCATTTTCTCGCAAGCCAACCAGATTAACGAAGCAACAATCCGCAAACATGACAACCTAACGGCTTCTGACAAGCTAGCGGCATCTCCAACTCATTCCTTGGACACTCGACACTGTCCATGCCGCCCCTAGCCTGGCGGCAAGCCCTGGGATGGTCGACCTCAGCTGGAGGGCTCTCACGTGACACCTACCTCTACAATCGGAGTTATCTCATCCCAGGTCATGCCTGACGCCACTCGAAAGGACCTTAGCGTTATCTGCCAGAGATAGCGCCTATAGAGCTTTGGCAAGAATCTACGGCGTGGGCATCAAAGGACACAAAGGAACTCGAAGACTTTTACAAGCCTGCCGTGACGCAGAAGAGATAGCATTCATCCAGATACCGAGAATGGAGCCCTTGGTAAACACTCGGGCTCATTCTCGGTTGGGCTTATGATAACTATTCATATACCCCCAGGGCATTTTAGTCCTAACAGGAGGTACCGTCATCTTCAGCTATTATAGGGCCTGCCTGGCCTCCTGCTAGTCCTACTACCGGGGGTGGTCGACTTCAGCGGGCCCCCCCATCCAGTACGATATGGCGCTTATTCCCACACCCGGTAGGCCATACGTGTCAGCATCCCAAGATAGTGCTCTCTACCAAATCTCCTATAAATACCCCCCTAGGTAGAAAAGGGAGGGGGGGACTCTCTCTCTCTCACTAGAGACTCTCTCTCTACGCTCTCTCACTACTCTCTCCCTCATACTTCTCCTTTACCATACGATCTATCACTGATACTGTTACTGACTTGATCGTCGGAGTATCTGCGCCGGGGACCCCCTCCGGCGCCTTGCAGGTGTACCAGCAGCGTAGACTACCCCTCAGAGATGAAGATCTCCAGGATCCTTCCTACCCCGGGTATAATCTCATCCGATTATTACCAACTTCCATACCTATGCCGACATCACCGAATTGCACCACCTCGCCACCAAGATTGAGAGACAAGTAAAACGTAAGTCCAAGTCTACACCCCATACCCCGTCTTCTACCCCTTCTAACATCTACAAGAAGTCGTGGCAAAACCTTAGCAAAGCACCCTTCGCCACACCAAACACTCACCGAACCCCACAACCCACACCAAACTCTCACCGAGCCCCACAACCCAAACCGAACACACCCCCAAACCCGACACCACAAAGGCCAGCCCCAAACACCAACCAACCCACAAGAGCCCGCAACCGAGACATCATATGTTTTAAGTGCGGAGGAAGAGGCCATATGAAGGCCGAATGCATCAATCAGGTAATGATGATCCAAAAGGATGGGGGCGAATGGATTAGTGAGGGTGACGAAGAGGAGGAAGAAAGCCCAGGGGAGAATGAAGAGGGAGAGAGTTACCCTAGTGATGCGGATGAAGAGTATGACTACGTAGAGGTGCCGCAATGCTTGTTAGTAAGAAGGGCCTTGAGTATTAAAGGAAAGGAGGAGGATTCCTCCCTAGCCCAACGGGAAAATCTGTTTCATACAAGGGGAATTGCCCACGGCATGGTGCTGTCCATTATTATTGACAACGGGAGTTGTGCCGACGTGGCTAGCACCCTTCTAGTTCATTCCTTGGGATTGCCGACCACCAAACACCCCCACCCCTATGTCTTGAACTGGTTTAATGACAGGAGCAAGGTCAAGGTCCAACGGCAAGTGCTTGTGGCCTTTAACATCGGCGGTTATGTGGACCAACACCTTTGTGATGTGGCGCCGATGCAAGCGAGCCACTTGCTCCTCGGCCGGCCATGACAATACGATCGAAGGGCAATTCATGACGGGTTCAAAAATAATTACAAACTTGAGCATGAGGGTCGCAAGTTTTTAATCCCACCGTTGGCTCCGAGCCAAGTCTTTAAGGACCAACTCAAACTTGAGAAGTCATGCGCCACTTTTAAGATCTCATCTTCACTTCATGGAAAGAAAGAAAGTGAGTGGAGTGGAGAGAAGAAAATAAGCGGGAAAAAGGGGGTAAAAATCGGGCATGAAAAGAGTGAGCATACGCCGAGAGAAGAAAGTGAGTTGAAGGGAGTGAAAAAGGGAGAGTCGAGTGGAAAGACCAAACTTGAAAAAAATAAGCAAGTGTGTGAGGTCTTTAGCAAGACAATGGGGGAGCGGAAAGTGAGCTTGATGGCCAAGGGGAGAGATTTAAGGCTTGCATCCTCATTCATTTTAAACCTTTGGCTTTGACTAACACTAACACCTCTTTGCCGAAAATGATTGCACCTCTTTTGCTAGAGTTCCAAGACGTGGTCCCTAAGGAGCTCCCGGATGGTCTACCGCCCATGAGGGGAATCGAGCACAAGCTTGACTTTGTGCCCGGTTCCACCTTGCCAAATAGACTCGCATACCGGTGCAACCCGAAGGAAACCCAAGAATTACAAAGCCAAATCGATGAGTTGTTAGCCAAAGGGTTCATCCGAGAAAGCCTATCGCCCTGTGCCGTACCAGTCATCCTAGTGCCGAAGAAAGATGGGAGCTGGCGCATGTGCATGGACTGCCGCGCCATGAACAAAATCACTATAAAGTATTCGCATCCAATCCCTCGTTTAGATGATATGCTAGATGAATTGTGTGATGCGAAAATGTTTTCCAAAATCGACCTTGTCAGTGGTTACCACCAAATTAAAATGAATGAAGAAGATCAATGGAAAACCGCTTTTAAGACTAAGTTTGGACTTTACGAGTGGTTAGTAATGTCGTTTGGCTTAACCAACGCGCCAAGTACTTTCATGCGCTTAATGAACCATGTCTTGAGGCCCTTCATAGGTCGTTTTGTGGTGGTCTATTTCGATGACATACTTGTTTATAGCATTTCACCCCAAGAGCATCTAGATCATTTGTATCAAGTTTTCCTAACCTTGCGTGTGCATAAGTTTTTTGTGAAACTTGCAAAATGTGAATTCTGCTTGGAAGAAGTGCACTTTTTGGGCTTTGTTGTAGGTGCCGAAGGGTTAAAGGTGGATGAGGAAAAGGTGAAAGCCATCGCCGAATGGCCTACCCCTACCAACGTAGGAGAGATCCGATCCTTTCATGGCCTAGCGGGCTTCTACCGCCGCTTCGTGAAGGATTTCTTGACCATCGTCGCGCCTCTCAACGAGCTCACCAAGAAAGAGGTTCCTTTTGTGTGGGGGGAGGAGCAAGAAAAGGCTTTCAAGACCCTAAAAGTGAGACTCACCTCTAGCCCGGTGCTAGTCCTTCCAAACTTTGAAAAGACTTTCGAAGTAGAGTGCGATGCCAGCGGCATTGGCATTGGGGCCGTGCTAGTCCAAGAAATGAGACTCGTAGCCTTTTTCAGTGAGAAACTCAAAGCCGCCCAGCTGAACTATTGTACGTATGACAAGGAGCTGTATGCGTTGGTTCGGGCCCTCACGATTTGGGAGCATTACCTAGTCCCGCGGGGATTCGTGGTCCACACCGACCACTTGAGTCTCAAATACCTCAAGGGCCAAGGCAAGCTAAACAAAAGGCACGCGGCATGGATGGAGTTCATCGAGCGTTTCTCCTACCACATCAAATACCTCAAGGGGAAGGATAACGTGGTAGCCGATGCGCTATCATGAAGGTACGCACTCCTTACTTCCTTACACTCACGTCTTCTTGGTTTTTCTCACATTACTACCTTGTATGCTGAAGACGTAGATTTTCATGAATTGTTTCGAGCGTGTGCCAATGGTGTGTTTGAGCATTATGTTTTGAATGATGGATTTCTATTCCGAAAGGGCAAACTTTGCATCCCTACATGTAGCACACGAGAGTTATTAGTGAGGGAAGCACACGGGGGAGGATTAATGGGACACTTTGGGGTGGAGAAAACACTCACTACACTGAAGGAACATTTCTATTGGCCTAGAATGAAAGAGTTAGTGTCGCATGTTGTTGCCTCTTGCATTGCTTGTAAACGAGCTAAGACCAAAAACATTCCCCATGGGCACTATATGCCTTTGCCCGTAGCATCACACCCATGGTGTGATATTTCCATGGATTTCGTCCTAGGTCTCCCACGCGCCAAACGCGGCAAAGATGCCATTTTTGTGATTGTTGATCGTTTTTCTAAAATGGCCCACTTTGTCCCTTGTCACTCTACTTGTGACGCGTCCTATGTCGCTTATTTGTTCTTTCGTGAGGTTGTCCGATTGCATGGTATGCCGCGAACCATAGTAAGTGATAGAGATAGCAAGTTCTTAGCGCATTTTTTGAGAGTCTTGTGGGCCAAGTTGGGCACCAAACTCCTTTTCTCCACCTCGTACCATCCTCAAACGGATAGGCAAACCGAGGTTGTCAACCGAACGCTAGGAAACATGTTGCGTATGCTGATTAAGCAAAACCCCAAGTCGTGGGAAGAATGCATTCCTTTCATTGAATTTGCTTATAACCGCACAATGCACTCTACCACTCGTTTTTCTCCGTTTGAGCTTGTCTATGGGTTCAAACCACTCACCCCCATAGACTTGCTCCCTTTACCTTTGACCGCTTGTGCTAGCTTAGATGGGAACGCCCGAGCTGAATTGGTGGGGAAAATGCAGACTGAGGCCAAGGCACAGATTGAGGCCCTCAACGCCAAGCTCGTTAAGAAACGAGACGACGGCCACCGCATTCGCTCCTTTGAAGTAGGCGAGTGGGTTTGGGTACATTTGGCCCAGCCCCAGATGAGCCCAAGTCCACGCGTGGCCCGACCACTAGGAGCCAAGCCATGAGGGCATTGCTCATGAAGACCCTAAGGACCGAGGAAAGCCACTCGAAGACCGTGGAGTGTTGGAGCCTATGCGTCCAAGCCAATGACTCGACTCACAGCCTCACGCTCGAGTCCGAGTCCTATCGCAAGACCAAGGCCACACCCAACGCCTTGGCCTCGGCTCGCAGCCTCACGCTCGAGTCCGAGCACTATCGCAAGCCCAAGGCCGCACCCAACACCTTGGCCTCGGCTTGCAGCCTCACGCCCGAGCCCGAGTCCAGCATGAAAGTCGCGCCTTCGACCAGTCTTAAGGCCGCGCCTAAGCCCAGCACCAAGGTCGCGCCTTCGGCCAGCTTCAAGGCCACGCCTCGGCCTTTGGCCAGCACCTAGGCCCATCAAAGCCAAGTCCATACCCAAGGTCGTGCCCTTCAAGTTAAGACCCCTTTTGTCCAAAGGGTAGTATGGGTTTTTACCTTGTAAATATCAATGCTATAAATAGAAGGGCTTAGCCTTCTATTTTCCTGGCTTTTGATTTTGAGAGTTCTCTCTTGAGCCTTAAGCCGCCTAGCTCAACATTAGGGATCCTAGATCCGAGTCTCCTTTTTGAGTTTCCTTCTTGAGTGTTGTAATGGCTTGAACGTCTTCCTTAAGCCTTGTTCATATATAAAACATCTCATCTCGCTTCCCTTCAAATATTGTCCGCTGCAACTCCTTAGAATCCAAACACCATCTCCGTTCCAACGATCCAACCATTCGATCGCCTAGCCAACCGAGCTCGAGACTAGATCCGGCCTCCAGCCAGACACATCCGAGCCTCCTACGACGCTTGGACCGTATCACTAGGCCTAGGAATTGTTAAGGGGGCAGCTTTGGTCAAAGAGGTGGAGGAGGATCCGAAGGAAGATCCGGACATTTCTAGCCCTCTGTCATCTGCCCCTACAGACACAGGGAGCTCTCTAAATGTTGCGGAACTAATTAAGGGGGCACAGAGACATGAGGACACAGTATCGGGACGGGACTGGAGAAGGGGGTTTTGTGGTGCCAGAGTAATTCGCACAACCCGGAAAAGTGTGCGGAGACTTGTGGACCCACTAGATCAAAATAAGAAATTTGGCGGAGCTATGCCTCGATGTAGATTCTCGTTGAAGAGAGTTTTGGGAGATCGGGAGGATGAAGATCTTGGTGATCCACCATTCGCTTTGCACAAGAAGGAGAAAATTATGCATTGGGATGGGGATGAAGTTACTAGACCGGCGGCAATTGCAGAGCAACCCCTCCCAGAGCCATGAGTATCCTATTATGGAACTGTCGGGGGCTTGGGAACCCTCAGGCGAGTGCAAACTTTTCGAAGTTGTTAGGATTAGAGCTCCCAACTTTAATTTTTCTATCTGAAATAAAATTATACGCAAATGAGTTTTAAAAATTTAATAAAAAATGGTCGTTTCCTTATGCTCTTATTATTGACTGTGAGGGTAACACTAGGAGAAGTGGATTGGCTTTGCTGTGTAGGACGAATATTTCTGTAAATGTATTACAGTGTGATGCCCATTGTATTGATATCGAGTTATTAAATGTTCTGACAATTGCCCCCCTTGGAGATTTACTGACATCTATGGTTAGCCAAGTATGGTGGATAAACATAAGACATGGGATATGCTTAGAAGTATAAGGGATAAGAGTTCACTCCCGTGGCTCTGTGTAAGGGACTTTAATGAAGTCATGTGGGGGCATGAGAAATTGGGTGGTCTGGCAAAATAGTTTAATGATATGGATGCATTTCGGTGCGCTCTAGACTATTGTGACCTTATAGACCTAGGTTTCTTGGGGCCCAAATTTACCTAGTGTAACAATTAAAGGGGAAATGACACAATCATGGAGAGACTGGATAGAGGGACAATGAATGAGCAGTGGATGAGCTATTTTCCCGACGCCGCTATTAAACACCTCCCCCGCTTTAGATCTGATCATTGCCTTATTCTGATTCAGTTGTCCCCTAGAGTTGACATACCGTCAAGAGGGAAAGTGTTTCAGTTTGAGGCGGCCTGACTGAGGGAAAAGTCATGTTTTGACTTTTTTTAAAATGATGTGGAGTGGGAGGGAACTCCAGGAGAATGAGGAGTTGCTAGATAAACGTTTAGAACATTGTGGGGTAGAGTTGTATCATTGGAGCAAGGAGGTTTTTGGAAACGTGCACAGATCCATTGTTCTAAAAATAGAGCAGTTGGGATGGCTCCAGAATCAACCGGTCTCAGACTCCACCCTCGATGAGATTGAGAATGTTGGAAAGGAGGTTGAGGAACTCATTCATCGAGAGGAGGTGATGTGGAAACAACGATCACGAGTCCTTTGGCTCGAAGAGGGGGATAGGAACACAAAATTCTTCCATGCCTGAGCTTCACAACGAAAGAAGAAGAATACAATTCAGAGAATCCAAGATGAGTTGGGTAGGTAGAGGGAGTCTCGAGAGGAAGTAGAGGGGATATTCCTAGAATATTATAAGTCTATATTCTCTTCTGGAGGAAGTGACCCATCCTCAAATATCTTACAAACCATAACCCCCCGTGTTTCCCATTCAATGAATTTGAATCTTGATCGGGTTTTCACAAAAGATGAAGTTTTTAAAACTCTAAAGCAGATGCATCCCACGAAGGCCCTTGGGCTAGACGGAATGTCTCCGCTATTTTTTCAAAAAATTTGGCCTTTTTTAGAAAATCCTATTTGCAAAGTTGTTCTTGGAATCTTGAATGATGGGGAAGACCCTGGCTACCTCAATCATACCTTTATCACCCTTATTCCTAAAGTAGTTAATCCCTCAAAATGCTTCCAGTTTCGCCCGATTATCTTATGTAATGTCGTCTTCAAGCTGATAACCAAAGTTCTTATGAATTGCCTGAAATAAATCCTGCCAAGCATAGTCACAGAAAATCAAAGTGCTTTTATTCTGGGAGACTCATTACTGACAATGCTCTGATAGCCTAAGAGATTTTCCATGGGATGAACACAAAACGATCTGGTCAAGGATGGATGAGTGTCAAGTTGGATATGAGTAAGGCCTATGATAGGGTGGAGTGGAACTTTTTGGAGGCAATCATGACCTGTATGGGTTTCTCGTCTAGATGGACATCTTTGGTGATGCGATGTGTCTCAACGATTTTCTACGCCATCCTTCTAAATGGGGCCCCGGGAACTACTTTCTATCCAGAGAGGGGCCTCCGGCAGGGGGATCCGTTGTCCCCATATCTATTTGTGCTTTGTGTTGAAGGCCTTTCAAAGATGCTTTAGACTGCAACCTCGACTAACAGGATACATGGATACAGAGTCTGTCCGGGCAGCCCACATGTCAGTCACTTGTTCTATGCGGATGACAGTCTCATTTTTTGTGAAAGCGGAGGAAAGTGAGGCAGAAGTCATTAGCTCCATCTTGAAGGAATATAAGGAAGCCTCTGGCCAGAAGATAAATTTAGAAAAATCGGAAGTGTGCTTCAGCAAAAACATAGGCCAAGACGCCAGAACTCGGGTGAAAGCAAGGTTAGGAATGGTGGAGACAAAATCCCATGCCAGGTACTTGGGGATTCTAGTGTCTTTTGGTCCCGCTAAGAAAGGGATGCTCACATCGATACGGGATAGGATTTGCAAGAGACTAGGGGGGTGGAAAGAGAAAAAGTTATCCTAGGCAGGGTGAGAAGTTCTGATTAAATCGGTCATCCAGTCCATTCCAATGTATATGATGAGCTGTTTTGAGATCTCAATCTCCATCTGTGAGGACGTGGAAAAGACGACAAGAAGATTCTGGTGGGGGGGGGGGAGAATTCTGAGGAGCTTAAGATGCACTGGGTGTCTTGGGACAAGCTTTGTAGATCTAAGGAGGTGGGAGGATTAGAGTTTAGGAAAGTTAGAGAATTTAATCTTGCGCTTCTAGCCAAACAAGGAATGCGGCTGCATAAATACCCAAACTCTTTGCTCTCCAAAATCTAGAAAGCCCAGTACTTTCCCTACTCAGATTTCCTGGAGGCAGGTATGGGCTCTTACCCTAGTTACGTTTGGCGGAGCACTCTGGTAGGAAGAGTTGTGCTTCATAAAGGTTGCTTCTAGAGGGTAGGGAATGGCAAACGAATACGGATATGGAAAGTTTCGTGGCTTTCGCCAGTTGCGAATGGGATGATCTCAGCGCCGGTTATGTGCCTCGATAAGGAGACAACAGTGGCTGAGCTTATTGATAGGGAACGACAGTGCTGGAAGACTGACCTAGTGGAGTAACTCTTTCTACCACAGGAAATATCAGCAATATCAAGCCTACCGCTTAGTCAGACTGAGGTGAATGATACTCTTGTGTGGAAAGGAACTACAAATGGGAAGTATTCAGTTCGAAGTGGATACCATTGCCTAACATCGATAACACTGCATGAGTGCCTGGACTTCAGTAGAGGTTGGTGGAAATTCTTGTGGGGGCTATCTATCTCTCCAAAGTTTAAGAATTTCATGTGGAGGCTGGGTAGTGGCTCTCTCCCAACCAAACTAAACCTAGGGAGAAGAGGTGTATCGCTGGACCCAGTGTGTCCCTGTTGCAATGAGGAGGTTGAATCGACTCCACATTTGTTGTTGTCTTTCCCGTTTGCAAGGGAGGTATGGGGAAAGTTTGATTTCTGGGATAGGGTTCCGGGGCTGCAAGGAGACAATTGGGTGGATTGGCTAGCAGGGCTAAAGACATCATTGGATGAACCGGATATAGAGCAGCTCATCTCTATCCTTTGGTCTCTATGGACATCGAGGAACAACATGATCTTCCGCCAGTGCGATGAATCAATCCAAGAGGTAGTTATTCGAGACGGGAAATTATTTTCTGATTTCAAGGAGGCATGGTGTCCGCAGCACAGACCCGCTGCCCCGATTACCCAACCTGTCGATCCGAAATGGCAGCCTCCTAATACAGGGGTGGTAAAAGTGAACACGAATGTAGAGATATGGGCTACGAGAATTGGCTTGGGATTTATAGCTCGAGATGCGAGGGGTGAGACGGTGTTCTCAGGAGCAATTTACGTTCCGCATAGAACTGAGGTGCAAACAACGGAGGCATTGGCGCTTAGAGACGTTATAACGTAGGCTTGCTAATAGGGGTGTGACATGATTATAGTTGAGTCTAACTACTTACAGAACATCCTAGCCCTAAGCAATGGAGATTTCCCGTTAAGCTATGCGTGATTGGTGCTGGAGGAGGTGGCAAGCCTGGCTTCTACTTTCTATAGTTGCTCATTTATGCATACAAGACGGTCCACGAATATCCTAGCTCATAAGTTAGGCCAATTGGCTTTAATTTTCGGTTTAGGAAATGTATGGATAGGGGAATGGCTCGAGGCGATCGCGCTTTTTGTACTTGCAGATATGAGTTAATCCAATTCTATTTTCCTTTCAAATGAAAAATATTTCTTAAAAATGAAAAATAAAAAAATGTATTTACTAAGTTTTTGTTTTTAATATTTTTTCTTGAAAAATTAAATAATGTAAAAAAATATGATAAACCTCTTATGGTGATAGATGTAGTGCAATAGTAAAATGATAAACATAAAAAACATAATAAAAATACTAGTAATGATTCAAACCCAAATTTAAATCTCACCACCTATAAATAAATAAAAACATAAAAGACAAATAAGTTTAAAAAATAAAATATCGATCTACCTTAAATAAAGAGTCCTATGTTTTCAATTATTGAAAACAACTTCGATTATATTTCTATCTTTGTAAAAATAGTAAACTCAATTTCCTTGTAAAACAAAATTAAAAAACTACTAAGTAAACATGTTTTTGCAATTATTTTCTATTTCTTAGAAATATTTCTGAAAAATAAGAAAATTCTTTACAAATAAATATACCCTTTATTGTTAGAGAATAGTTCACTTCAAAGTCTTAAAACGACTATTGTCCAAGGTTGTTAAAATTAAAATTTCAAGTAGAAACAAAATGACTATTTAAAGTCGAAAATGTAAAATTGTAAGAGTTTATAAATTATAATTATTTAATAATTATATATGTATGTATTATCATCACATCAATTGAGTAAATAACTCATTTGTTCTGAGTTTTGCATGTTTTAATTAATTTGTAAAATGTTTTCAGCTTTTTCATTTGATTTAGTTTGAAACTGAGTTTCATTTTTAGTTTGAAACTGAGTTCAACTTTATCAAGCCAAGTTTGCAGATTTAAATTTTACTTACAATTCAACTTGTTTTCATAAAATGAAAATGTAAACTTGTAAAATTGGAGTAAACTCGGAATTTTAACAACTCACTTGTCCACGGGAATAAAACAGATATTTCTTTTAGAATGGTAAATTAATTTTGGAAGAAAACAAAAAGGAAATCTGAAAACGTAAGAGGACAACTTCCTTCCTATTCCCATCTCCCTCCTCTCCTTTTTATAGTTACAGAGTTGCGTTGTCCTCTCCTTCAAGAAAAATCCCCACCTCACCTCACCCGTAATAATTACTCAAAACCGCCATCCCACCTCGTCCTTCTCTTACATTTTTACCCTCAACCCCTCCAATTAATTACACTCCTTGCCACTCCACCCTTCACTATACTCCCGTGATCTCCTACTTCTCTACATTTCCTCCCTCTTCACCTTTTATCAACAATGTCGCTTTCCCTCTCTGCGGCTTTGCTTTCTGAATTGAGGCATCCGAAGATACGCTACTGCTTGGGGCGTTAACAGGGAGAGGAGCTAGGGTTTCGTCTCGGATCTGCGACTTGTTTCTTTTTTGTTCTGGATTTTTGATTTTGGTTGGTTGGGCAAAATGAACCGTAGCTTTAGAAGTCAGGACTCGAAGATGCAAATGCAAGCAGCTGCGGTAGGGAAGCAGAGGCAGCAATTGAGGGCGTCAATGGTGAAAGAGAAAGAAGATGAGTTGGCGTTGTTTCTTGAAATGAAGAAGCGCGAGAAGGAACACTGCAATCTTCTCATTAATAACGCAGAAGAGTTTGATGCTCCCTTGGGTATGTTTCCTTTTGGCTTCTTCTTTAGAAACTAGTAGGGGAAAGAAACCTGTACTGATCTAGTGATTGCTTACTTGTTTTGTTGAGTTAAATTTCAAAATAATCTTATATTTTGGTTATGTTTTTGTTGTTCCGCAAATTTGCAGGGTCAAATCCAGGGACTTCTCCGATATTTAACATTTCATCGTCCGCAGCGGTCCGGAAGACTGGTGCTGATGATTTTCTAAATTCTGAAAATGATAAGAATGATTATGACTGGTAATTTTCCTTCCTTTCTTCTGTTTTTAGAAGGTTTGGCTGATTTTTTTTTATGACTGGTAATTCTGCATGTCATAATGTGAAGCTGAAATTGACAACAGACCACTG
This sequence comes from Viola odorata, assembly GCA_963691705.1. Lineage (NCBI taxonomy): Eukaryota > Viridiplantae > Streptophyta > Magnoliopsida > Malpighiales > Violaceae > Viola > Viola odorata. The sequence continues at coordinate 46,764,688 of OY829538.1, read as the reverse complement.
CTTCTCATAATCTATAAGAATAAAATATCCTAACTTAGAATACCTGAATTTTGCTTCCTGTTTGTATAGGAATTTTCAAATTACATCTGCTGCGATGGTATAGAATTTTGAAGTTTCTAGTTTTACTACTGTGACAATTTTATTTCAGCATCGCAATTTGCATTTCTCAAAAGTATAGATAAAGATTATTACAATTATTGCTAAAGTTTTTTCAAGAAATTTGTCAAAACATCTTTCATGAAGTTTGCCTATATATTCCCAAATTAGTGCCAACGATTTTCATGAAATTTGTGGAAACCCTTGCTGCGACCCGTCACATATAGAAAAGGTTGGGTTTCAACGCTCTTGTTATTGTTGACAGTATGATGGAGTGAATATGGAGAAGCGGATAGTTTTTCTATTTCCTGAATTATCTTGTAAGTCTTGCTAGTTCTATATGGTTAGTGGAAACACTGAACAAAAATTAATTTCTTCAGTGATGTTTTAGGGTTCATGTGCTGATGTACGTAAATAATCAAATTCATTCCAACCATTTTAATGTATATATTGACTTTCTAATGTGTTGTGCCACATTTGAGCAGTTAGGAGATAGAAATGCCGTCCTTAAGACAAAAACTCCCATGTTATGTACACTACAGAAATTAAGCTGTTGTGTGCATGATTACATTGAATCGATGTCATTATTTTCAGTGCCAAAATAAAAAGTCATAAATTTCCTTGAACAAGAAGTGGAGAAACAGTCTCCTTCGCTGATTTTAATTAGAGTTGTCTTCTGTTTTCAGGCTTTTAACACCTCCTGGCACGCCTCTATTTCCTTCATTAGAGATGGAGTCACACAAGACTGTTATGAGTCAGATTGGTACCCCAAAGTCACGTGCACCTGCCATGAAATCTAGAGTAAGAGTATTATCTTTGAATTAAGTTCAACAGTTGCTGATATGCTTTTTTACATTATGTTAACAGAGTTGAATTTCGATAACATAAATGATTAATCATGCATCGTCTTTCAAGTTTTAGAGAAAATATAAATGTTATAGAAGGCTAGTCACTGAGCTTTAGTGAAGAGAAGATTTTGTTGACAAACAAAGAATTGCATGCTATTTCTTTTTCCATATTTTAATCACTTATATATGGAGCCATGCAAGACATGCAACTTTGTTATTTTGATTTGTTCCCTTGCACAACAGATAGACTTGCCTTATATTTCTTAATTCCTAAATTGATCGTTGCTGTGGTTGTATTCGACATCCATTTAGGAATTAAAAGAATTTTAATTTGCAAACAAGTCCCCATGTTCAAGCCTATGGGATCTTGAGTGTACCTTCAACCGGTTCCATTCATTTTGCTACATGCTGCCTGGGTTTCCAGGCTATTCAATGCGGCTCTGCTAATTATCCATAACTGAGGGAACAGTTATAGAAGGAAAAAGAAGAAACTTCTGTTGTGGAATGGTACTCACATAGTTTAGGAGTTCTTAGACATAGTTGCACGTGGGTTACGACATTGTTACTGAATTCTACCCCAAATGATGATGCTCCGTCCAATATGTTTCTTTTAAGATTCACGCTGGTGATTTTCATGTTATAATATACTGAGTTCATATCCTGACAATGTGAAGTTAATTTTATTCATTCTGATTACAGTTGGCCAACCCCCAGCCAGACCCAGCTTTAAGAGGCAACTTAAAATACTCGCCTTCATCAACTGGGTTGAACTCATCTGTTGCAGGGATACGTAGGCCCTCATCATCAGGTGGTCCAGGATCAAGACCTGGTACACCAACTGGACGATCTGCCCCTTCAACAACTGCTAAACCTTCCAGATCTTCAACACCTACATCTCGGCCCACCTTGGCTTCTTCTAAGCCAACAGTTTCTGCCAATAAGCCTGCTACCATTGCTTCCAGGTCCACTCCTTCTGCAACAAAGCCAACAGTGCCCGCAAGATCGTCGACGCCATCGAGGTCTACTGTGAGATCTTCGACACCAACTTCAAGGCCCTCTATTCCTCCATCCAAGTCTGCATCAAGGGCAGCAACTCCTACTCGACGACCATCCACTCCATCAAGTGCACCAAGCGTATCCGCTGCACCCGTTAAGTCAGCTCCTACAGTTGGTAGGTCAACTACAGCTGGTAAGCCTACTCCTACAGTTGGTAAGTCAACTCCTACAGTTGGTAAGTCAACCCCTACAGTTGGAAAGTCAGCTCCGACAATAGTTAGAAATCCAGTGCCATCACGTGGCACTTCTCCAACGGCAAAATCTAGACCATGGAAGCCCTCGGAGATGCCTGGTTATTCACTTGATGCCCCTCCAAATTTAAGAACATCAGTTTCTGACAGACCACTTTCAGCCACCAGGGGCAGGCCCGGAGCACCCAGTCCTCGATCATCAACTGTTGAGCCTATGCCTAATGGAAGACCGAGGCGACAATCATGCTCTCCCTCTAGAGGACGAAGCCCCAATGGCATTCTGCATACCAGTGGCAGCTCTGTTCCAGCAGTTAGTCGTGGGCATTCTAAGGTCAATGACAACATCAGCCCTGTCGTAATTGGAACCAAAACGGTTGAAAGAGTGATAAACATGCGAAAACTAGCACCTCCAAGGCACGATGACAGACAGTCTCCTCATGGAAACTTGTCTGGGAAGTCTTCATCCCCAGACAGCTCTGGCTTTGGAAGAACACTTTCAAAGAAATCTTTGGACATGGCCATTAGGCACATGGTATGTATCTCTGCTTTTAGATTGAAATCGATTTTTAAAATGTTACCTGTCCTCATGGTTATGTGTTGGGATTGTGTGAAATAGTTATATAATCATCCTCGCTTTTTTATCTTAAATCAGTGTTCGAGCTAATTTGTTCCTTAACTAGTTAACTTGAAAAAACCAACAAAATTCTACTGTTTAGGTTATGTAATCACCCCCTCTTTCAATTTGCTGCCATTCGATTCACTGAAAATAGTAATGGGACTTGACTGTAACAAACTGTGATGTTTACTCATGTGCTTATTCTGGTTTGATAATTTACGTCATTGAGCAGGATATAAGGCGAAGCATTCCTGGTAACTTGAGGCCTCTCATGACAAACATCCCCGCATCATCCATGTACAGTGTGAGATCTGGACCTACAAGAAGCAGAACAATTAGTGTTTCTGACTCCCCTCTTGCAACAAGCAGTAATGCTAGTTCAGAAGTCAGTGTCAACAATAACGGCCTCTGTTTGGATGGGGTTGAATTAGGATATGATACTGGGAATGAGAGAGGTGGCCGTTCTCCTCTGCGAGGCAGGTGATGATTGTTGCGAATTGTGACTCAATTATATTTCAGACCTAAACTGTCAGCTTGTCTTTACTTTGGGTTCAACCACCTTGACAAGTAAAAAAGAACCCAGGAAAAAAGAAAAAAAACTGACCAGTGTCTGGCTTCCATGCTTGATGTAAAGTTGTTAGATTGGATGTCGATCGAGTTTTATGTAATTTATGGTATTATTATTATTAGGGGATGCAGTCTGTATGCCAAACTCTCTTGCTGATGGAAGTATTCCATGACAGAATGGAGAAGTTTAAACCCTTTTTATGATTGGAAGCCAGCCACCACTTTATCCAAAAAATTCTCGGAGATGCCACATGACTAAAAATGTAGATTTTATAAAAAATGAAAGACTATTATTTTGTGAGATAAGGGCAGGGAAAGTGTGAAAAATTTGTAATAAGATGACAACCGATTAACATTGATTGAGATATACAGCTCCAACACACAAAACATTGAAATAAAAGCAAACGAAATAAGGCCAACATGTTTGCAGACGCAAGTTGAAATGAAGAAAAGACGACACAAAAACAATATCATAAAATCTAAACTCTAAATTAAACTACCCAAATCATTAAATTTTGGGGATGATGGGGAATTTGTTTCCAAACTTATCAAGGCTCTTTGAGAAGCCTAGATAGTGCCCACCAACAAAGTCAGAGCATTCATTTTCCGCTTCAGGTGAGCAATTGCATTTTGATTTTTTATTTTTTATTATTAGCATCTTCAGCGTCGGCAACGTCATTCCTTCTCTGTATCAGCCTCGCCGCCACACGTCATAGGCCCGAAATACAAGATGTCTTAACAGAGATGAGCCTCAACACTTCTCACACTGTTAAGAATGCCTAATCAAGAACAACCTCAACCACCTCGTCCATAATCTCCTCATCGATTCTAATAGAATCCTTCACAATAATATTATCTAAATCATCAAACTCAATAAAACTGTCGGATTGAGAATTTTTTTAATATATGCCCTCCATTTTGTTAAAAAAAATACTACATATTTTCTAATCAAGAAAAAAGTGTGACAAAAAGAAAAAGAAGAAGAAGTCCCCTATAGTAGGGGTCTGGCCCTGCTAGCATTTTCAAAATTTCCCCTATAGTCTCTAAAGTTTTAAAATTTTTAAGTAATCATATTTTATTTATAAAAATTATATTTAAGAGTTTTAAATATTATCCTTATAGTTTTACAATACTTTTATTTATGTAAATTTCTATATATTTATTCCCCAAGATCTAGTTAAATTTTAATAATGGTATAGAATTCACTATACATGTTTTAACAACTTTTATAATCTTCTAATAATAATTTTTAATATATTCCAATTTGATATTAAAGAATAAAAAACTAAAAAGCGCGATTATTAAGACAGGTTGTTTCCTGCATGGGCCAGCCCAATATTTGTTTGACGCATGGATCAGTGATTGAACATTTATTTGGTATAAAATCATTGTCTATTTTACTATTTTTAGATAATGATACTGCTGATATCTAGTGAATTTCCTCCTTTTTTGTAGAAATTAGTTAGAAGAACCATACAAGAAGAAAAGGGACAAAAACACCAAGAAAATAGAGCAAACAAAAGATAGTGGTGAAAAGGACTCAACAACAGTGCATGAGGTCTCTTCCCTAGGCCTAGGAGATGATTGATCAAACAACAACGCAAAGTGACCCCGCTCCTAGACCTAGGAGAGAGTCAGTGCAAGGGGTCTGCACTGACTCTCTCCACAATGCCTAGGACAATTTCAGCTAGGCTTAAGAGTCAGCAAAGTGGGCTTGGGCCGCTTACAAGGATAAGCGTGCCAACACTTCTGTTCTCAGCAAAAGACTATCCAGAAGAGTTTTAAAGTTGTAAAATATCCTAAGGGATGAGAACAATTCGTTTTTATATTTATCTGAAATTCTAGGAAAACAAGGATAGATTTGGAGACGATTTTAATCTCTTCCTAGTTTATTTAGAGAGGAGGTCGAATTTAGAACGAGCTATCTCTTCTTCTCTATTCTGGTTGCGACAAGATTGAAAAACACCATTGTTTTGCTCTCCTCGCCTTCTTCCTTGAAGCGAGGAGAACTAGGTTTATAGGGGCGAGAGGTCTCTTCCCTAGGTTTAGGAATGATCTCTCCCTGTTTTTATCAATCAACTAGTTAAATCCTATAAGTGAACCTTAGGATTGCTAGAAGATTAGGGTTCTTAATAGAGGGTCTCTTTAAGTAACTTGATTAGGAGGAGAGTAGGAAGTCAAAGTGAACCTGACTTCCATAGCCGCCCTATGAAATTCAGTTTTAAACATTTTTGTACCAATGATCAATGCATGTGAATTATGACTTTGGGTATGTCTTTATTGGGAATTCTCTCATCATCTGATTTCATTCATTACTCATTTATTTACTGCTTTGATTGCATTCCATTTTATTAATTAGTTCTTATAAAACCCCCCTTAATTGGTTATTACTGTTTTCATCTGATCTTCGTCATATTTTAAGCCTACCCATTCTCTGTGGATCAAACCTCTTACCATTATTTGTAAATCTTTATAGTTAATGATAAGTTGAATTTATTTTTGATGGATTCGACACCCATTAGTTAGCGTCGTCTTTTTTGAAATTCAAATCAAATTTTGAATTTTTGAAACCCAACCCATTCCAAAAAAAAATCAATCTCTCTTCACGCTCGTCTCTTCCTCCAACTCTCTTTGCTTTCCAACCCTAAACTCTAGTTCCTGCTCAAATTTAGGCATTTCGATTAACTAGAAAATTTGGCCAAATTCAAATTCCATTTCCTCCCCCCCATTTTCGGTTACTTATTACACATGGGTTTCTTCTTCCACATCTCCCTCCTCCGTTTCAATTCAACAACAGTAACAGTGTTCATCTCTCTGAAAATTTGGGATGTCTTCTCCCATAGCCGACGTAAACCATGTTTTAGGCTCTCTTCCAAAAGGCAACCCATCCCCAACTATTTCAATTGGGAACCCTAAATCCCCTGAAGCCAACTATCCTGGCCTTGAGCAGTTGTCTTCTACCCTCTCCGGTGACGATGAACAACCACAGTAGCGGAATATCCTAGACATCAACGGCCGACAAGGTACTTAAACACTTTGTCCAACTGTCTTATTTAATTTATTTTCAATAATTTTTACCTTTAATTTGAGTGTTTAGTGGTCACATTTGGTTAGCTCATCGGAAGGAGCTATCAAACGACGAATGTCTAGCTATCTACGCAATGCTGCTTGAGAGGAGTAAAGATGACAAGTTGAAGGCAACAACAACGAGGAAGGCGTCAGAACTGTTTGGTGTAGGCATCCGCACAATACAGAGGATCTGGAAATGAGCAAAAGATTTAGGTCAGCACCAATATGCTAATGGTAGAGTCCAGAATTATGGTAGGAAAATGGTTGATTTCAATCTGGAGAGAATCAAAGACATTCCATTGAGGAAGAGAACAACATTGAGGTCTCTAATAGCAACTTTGGGAGTTAGTAAATCGTATCTGCATGTGAAGTTGAAAAAATGTGTGATTAGGTGGCATAGCAATGCGATCCTTCCAACATTGATAGAGGAGAATCTGAGGAGCAGAGTCAATCATTGTATGGCATCCTTCGATCTAGCAACAATGCCACACTATCCAAACTTCTTGAATATGAAAAATGTTGTGCACATTGATAAGAAGTGGTTCTACCTGACTAAGAGGTCACAAACATATTACCTTTTGCATGATGAACAAGATCCACTAAGAACAATAAAAAATGGCAACATTATTCCCAAGCTGATGTTCTTAGTTGTTGTTGCTAGGAAAAGGTATGATTGTAATGGCTCTTGTATGTTTGATGGCAAGATTGGAGTTTCCCATTAGTTCGTAGTGTTGCTGCTATTAGGTCAAGTCAAAATAGGCCTCGAGGTACACTCGAGCTAAAACTAATTTCTAAAATCAGTAGGACAACAATCAGGGAGTTTATGATTGAGAGGTTGTTACCTGCCATTGCAAGCAAGTGTCTTAGGGATAGCATTACACAACACATTTTTATTCAACAAGATAATTCCCCAACTCATACAGCCACTGATGATTTTGATTTTTTGAATGCAGTTAAGATAATTCCCCAACTCATATAGCCACTGATGATTTTGATTTTTTGAATGCAGTTAAGCTGAGTGGAATGAATGTGAATCTCACCTATCAGCCTTCTAACTCCCATGATTTAAACGTGTTAGACCTAGGGTTTTTTAGAGCAATCTAGTCACTGCAGAGTAAGGATTTCTCTAGAACTATATATGCACTGGTTGCTGCTGTTCAGCAAGCATTCTATGTTTTCTCTAACAGGAAAGCAAATCATGTCTTCATTACTATCGCACCCATTTTTTTCATTTTTAACGCGATCCGGTTCGGGACGGATGCTAAGCATAAATGGATGCTTCGCATAATGCAATGAAGTCGCCACCCTATTTATCTAGGTTTAGGGAACCTAATCGTCATGGCACAAAAATAAAAAACTAAGGCACAAAAGGTCTAAACCAAAGAACAACGGTTCGAGGTCGTTATTATGGACTCGGAAGGTGTTAGGCACCCGAGTCACATCCTTAAAAGGTTACCGGTAAAAAGATGTTTGGAAAACATTTTTAACATGAAAATGAGTAAATAATCGCAGAATGTCAACGAATCCCGTGCACGGAATCAGGCCACTTTTCAATCATTTACAGGGTAAACGATCGTAGAGTGTCAGCCGAAATCCTGTTACGAAAATTGGGCCACTTTTCGGTTGTTTATGGGCCCTCAGAGGTATTCACCGCTTTAGCATTTTTGTTATTTGTGATAGGGACCGTTCGGGACTGATTAATCCTTTCTGGTCAGGACTGGTCAAGACTGATTAATCGTTGATTTTTTTACTAAAGCGAGAGCCCTCTTTATCATTATCGGGCCATGCATGATTAACTAATTACTACGTGATCTATCATGGATAAAACTAGCAAAATACCAATTTAATGAATGCAAATAAATTGCGTGGGATCGAAGCCACCATATACATGTATCAGTGCATAACAATTAATTTCATGGCATATAAAGAGCAAGTGATGTAAACACGTACACATGTGCGTTGATTTTAATTTCTAACAATTTTAAATATCATGCATACGGTTATGATATGAGTTTTTAACATTTCTAAATAGCTTGCATACGAATAATATTTGCGGAAAGCATTAAATAAATGAAAGAGAGGTAGGAAGCGTACTTGCGAGCGAAGACTTTAAATTTTACCTACAAAGTGAGATTATTAGCGATGGTTCGAAAGATAGTAAATAAAAGGCATACAAACATGTATTAGATTATTGATGAACAAGTAAGAAATTAATTAAATAAACATGGCAAACAAAACAAACAAATATTTATCATGTACGAGCAATTGGTAAATAATTAATACGACGAATAAGACAAAGAAATTATTTATCGCATACGAGCAATTGGTAAATAATTAACATGACGAAAACAAAGCAAACAAATTATTTATCGCATACGAGCAATTGATAAATAATGACGAAAATAAAACAAACAAATTATTTATCGCATACGAACAATTGATAAATAATTAAATATGACGAAAACAATGTAGACAACTTATACGAAAAGTTTAATGGGTCGGGCCCAAGAAAAAGATAAAAAAACAGCTGGGTTTGGACAAAGCCAAGCCCAACAAATTAATTAATTAAACAAGATGAGAAAGCCAAACCCATCACCTTTAATTTGCAGCAGCAGCACCTTCTTCCTTCTTTTCTTCTCTTTGGGCTTGGCTCCATGGCCAAACAATTGAACAAACCAGCCCAACCCTCCTTTTTAAAAAAAAAACCAAGCTCGCTTCCCTCCTTCTTCTTCCATATTCATCTTCTTCTTCCAGTCAACCTGCAACAAATAATAAGCAAAGCAACAAACAACTTCTGGCCAAAACAACCATAAAAGTAGACAACAATCTGGCCAAAAATCGGCCACAACACAGCAGCACTTAAATCAGCCAAACACAGTTCTTCAATTAATTCAAAACAGTAGGCGATTTAAGTAAATAGGCAAACGAAATTAATTCAAACAAACTTGAAATTAACCCGAAATAGCAAGCAATTCAACGAAGCAAAATATCAAAATTAATTTAAAATAGTAGCAACAATTGATTGACAGAAAGACTAACAATTAACCGAAAGTAAAACATTAGCAATTTAATTAATTGAATCCAAGGAAATTAATTAATTAAAGAGCCAACAATTAAAATCAAAGCAGAAGGAAAGAGCGTAAATAAAAGGGGGACTAGAGCATGAAATTGATCCCCATTTTCTCGTTGCGAGGATGAAGGTATTTATAGAGGATTGCCGCAAGTGAACTTGGAGGCCAAGACTAGAGTGGGCGTCGCACGCGTGAGGAGCAAGGGTGCGAGTGGACTTGGGCAGTCCGACGATGGGATGTTCATGATGATGAGGATGCAGAGAACGCTTGGCTGAGGGTGAAGGAAAGGAAGTCGGTTTGGCGGGAGGTGATGATGAACGAATTTAATGGCCTTAATTGGTGATGGTAAGTGTTGACGGGAGGAAAGGAGCCGTTGATTTTGCTTAAAAATGAGTCAAAAGGTTTGATCAAGGGATGAGATGATTTTGCAATTTTATGCATTAATGCATATTAATTGTGGCACGAACAGGATACTTTCGGTTCGAGCTACGGACTCATTTGAAAGGAAAATAAATTCGAACCGAAAGGACTAAAAGGTGCAGAAAAATAAGACGAAATAAATAGTATACAACGAATAAGTAGAAAGTTCGATTTAACACATTTATTTTCTCGTTTGAAAATGTCAAACGTTCGGACGCAAAATAAATGTCTTTACGACAAAAATTGAACGAAACCAAACTAGATGACGGAAAGAGAAAAATAGTACATAATTTATCAATTATAGAAATAAAGCATTCGATCTACAGTCCGAGGAAATTTACTCGGGACCTATAGAAGTTCGAGCGAAAAGACAGTTAAAAATACGAAAAAATTAAGGCACGAAATGACACGAAATATTAAACAAACTAGCCTAGGACTAAGAATCGACAAAAAAATTACCTAGATGAGCTTTTAAATGCGATAAGCGTAAAAATACGTAAATGTGTGACGTAAACCGAGAATACGGTTTAGTCGAAAATACGAGAAAAATACAAAAAAACTAAAAAGATGTGAAATGACAGGCAATATTAAAACAAATAGCCTATGATCGAAAACCGATTGAAATTTGACGTAAACGGGCTATTAGACGTGATAAGTAAAAAATGAAAAAAAAAAGAGTTGTGACGTGAGTCAAAATTCGGGTAGCAACAATTACTCTGAATCGTGCATGATCGAAGTACTAAAATGTGGAGGCAATACCACCTACAAAATTCCTCACTTGAAGAAAAAGTAGTTGGAGAGGATGAGAACTATTCCACCAACATTGAAGTAGGGCTGTCAATTCGGGTCTGCGGGTCCGGACCCGACCCGGCCCGGACAGACCCGAAGACAATCGGGACCGAGACTGGACTCGACCCAACCAAAAACGGGTCCAAATTCCTGATCCCGGTCCCGGCCCGACAAAGTGCTTTCAGGTCCGGGTCTGGACCCGGACTCGGATATATATATGTCTCAAAATTTCCCAAAATTACACCCAAAAAATCACCTCTTCTCCTCTGCCTCCGATACCCAACCGCTCATCCTCTTCTCACCTCCTCATCTCCTCTTCCAATTCAAACCAAATCCTGCAAATTAAAACACAATTAAGCTCAAACCAGCGGCAAGCAGTAACGATGAAGGTGTCAGAGGTGAGGAAGAAAATCACTTTTTGTGATTGTGTGGCTGTGGCGGTTTGAGGTGGTTGATGGGTAATCGGGCTGGTTTTTGCGATTATGGTCGGCAGTGGTGGTTTGTTGGTGTGGCTGTGGCGGTTCTTGTTGTTGTGGTGGTGACGATGTCGTTTTAGGATCTAAGGTTATGGCGGTTTGAGGTGGTTGATGGGTAATCGGGCTGGTTTTTGCAATTGTGGTCGGTGGTTTGTTGGTTCGGCGATGGTGGTTTGTTGGTGTGGCTGTGGCGGTTCTTGTTGTTGTGGTGATGACGATGTCGTTTTAGGATCAAAGGTTGCCTCCATCTTTGTCTGTCTTCGTTATATAGAATATAATGATTGAAAAAGATGATCTTTTTGGTATTTTGCCGGGTCTCGGGTCTGGTCAGACCCGACCTTAAACTTGGTCTCGGTCCCGGAAAAAATCCCGGGCCTCGGGCTGGGTCTTCGGGTCCCGGGTCTGGTTGATAGCCCTACTTTGAAGTGCAGTGCAGAGATTTATGGTCATGCATTACTAGAAGTTGGTAATTTCCTGCCTCTATTTGTTACTTCCATTAATTAGAATGCAAGTATTAATGTAACTGTAATTTGTGCAGGTTAGAAGTTTTAACATCATTCTGGGCAAAGGGGGTTTTTTGTCACCAAGGTAAGTCTTTTTGGTACACTGACATTGTGGGGAAGTTGACAAGTTTGGCAATAAGGTGGATGGCATCCCAAAGGCCTAACTTTATTTGGCCATATTCTTCTTGTCTTTAGGCTCCCCCTCCGTCTTCATGCCAATCCCCTTCTCTGTTTTTTTCTTTTTTCCTTTCTATCATTAATATAAACAATTTCTCTACTTTCAGTCTTAAACTTAATTTACTTTTGAACCATTTTATTTTCTTGCAAAGTTTCCTTGCAATTCCAAGCAAGTCTAATCTCATCTTTAACATTCAAATTTGGTACAATTTTCGTTATTTTTGTCCATTAACATAAGCTGCAACCAAGAAAATAATATCCTAACTGTAACATAACCTCTAACAGGATAGGAGAACAAGAACCTAACTGATTTTTTTGAACATCTAACACAAACCTGTTGATACTTGCAAGAAGAGCTTAAGCTTTTCATCAAAAGTTGTATTAGCTGCAGAAATAACAATTATGTCCATAAGTTAAACCTTCTTCTATCCCAAGATTGGATTCTAGGTTGGAGAACATGGTCAAACAAAGAAATCTACCAACAATTAGTCAGTACATACAGTAAATAAACCTAGTAGGGGTTGAGTTACAAAACCCATCAAAATTACACAAAATGTGAACCGTGTTCAAGAGGTAGAGAACACATTTAATGAAAATCTGGAAGAAGCAATTGCAACATCACAATAAACTCTCTTTCTCTGGTTGGATCATCAAACTTCCACCTTCCTTTAGCTGGCAACTTGTTTAGATCAAAATCTCTTACTTCACTTATCTGTGGAGGCTATTTTTTCAAATCGAAAGACAACCCCCCATGAACAATCTCATAAATAGAGGCATAATCATCAATAGATGCTTACTCATTTAAATCAATACGGAGAGAGGGCTTTTTAGGAGGAACTATTGACACTTTCTCTACACAATCACTGACCCCAATAATGGCTATGCCTCCGTCAGATACAAGCCCACATTCCACTTCATCATCCACAACCTTCAATGGCGAAACCTCTTCTTCTCCTCCTGCCTCTTCCACACAATCTTCTTTCTCATATGTGTCCTCCACAATTTCATCATTCTCACATTCTACGCTTGCAACAGAAACATCAGTCACATAAGCTCGTTGCTCTTCCACAACATCAATGAAATCCTTAACGAATATGTTGGTTGAACCATCAAATTGATAAGGGTTGTTAAACTGTGAGTCGTCAAAATAAACACCCACAACACCCTCATCCATCTTTGAAACAATTTTGATTCTTCTTCTTTAAGTTTTATTTTTAGTAATGACAGATGATGAAGGGGAAATCTTCTCAATTTTGCTGTCAATGAGAACAAAAGACAAAGCAATCTATTTTGTGCATTCCCCACAATTTTTGTTCCCTCCAAATTTTTAATTTTTGACTTTCCTTTTCATTTCTATCTAATCACTTACATGACGCGTAGTCTAGGTCGAATGATGTCATTTGAAAGAGCAATTTTGGGGAAAAAAAGAAGCGTTAGTTAATCATAGACAACAATTTACTACCCAAACTTCTATTAAAAAAAGGACGGAGAGACCGATCGCAAGAAAATGAAACTTCTATTACAAAGCATGCAACAGCTGCAACAATAACAAGAGCAAAGAGGTTACTCTCAATCCCATCAATTTGAGTTCAAAGAATTCCTTCTCTTACTTTACTACGAATTTCGCATTTTTTTTGTATTGATTTATGTGAACACGTTGAACAGATTCTGGAACTTGTTTGTGAGGAGATGGGGAGGCTGTTTGTGGTGAATCTTGAAGGGAAGATCTACAGCTGCAAGCACTGCAGGACCCATCTTGCTCTCTGTCAAGATATTGTCTCAAAGGTTGTTTCTTTTATCCATTCTTCACTTTTAACTCACTGATACTTTGTTGGGTTTTGATCATCTTCTGGTATTTTCATATGGGTTTTGTGTATCTTTGTTCTTTTGGGTTGCTCTGTTCCTTTATTGAGAATTATGGATGCTATTTGATGGGTTGACTGTTGATTTTGATGCATCCTTAATTTTTGGGGTAGAATTGTAGTAAGTTAAACTGTTTTCCTTTTTCCTTTCTGCTCTACTGTGAGCAGCTTACTTTCATGCATGTTGTGAATGGAAGTATGTGATTGAATTGCATTTGAAGCAATAATGAGTAGACTCTTTGGTAAACTTAATGCTGGTTGTTCCCATCCCAACCCTTGACAAAAATGGGGGATTTCTGACAAAGTACATGTAAGTGAGGTTTGGATCCACATTCTTTTCAATCCAGTTAGCCCAAGGCTTCCTTTAATCCCACATTAATTGTCATGCATAAGCTTTAATAATAGGAGAATTCATCCACCATAGGTAACAGTTAACCACCAGGTTGTCTGCTACTTTCAGTTCTCTCCGTTCTTTTCAGCGGATTCAGGTCTAGTTATAACATTCCCCCATGATGCCCAAATTAGATCCAACTGAAGATCGACGTTTGGAGAATACTGGCTTGACCCAATAAATATGATTGGAAAAATACTGGCTTCAACTTGGGGAAGAACAGGAATTTCTGGTTTCCATCTTGCCTTCAATCCAACTTCATGTTACAATTATTCTCATCCTCTCTCCTGTACAAAGAATGCAGTCCTTTTCTAGTGGTGAAAATACAAATTCATCACCTTTCTCATGCACTCCTTCAAGTATAAAATGTTACGGAAGAGACTGAGCTACTGACATTAGGTTCTTACTCCATATCCAGCATCTGAGAGGAGAAGTAGGGTCAAGGAGAGAATCTTAAGTGTGCCAGCTATTACTCCATTTATAGTTGTCAGTAATTCAGTATGCAAGTTTCATTGGTTTCAAGTAGAAGCAATGAGATGGAAGTTGAAAAAGAATAGGTATTGTTGGAGAATTTGAATTGATTGCTAGTTACATACCATTTTACATTAGGAATCTAAAGACTGTTAATGGCTAAAGTCTACTTGCCTGAACTAGTGAAGTGATTTTTGCACTTGCGTGTCATTCTGTGCTAAGAGTTTAGGATGTCAATGGGTGTCCACTGCCTTTCCGAAGGCAGTAATTGATTAGTCTAGTTGCATGTCATTTACACTCGTTTTCTTAGACCATTAGTGGACAAAATCTTTTTGCCTGTTCCTTGCCAGGACGTAAGTTATTCCCCAACACGCACAATATTTTACTTTGATAGTTAGCTTGACAGATTGCTATTAGGCTAATGTTTCATTTTTTGATGATTTACATGAAACATGGGAGTTGAGACTGAGTTTCTCTTTTCTGTAATCTTATGATTATAATTTTTTTTTTTTTAAATCTTGATTTCATTTTAGTATTGATCTAGCGATCTTTGTAGTGTGGGGTTGCCCAGTGTCCCATTTTCGGTCCTGGGTGGTTTTATACTTAGTGATGATATTTCATTGTGTATCTTATGGTGGATTGTCATACAGCTTTTGGTATTCCAACTATCTTCAAAATAGTGTTCCTTACCACCTTGCTATTGTAAAGGAACTAGTGAACCTATGTGCTGAACTTGATCACTTAAATTTCAATGGCATATATTTTGCATGATGAAAGGAATTGTTAGAAGATCAGTGGGCTATCCTTTCGAAACACATGCTGGGAAACTCCTAAATTCGTGGCAAGATTGATGCTGTCTATTCTTATGCTGGCTAGGGGTGGTCACCGAATTAGAAAACACCGAATTACCGAATTTCCAAACCGAACTTTTTCTTATTTGGTTCATAAATTAACCGAATTATTTTTTCGGTTTTGGGAGTATACCGAACTGAAATTATTTCGGATTCGGTTCGGTAACTCGTAATAAAAATTCAGTATACGGAATTTCCCGAATTATTTTATGTATATATATATATACATTGCTAGTCATTTTACATGATGATTTTGTATAATGATTTATCTTTGAGTCTAAACATTGATAACTAATTGGAAGGCCAATAAATAAGAAAATATTTATGATAAGAATGATCATTGTAAGGGTCATTGCACTATAACCTCAATTAAGTTTACGTTATTATGATTTCTATCAAAATACTGTATCGAATTAGGTCTTACACTACACATGTTTGCTCGCTTTTAATTAATCAAGCAAAAAGATAAAAAATATAGAGTTTTGCATGTAAAGTGTGTTAATATTTGTGAACATTCTTTCTTGAATTTCACTGTAATTGTAAAATATCAATCAATGTTATGTTTTGAATTAAATTTCGGTTAATTTGGATAACCGAATACTTAACCAAATTTATTTCAGGAATTTTGGTTCGGTACCTATAACTTATTAAATAGGATCGGTAATGAGATTTGCTAATTCGGTTAACCGATTACCGAACCGAAATTGCTAAAATTTACCGAACCGAATGACCACCCCTAATGCCGGCAACGGAAAACTGAGCTGTTTTGACACCTTTATAAGCCTGAGTGCCTCCATTTGCTTACCAAGTGTGGTATTTCACATGCCATTGCAGCATCCTTTTGCACTTCTTGAGTTGATATTGTCTGATTGTTTTGTTATCCACATTCTAGCAAATATGTGAGTCAATGCAACTCTAAAGTGTAACTGTGGCACATAATTAGCTGGAATGTACTCATCTTGAAATCAAGTATACAATTTGGCACACAATTTATTTCTTCTTGTTCCTAGTACTATGACATAATAGGTGATAGTTTGCACATGCTGCCTGCACTTCGAGCATTTTGTTCATCAAACCTGTTTTGTTTGCATCGTGATAAATAAAGAATACGTATATTAAACTAAAGATAAACTTGATTGGTCGTTTTATAGGAAGCAGTGTTTCTGATTCTGAGTTTTTGCTTGTGTTCTTTTGTCTAGTCTTTCCAATCCAGGCATGGGAAAGCTTATCTCTTCAGTAAGGTGTAAGTTTTTCTTGATCTTGGGCACCTCTTGTTATGTAGTTGTCAATTTGTATCTGGAACTCACTCTATTTATAAAAAACAACTCTGACAAATTGCCAAAGATATGAGCTATTAACTAGTGACATGGTGCTAGGGATTTCCATAAATATATTACTTGTTTTTGTTAGTAAACTGGATGAAGAAGAAATATATTTCCTTGGTAAACCTAGACTTTTTGAATGATTACATCTACCATTTCCCCTGGCCCAAGGTTGGGGGGATGGGGGGTGGGGGGTGGGGGGTGGGCAAGCCAAAGTAGGCAGAATTTAAAGTTTGAAACTCTTGGTGTGCTCAAGTAGGCAGAATATCATCTTTTAGTTACACTCGACGTGCTTTTTAAGAATGCACACATCCATCAATCCATGGAAAAAGAAGAGAATAGCCAGCATTTCTCTTCAAAGGTTTCATCGTTATGCCGGTCTAGTTTGTTTGAGTATTCCTCACAGACAAGCAAGAAAGATCTGTGAGCTGAGTTGATACGTGGTTTTTTGGTTCTTTAGAGAGTTGAAAGTCCAATCACTTGGTTTCTTGGCAGAATGAGTTATAACCAATTGTACCATTCACACACCTGTTGCTTCTCTCATCCTTGTTTGTTTAACAGAGCGAATGTAACTGTGGGGGAGACGGAGGAAAGAGCGATGATGACTGGGTTGCACACTGTTGCTGACATTTTCTGTGTTGGGTGTGGATCGATTGTGGGATGGAAATATGTAAGATCAGAAACAGATAATTTTTTCTAAAAAAACAATTGTAGTTTATGGATGTTTACTCTGTACGGTTAGTTATTTGGGTGGTTTCTTTCAGGAGACTGCTCATGAAAAGAGCCAAAAGTACAAGGAAGGAAAATCTGTCCTAGAGCGGTCAGTAGATGACTATGAGTTTGGTGTTTTGGTACTGGATTGAGGTGATGTTGTTTGTTAGTACATTTAAGGTTATGAGATTTTTCTTGTTGAGCAGGTTTAAGGTGTCTGGTCCGGATGGAAGCAATTACTGGGAGAATCATGAACCACATGTAGGTGGAAGTGATGCTGATGATGTTTAATCAAAGGAACTATGGTTACAACTTACAACACAAGTGTACATTCTTGGCTCATGTCTGAATTTTAACTGTTTGTGCATTATTATTTTTAAAGTTGCTGTCAATAATTTTATTGTAAACATGAATGGATTGCTGATTCTGATGGTAGTTCTTGTTCACTCCTTGTTAATAACATTCATTCTGTTATCAATCTTTTTGTATGTACTATTTACCTTTTTCCAGTCACTCTATTGTATATATTTTCACACACTATGTATAAGCAGGCCAGACGAACTTAACCTGCCCAGTCCGTATCTATAAAGAAAAAACCATAAAATAACAACTACTTTTGTAATTGAGTCAAAATTGTTTTAAGATGTTTGATTTTTTTTTTAAATTTATCTTAGATTTAGCTGATGTGAATATTAATTTATAAAAGAATGATATTGAAAGTTTCTCTCTTCATAACTCAATAAAAAAAATTAAAAAATGAGAATATAATTCACAAAATTAATCAATGCTCAATAATGCTTTAGTGCATTTTCTAGAATTTTTTTGGGATGTTATTTGAAAATTTTAAGATGGTTGATACTCTATTTAATAAAATCCAGAAAATTAATTAACTCGTATCCAAATTTTTTTTTTATACTTTTGATAAAATTTTAAAATTTACATTACTTTTGGTTTAAATTAACATGATATACATTTTTAGATATGGTTGAGGTTGATTTTACGTTTAATTTCATTTAAAAAAAATCACGTCAGTGTTTATCGGGTGTAAGGATAGAGAAGAAAAAAAATTCATTTCATTTTTTTAATAAATTAATTTCCACGTCAGCTAAATCTAAAGTTAATTTTTGTAAGAGTCAAACAGGTTTAAAGACAATTTTGAAATTAGAGTGTGATCCGTTAAAATTGACAAAGGGTTCTATTTGACTCAATTACAAACGTGATGTGTTTTATGGATATTTGGTATAAACGTGAGAGTGATTTATGAATTTTTCCTATCTATAATCAATATATATATATATATATATATATATATATATATATATATATTTAGATTTTTTAAATCTCTAATATCTTTTAATATGGCTGGTGAACAATAGAAAAGTGCACAATTTTGACTAAGGTCTACTTCCATTCCTGCTATAATCGCTTTCTTAACATCTGTTTTCCAGGATTTATCTAAAATTAAAACCAAGACTTTAGTTCCTAGTTCTTTTCTACCTAAACCTTTTATTCCTATTACTACCAACCCAACATGTGCAAACATTTTTCCTGTTTTCTTGATTTTATTAATCATCTCTGGAGTAAATAGATCTATAGTTTCTGAGGTGTCTACTACTCTAAGGCTTTCTCCTCTATTACTTCTAATTAGTACTGTGTTTATGTTTAGGGGACCTACTCTGTATAGAGTTCTTGGGTTTAATGCATCTAATTGTTCATTATTGTATATTTCTAAGTTTCTTTCTACATCTATTTCTTCTTCTAATTGGACTACTGTTTGTGAACTATTACTTCCTGATCCTCTACTAAACATTCTTCCTAAAAATGGGTTATTATTAACTTCTTCTCTAGATGACACACTTCTAAGAGACTCTTGTAGTGTTCTACTAGGTCCACTGAAATGTGTAAAATTATTCATTTTCTAGGTAGCCAATGATTATATTTTGTTGGTTTAATACTTATTTTATGATTATTATCTAATTTTAATTTTTCTAAGGCTTTTGTTAACCCTGAAATTTCCTGTATTTCTTCGATTGGTTGTTTATCTATATTTTTAATCTTTTTAAATTCTGTAATAATATGCTCGTTTTGACTTTTAATAAAATCTAAATTTTCAGTTATAACTTTTATAAAACGACTATTCTCTGTTACGGATCCTATTACACTATCAATCTGTTTACTAACACTTTCTTTTCCTACTTCTAGATGATTACCTAGGCTTATAACTAGATCTGTTAATCCGTTTAAATGAGCGTTTTGACTATGAAGTTTAGGTTCTAAGTTTTTATCTAGTCTACAAACTATTTCACTTGTTTCTGTTGATATTTTATATTTTTCTTTTGAAATTTCTAGGTCCAAGTACTCGATGCGCTTAAACTTTTGATTCGCAATTTTTTCAAACTCAAACAAGTTTTTTTTTTTTTTATCAATTTATAAGAGTAGTTTCCAGTTTTATAGCTTTAGTTCCCTATGAAAGATTAAGCCCAAATAAATAATTTAAAGACAAATCATAACATAATAACTTTAAGACTTATAAACAAAATTTGGAATCAGAACTTGAACATGTTCTTTAGAAATTGACTCACCCTAGCGGGTTCGTGGCTAAAGCAGGCTTTACTCCTTATCTAGATACCCTTACCACGCCTGTCTCGGTCTTTTGTCAGATTGCCAAAGAGGAACGTCTGGGCTCCGCTACCAATAAAAACACAGGGGTCCGGTAGAAAATTTATAGTCACCGGTTTGACTCTGACTCTCTTTTTTTTTATTTATTTATTTATGGGCTTCTATTTGAGTGAGGGGAACTAAGAGGCTACGAGAACTGGAAACTAGAGAAATCTTTTAGTGAGACATGGAGAGATTGAAGAAATGCTTTCGTTGTATTTTGGTGTTTAGAATACTCACTGTGGTGTTGTTCTGTTTGAATTGCCTTTCGGCTTCATTCTTTTTCTGTTCCAGGAAAGCTATTTGCTTAGCTGTCTGTTGCTGAATCTGTGCCATCTGTTCCTCTAACTTTCTATTTTTATCTTCTAGTCTGGCTATTAGCTGACTAGGATCTTCTCGGGCTACTTCTGAGTAAGGTCTAACTGTTTCGGGCTCAATATAGAAGTTTGGGCCTAATTGGGCCCTTGCCTCTTCTAAGGCCTCGGCAAAACTGTGATAGCCCACAAAAATGGGATTTTGACACAATAAAATTTTTGACTGTGTTAAAACTGTGAAAAACTCCTGTTTTTAATCCCCTGTATATCACGTAATGTGAAAAGGATTTTTTCTGTATTTTGGGATTTTTCTCTGAAAAGTACATGCTTAGAGCATTCAAGCATTGTACCTTAAACTGTGTTGCTGTTGGAACTGTCTGTATATGCCAGATATTATCTAGTAAGCACTGTTGTTCTCTGTCAATGTTTAATCCCTCAAAGGGTTTAAACTTTCTATTTCCTCCTTCTGGAAATTCTGTGAGATACATGGTTCCAAATCTAATCTCCTTCTGTGCTCCCCGTATCTGAAAGATTTTGTTGGTCTGTGAAGATGAAGTCTGTATTTCTGAGGACGATGATCGTCTTTCTGTAATTGTGACTGGCATGGCTAAATTATTTCTGTACATAATGGTTCTATCTGTCAGAGTTTTTGCTTCTTCTGATTTTTGTTCTGTCTGACCCTTGGGTTTTATAACCCTTTTCTTCATTTCTGCCTGTATCATTTAAAAAACTTTTTAATATTTCTAGATAATAAATCTGCTAAGCTGTTGTTTTTTCCTTTTATATGTTCAAAGTAAATTTCATATCCGTTTCCCTGTATCAAATTCTGTAGGTTAACCCATCGGGTTCTGTTTATCTTTTTGCTATTTTTATTTTTTAGAAATTTTACTATGGCTTCACAATCTGTTCTTACTGTAAACTCATTCTGTAGATATATCTTAAATTTATCTAACGCATTTATTAATGCCTGTATTTCGAAATCTAGACTAGTCCAATTTTGTCCTGTTTTGAAATTACCACTTGCATAAGCAGCAATTCTTTCTGTATCTTTATCTGAATATTTATTGGGTTTGCAGATCATGACTGCTCCCTATCCTTCTTTGCTACCATCACATTCTATAATGATATAATCGGTTATTAACGGTAGTTCTAATGGCTTAATTTTTCTGACTTGTTCTTTTATCTTCTTTACTAATTCTAAGTCTTCTTTGTTAAAGTTTCTTTGACCATTTTTTGTTGTTTTACTGTATAATGGCCCTACTAATTTACTTAAGTTAGGAATAAATTTCCTGGCATAATTTAGTATTCCTAAAAAAGCCTGTATTTGTTTTAATCCTTCTAATTTATCTGGAAAATTTAATATTTTTTCAGCTATATGCGGCTGTAATTCTATTTTTCCATCTCCTATTTCTAATCCTAAAAAGGATATCTTTCTTTTATATAATTCCATCTTTCTTTTACTTACTACTATACCATGTTTTTCTATCTCTTGAAAAATCTGTTTTAAATGTTCTTCATGTTCTTTAATTGAATTACTTGCTACTAAGATATCGTCTATGTAAACTAAACAGAACTCATATTTTAAGAATATTGAGTCTATGAATCTTTGGAAAACTGCTGGTGCATTTTTTAATCCAAAAGAAAGAACATTCCATTCAAAATGTCCTTCTGAACATGTAAATGCAGTCCACTGTTTGAACCATTCTTCTAATTTTAACTGATTATATCCTGACTTTAGGTCAAATTTACTAAAGATATTTTTATTCTGTATTACTCCTATTAAACTGTCTTTATTAGGAATATTATATGCATCATCTATAGTGTTATCATTTAATCTTTTGTAATTATAAACTATTCTAGCTTTTCCTCTTTTAATTTCACTATGATTTCTAACTATAAATGCTGCTGATCTATGTGGACTAATTGATCTTTTAATTAATCCCTGATTTAACATTTCAGGAATTTGTTTTCTAAATTCTTCTTTATCTAAAGGGCTATAGTCTATATTTGCTGTTACTATCCTTATGTCAGGATTTTTAATTTGCATTTTAACTTCATAGTTTACTTTACTTTTAGTAATATCTTCACCTATTAATCCTATTTTTTCTAATTTCTGTATGATGGGATAATTTTTACTATTTCTGATATCTGGTCCTTTTTCTAATTCCAAAGCTAATTCTTTTCCAAGCATAGTATATAGTTAGTATATATATATATATATATATATATATATATATATATATATATATATATATAGAAGCTAAAGGCGAGAGAATGTACCGTTATTTGACTCAATTACAAATGGGTGATTTTATGCATTTTTCCTACGTATAATCAATAATAATCTATATGGAAGCTAAAAGCAAGAGAATGTACTGCTATAGTGATGTCATGTCATCATTTAGGCAACCTCATTTGATGTCACATGAGCTTCATATTGTCTTCTTTTCTAATAATTGTTAAAATGTAATTAATGTTACAATTATTGATTGAGTATGAACATATTTTGTAATATAAATGACTAGAATTTTTTTAAAAATAACATTAAAACATGGAACATATTAAGTTAGAATGTAAAATAATAATTAAAAAGCTACAGTACAAAGAAAAATAGCAATCAAGGAAATAGAAAAAATAATAAAGAAAACATACGATAAAATAGTAAAATAATTAAAAATATATATTATTACTAAAGTCATGCTACAAGCTTAATTTGTAATAGATTTTTAAAATAAAGAGTAATACATATGCTTATTGATATTTAAAGAGTTAGGTAATTTTATTTGCAATATTTGTGACTTTTCTTTTAATAATTGATGTAACTAAATATTTTAAAATGTACCTTAACTTTGTGTGTAAATAATAGGTGAAAAATAAAGTGAAACTGAATAATTAAGGAGCTAGAAATAAAAAAATTAATAAATAAGAAAATGTTAGAAAAATATAATAATAAATGAACAATTAAGATAAGAAAAAGAAATGAAGGGAAGTGATCGGCACTATATGGTCGAAAATAATTTGTTTTAATGGGGAAAATATACTACTAAACTCATACTGTAAGAAAAAATTATGAAAAAAAACGGTTATGTAAATGAATATTGATGTTGAAAGAGTTAAACAATTAAATTTTTAAATGAGGTAATTGAATAATTTTAATTTAACTTATCTATATGCATAAATAATAGTGAAATGAAAAGAAAAATAAAAAGTGAATAAGTAAGGAGATAAAAAAGAAAAAGAAAAAGAAAAAGATGGGGAAATGAGAAAATAAATTGAAAAATGAACATGGAGGAAATAAAATAGAGGGAAGTTCCTCGCACCCAGGCACGGATCCAGCCCAGGCGAGGGTGGGCAAGCGCCCACCCTGGGCTGGATGAAAAAAAAAATCTATTGGATGTAGAAGTACTCGATACAAATACTCTTGAGTATTTGTTCAATTTTTCGTTCAGCTCGCTTGCTTTCTCTTTAAAATACTCTAATTTTTTTTTTCGTTCAGCTCGTTATTTAGTGACGGATTCAAATGCTCTTAAGCATTTGTTCAATTTTTCGTTCAGCTCGCTTGTTTTCCCTTTATAATACTCTAAAAAAAATTCATTCAGCTCGTTATTTAGTGACGGATACAAATACTCTTAAGCATTTGCTCAATTTTTCGTTCAGCTCGCTTGCTTTCCCTTTAAAATACTCTATAAAAAAATTCGTTCAGCTCGCTTGTTTTCTCTTTAAAATACTCTTAAATTTTTTTTCGTTCAACTCGTTATTTTGTGACGGATACAAATACTCTTAAGCATTTGTTCAATTTTTCGTTCAGCTCGCTTGCTTTCCCTTTAAAATACTCTAAAAAAAAAATCGTTCAACTCGTTATTTAGTGATGGGTACAAATACTCTTAAGCATTTGTTCAATTTTTCGTTCAGCTTGCTTGTTTTCCCTTTAAAATACTCTTAAAAAAAATTCGTTCAGCTCGTTATTTAGTGACAGATACAAATACTCTTAAGCATTTGTTCAATTTTTGGTTCAACTCGCTTGCTTTCCCTTTAAAATACTCTAAAAAAAAAATTCAGGGGCGCTACTCCTGAACCCCTGCCCCCCCTGAAAATAATTTCTGGATCCGTCCCTGCTCGCACCACGCAATAGAAACAATTTAATTTAAAAAGTTAAAAAATTATATTACTACTAAATTTTTATTTCAAGAATAATTTATAAAAAGATATGTTTTATTCTCTCTTTCTGTCCAATTTAGATCAAGATGTTACTGATTAATGTCTATTTGTTTCCTATTTGCAGAAAAAGACTTAAAGGGAGATTTATTGGAAATGCATGCTATTTGCTGTATTTTGGCCGATTCTGTCGCTGTCTTGTCCTTGACTCATTATAGGCAGACTGCAGATCCGCGAGACAAAAGAAAAATGCGTTTTTACATTGTAGGACGCCTAGAAACTCACGATTTTATTTATTTCGTGTCCAACAAGGAAAGAGATGGTTGAAGGAGACGTTTTTGTGTCTAGAAAGGAAAGATGTGCCAAAGAGGAATTCTTCTCTAATCAGAATAAGAATAAAACTCTTATATATACTCTTATTATTATAAACTTCGACAGGCTTTGAATTCCTAAAGGGAGGCTGGTTTTCAGAACCCTAGGGTTCTTAACTTCGTTTTCTCTTCTTCTCCTTCTTATATTTATATTTACTATTTCGTTTATGCACTAATCTCGATTTCCTAGTAAAGACAATTGAAGGTTTTTGATTCATTCAAACATGAGATCTAATTGTGCTTAATACTCCCTCCGTCCACGATTAATTGTCATTTTGCTACTGAATGTTACTGTACACATTACTTTATTTTTTGATGTTTGCTTTACTTTTTGTTACTATTTCAGAAAGACATTTAATGGAGGACGGAAGGAGTATATTCCAGTGCTTGTATTTATTTATTTATTACTGGAACGTCATATTGCTTGTGTTTGATTTATGGTATGATCAATCTATGTCTTGCCTAAGCTGTTATAGTCATTCTTACAGTAGTAGCCATCATACGAGGCTCTAAGATGGAGTAGACACCTAATACGAAGTCATCATATCGTTGGTTCAATTCGGTTAGAGTAAATAACTAATTAGGGTTAAAGCCGGGAAGTGCCTTGTACGTCTTGCCCTAGATGGATCTTTCCTCCACTTCATGGACTGTTTAGTTAAATCCCTCTAAGTGCCTTCTAGGGGTTATTAGACAGTCAATGTCTATTCTTAAGTGCCTTGCGCAAACTTTTCTTAAGAAGGAAAGTAGGAGACCTAAGTGTACCTGGTCTTCATAGCTTATCTACGAGTTTGGAATTGAATATTGTTGAATCTATGATTGGTTGATTTGGAATCATAACTGGATATTTGTCTTTGCTAAGAAGTTTTCTCTTATTTGTTTTCTTCTTTATTCTGCAATTAGTTTAATTAGTTTAACTCTCAATCTCAAACCCTTTTATTTTATTAATTTGTTCATATCCGGTCTTTGTCTAGTTTACGACTTGCTCATTCTTTGTGGATCGAACCTTTTATCATTATATGTTGTAATTATTTTTGACAGCTTGGACAACTAATCGATCTGATTGTTAAATAAATTCTCAAATGATATTTAAAAGAGCTAGAAAACTAATTTATTTAAATGAAATGATTGAATTTTTGTTAATATAACTTAGCTATATGTATACATAACATGTAAAAGATAAATATAAAGTAAAAAATCTACAAAAGTCACATGGTAAGATCAATTTGAGTATGGATGTAGTTAATGTACGAATGATTATAATTTAAAGAGTTATAATATTAAAACATGAAGTATGATGAGTTAAAATGTACAAAATTCAATTAAAAATGGAAATGTAGAGGAAAATAACAATCAAAGAAAAAGAAAAAGAAAAAATTAAATAATTAAAAAAATGGGAGAAAACTATACATCATTGCTAAAATCATGATGCAATAACAATTTATTTATAAAAAAATAAAGAGTCCTACAAATTGTTAAAGATATTTAATGAGTTAGATAAGTATTTTTCTTGTAATTGAGGCAGTGAAATATTTTTTAATATAGTATAACTATATGTATAAATAATAGATAAAAGAAAAAGTGAAAAATGAAAAGAAAAATAAAAGATGAGAAAAATGATAGAAAAATTGATAATAAGCGAATGATAAAAATTAGAGAATAAATTACGACAAGTGGTTCACGCTATATTGTGAAAAATGTTTTATTTTAACCATCAAAATATATATTACCGCTAAAGTCATGTTGAAAAATATATAAAAATGAAAATACATAACAAAGGTATAATTAATTTGTTATAATTTGTGTACAACTAATCGGATTAGTTGACGGAACAAATATGATTTTGTCACAGGTATAATTAATTTATTGTAACTTGTGTACAACTAATAATGTAGTAAGTGTACCTAACGTAATGTGTGTGATTCCTTGTTTATTATAAGATTTTGTTAATCCACCCATTATGCCTCTTAGTACTTCTGCTAGAAGTGTATCAATTCCTGGGAGTCAAAATCAACTCTCCAAATGCAATTATGTTCCTAAACCACCAGTGCCTAAGGTTCCAAAACCTTCAATGTAAAAAACTCGTGAAGTTCCTAAGGCACCAGTTCCAAAAACCCCAAAACCACTTGTCCCTAAGACCCCATTTTGTGTTGATGTTAAGTTGATTGTTGTGTTGTGATGTTAAGTTGATTGTTGTGTTGATGCTAAGTTGACTATCTGTGTTCTATTTTGTGCTTGTTGTAGACATTGGTTGATATATTGGTTTCATTGAACCAAGCCCTGCTTTCAGTCAATATCATCTCCACAACACATGAAGAGATATCCCTTAATGCTTGTTGAAGGTGTAGACTATGAGAGTTCAACTATAAAGAACAAATCAGCCAAAAATTCCATGAAGTAGTTGTTTATGTAATAGTTTAGAACCAGTATAGGACCTTCTTTTTGGAAGATAAGGGTTGTAGACTGAAACCCTTTTTTTATGTCACATGGACTGCAAGCCAGTTGTATATGACACATCGTGATGAAGGACATGCTTACGATCATGCCACTAGGCATTTGATTAAGACATTGCACAATGATCTGAACACTTTATCGCATCTCATCGATATGGATACAGTAATGATCATAGTTTATTGAATTGAAATGAATGTTTGGTTTCATTCTTTTGTAACTAATTGGTCCATATATAACACTAAGTCGTTGATCGATTGTCGAAGCCTTCAAAAACAATAAGAATAAACCTGCTATCTAGTGCACAAATAATTGTGTATAGTGGTAACAGGGTCGAACACAGTGACTAGACGTAGACATTGACTTTTGTGTATGACGAGAGCAAACAAATCAAATTTGTAACCAAAAAGGGGGGTTTGAGAGTTGTTGATTAAACTAATATTAAGCTAAATAAAACAGATAAATAATGATATAAAATCAGATGGGAAAGGATCCTAGCAGAGGTCTATTCTCCGGTTACATCTAGGCCTAGTCAATCACTGGTGCAGATATATTCCATTCCTACTCATATGTGTGGTATAGGGGCTAGGTAGGTTTAAGCCCTGCTTTTCTTCATACGAGGAGTTACCTCAAGGTACGTTTATGAGGTAACCTTGACACTCTGCCGTCTCCCAAGGTACGTTTATGAGAGCAATATTCAGAGGCCCATTAAGCTGAGAAAAGACACACCTAGGGCGAGACACTCAGTACGTTCGAGGCACTGCCCTAGTTGACCACTTACCCTAGTAAGATTGGACCAGTTCAATGTGATGACTCTGAACTAGTTGTCTGCTTTACCCTGCAGCCTCACATTAGTTATTACTACAAGGACGACTTTAATCACCTAGATTCAATTAAGAGTTGATCAGACCTCTAATTAGCCCTAGGCAAATTGGCAAAACCTTGACAAGTGAGCAAATACAAACAAGGAATTTATTAAGCACGAATTAACCTCATAACTATCCTAAGCAACCATTGAATTACCTCTGCCAAGAAGGAGGGATTTAGCCACTCATAACAATAAAATAAATAAAATAAATAATGGAAGAATGCATAAAAGAAGAGAAGAAGATACTAAATAATATTGAATGTTACCGGCCGGAGCTGCTCCGGTTTATTACAAAGCAGCAGCGGCGGCTGTGGTGATAAAACTCTAAGAAGAATGATAATAAAAACGTCCTTAACCCTAAACCTAAAAGCCATATATATAGGCTACAAAATAGGAAGTTCCAAAAGTGGAAAATATAAAGAAGGGAATTCTACTCCTAATAGAATTACAAAAGATGGAAATAAAATCCTTGCTGCAATAGAAAACCACGGGGAATGAGATTGGAATCCGCTGGAGATTATATTCTGGAATATTCTTTTGTTGTATCGGAGTTGTAAGCACCTGCAGCGCTTGACAGCTAGGCCTAGACGATTCGCACCTAGGCCTAGACGCGCAACACCCATCAAAGTCCAGCAGATAATGTATCTTTTTAGAATTTCCTCTCCTAGATCCCAAATCTGCATAAAGTAAAGAAATAGAGGCAAATCAGTAGCATCAAGATCCGATAATGGCTAGGAAAGGAAGGAAAAATGTGCACAAAATACATTATATCAACCGCCAAAACCTCTTTTGGTTTGCATGCCTCTATTTCAAACCATTTGCAATGATTACACTTTTTTTCTTCCCTTTACATCCGCCAGACTCAGAGAATCAACAGTCACCATTGTCATATCAACAGACAAATGGATTGGTTTTATAAATACAAACCAATGCCGATTAATAATATTCAGACCACACACTACCATTTCTCTGCAATATTTTCCTTCTCAACCTGTAAAAGATGAATCCTAATCTTAAAGAGAAGTTTGTAGCTGAAACCATGTCTGCCATTAACAACACAGTAAAGGCAGAACACAACTTTCTTCGTCGTTAAAGGTTCTGTTGGAATCCAGCTCATATTAACTGAAGGAGAGTTGGAATTGTGCTTGGAATGTAGAAGTAAATGTAGAATTAAATTGGAAGAAGTCAATTTGGAATTAAAATTGGACTGAGATCTAGAATTCAAATTGGACTAGAAAACCAAATTGAATTGAATTTGCCTTGTTTCATGTTAGCTACTTATAAATAGGCATGCTTGGAATGAAAATTACATTAGTTGCAACGGAGAGCAATTGAGAGAGATTGTAAGAGGGTTGCTGTTGAGCATCCTGTGAGAGAGAAGAGAGAAAAACTATTTTCGCACAAACAGAAGCAGCTGTGTAAGATTCGTCACTAGGACTTCGTTAACCGTTGGATCGGGCTGAAATTTTGACAGCAGGTTTGCAACATCTGGTTCTTCAATCAGAACGGTTGGATCGATGAGAAATTCTCTAATGTACTAGAAATCGAGTCCAGACAGAAGCTGCGAAATTCTAGTTATGTTTCTCACTTCTCTATTTTGATTTGTTGTTTGCCTAGATGTTGAGCACAATTTGTGCTGCGATTTGAAACTCTCTTGTAACTGTATTATTGATCATAGTGGAGCTTGATTGATTGGCTTGTCTCCCGTGATTTTTACATGTTGAGGTTTTCCACGTAAATTTTTTGTGTCGTTCTCTTTCATTTTTGATTGTGTTTTACTCATTTTGTGGTGGGAAAAAGAAATCAATCCTAGGCGTTACTAGAATCCAATATTCTAGTAATTTGGTGTAGTTATTTTTTTTCCCAACAACTGGTAGCGGAGAATAAGGTTTGAAAGATTGATGATGTTGCAACTGTTCAGGATGATGATGCTAAATTTTTGGTAGTGCGGAAAAGAGAGGATCCGGTAAGAGATTGGTAATTGTGATGATAAATCTGTCATATTAGTCAAAAATGAAAAAACTGGAGGCTAAAGGTATTGGCAATGTGAAGATCAAGATGCATGATGGATTGGTGAGAACTCTCGGCAATATGAGATATGTGCCGGAGTTGAAAATAAATTTAATCTCCCTTGGAAGATTGGATTCTCGCGGGTATAGATACTCAGCGAGAGATAGATTGATGAGGGTAAGCAAAGGAGCAACTGTAATCATGAAGGGGGAGCTTGCTTCTAACAATGTTTACCGATTGATTGGAACCGCGGTTAACAGTAAAGTATAAGGTACTTATAAAAGATTGAATGATGGTGATGGCCAGGTAGATTTACCTAGGAAAAGAGTTAGCTTTGCGATGCTGCCCAGTGAGAAAGTGAACTGGGCCTCTATCCGGAGTGTATGAAGATTGGTGATTCCCCATGATATGAGCCGGAGGGGGAGAATTGTTGGAGTCCAACTCATATTGGCTGAAGAAGAGTTGGAATTGTGCTTGGAATGTAGAAGCCAATTTAGAATTAAATTGGAAGAAGTCAATTTGGAATTAAAATTGGACTAAGAACTAGAATTCAAGTTGGACTAGAAAGTCAAATTGAATTGAATTTGTCTTCTTTCATGTTAGCTACCTATAAATAGGCATGCTTGGAATGGAAATTACATCAGTTGCAATGGAGAGCAATTGAGAGAGATTGTGAGAGGGTTGTTGTTGAGCATCCTGTGAGAGAGGAGAGAAAAACTATTTTCGCACAAACAAAAGCAGTTGTGGAAGATTCGTCATTACGACTTCGTTAACCGTTGGATCGGGCTGAAATTTGGACAGCAGGTTTGCAACATCTGTTCTTCAATCAGAATAGTTGGATTGGTGAGAAGTTCTCTAAGGTGGTAGAAATCAAGTCCGGACAGAAGCTGCGAAATTCTAGTTCTATTTCTCACTTCTCTATTTTGATTTGTTGTTTGCCTAGATGTTGAGCACAATTTATGTTGCGATTTGAGACTCTATTGTAACCGTATTATTGATCATAGTGGAGATTGATTGATTGGCTTGTACTCGTGATTTTAACCTGTTGAGGTTTTTCACGTAAAATTCTTGTGTTGTTCTTTTTCATCTTTGATTGTGTTTTACTCATTTTGTGATGGAAAAAAGATATCGATCCTGGGCGTTACTAGAATCCAATATTCTGGTAACTTGGTGTAGTTAGTTTTTTCCCAACAAGTTCCTGGAAAAGGAGGTGAGGAAGCTGAAGATGCAGGAGAATTTTTTGGAAAGGCAGACAGATAAGGTTTCCAACTAGTTCAATACAGATAAAACTATGACTAACCTGGAGGCTTTATCAAACTCACCATCACACATGTGGAGCAGTTGATCGAAATCTTGAAGCTCGAGGAGAAGATTGCAAAGAATGCGATATGATTCCTTTATGAATATCGTACCAATTGTGCTGACATTCCTCACCCCGATGGAGGGAAAGAGAAGAGGATGAGGGTGGATTAAGAAGGTGATTCTAGTTTGGGTTACGATTTTTTTTAGGTACTTCCTTGAGTTTAATCTATGTTAGTTCTTCTGGATTTAAGCTAGTTTGATTTATGTTGTTTTGAAAAGGAACAGAGGAATTGGCTAGTGATGTAATCTCTGTTTGGTTATGAATGGATATTCTATTATGTTCGATCACTTTGCTTCAATCAAGTTTCTTGCCAAAAGTGCAAACTCAATGAAATAATGAAACAAACAAAATTCTCAAGAAAAGCCAGATTCATTGATATTCAAATTCACTACAATCTTTCAGCCAAATGACTAGAATTTGGTACACCAGAATCGAACCTACTCTCATCGAACTAATCAAACCCACATAAATGAAACATAAAACCTTATAATCTATTTTCTTACATCATAATAACAATAAACTCAAACAAAATCACAATCCCAGTGAAAATGACCCAAAACATCTTCAAATAAAACTTCAACTTATCAACCTGTTTTTGTTTCTCAACAAGCTCTAGTTTTGCATTTTCAATATTTGTCAGCAAGTTCGCGAGCAATACAAGACCTCTCTCGCATGTTGGTGGATTCATCCACGCAAAATACCTACAATCTCCACCACTCTTCATCTTCTTCTTCTCATTTCCCCTACGAGCGGTAAACGATCCACCCTCGTGCTTGGATCAGCCAAAGAAACGCCTCCCTGAGTTTGCAATTGTCCAGCTGGTTCTAACTCTGACCGTAATTTTGCACCAGCACAACTCATATCGGTTTCAAATTTAGCCGCTCGTCACTTCCATTGAGCTCTCCATCGCCAATACCACTCTCACTCATAAATCCCTAAATCTCTCGACCTATGTTTCCTTCTTTTCTTTCTATTTTAATTGCTTTTCCACATAAAAAGAAAAAAGAAATAAATTTTCCAGCTAGCCATCATTTTGGCGGGATTCCTGTCGCAAACGAGAGTAATTATACAGTACACTTGGTGTGTCATGTCATTCTGTTCACTCACTCATATTAGCCGATAAAGAAACTACACCTTAGGGTTGATGGTTACAAATCAGATAGTTTTAAAATTTGAATTTTAAAAATACTACTCCCTCCGTCCATTATTAATGGACGCTTTGACTTTGGGCACGCATTTTAAGGAAGCCGGATGACTCAATATTTGACCCCAAAAAATTCCGTACTTTTTTTCCAACATACGTTAATTCTTAACGTACGTCCGATAAAAAATTCGGGGCAAAATTGTATCAAATAGTGAGTCATCCGGTCTCCTTAAAATCCGTGCCCAAAGTCAAAGCGACAGTTATTTATGAACGGAGGGAGTATAAACTTAGGTAATAGTGGAATAAACCCCAAAACGACCCTGTTCACATGTAATAACCTCGTTGGTTTGGGTGCACGCTTAGTTAGAATACTCGTTGTATGATATAATTTTTCCGCAAATGGAGCGATTTGGAGCCAAAACAGGTTGCCTGACACCGTTAATGGGCCCCGTTAAAAATTAGTTCAAAAGTGGGTGACCTTGTGAGTTAATTGTCTAACAAAGGAAATGTGAGTGAGTAAATTGTTTAAAAGAGTAAATATGAGTGATAATTTTAGACATTATTAAGAATGGGTTGGAAAATTATCTAATAGGGCAAAAATTAATAGGTACTTTTTAAAATAAAGTGGATGTAATTAATCCAACTCACATCAACACAGATTGCGCCTATAAAAAAAATACATACGTTGAACATCATTTTGATAAAATTGATGTGGGGTTTTAATTAAATTAATTTTTTAGTTTAGGGGTAATTTTTTTTGTCATAAGGATTTAAAAACTACTATTTTTCTATTAATGATGGTACAATATAGCATGTAAAGGATGAGCATACCCAATGACAATCCCTAAAATCAAGTATGAATCTACTATGTTATCATTCCACGTTTTTAGTTGTAGAAAGAATAGAGAATAGTTGAGCTTATTTATAAGCATTCAAACGTTATCCTCACTATAGTATAGTCACTCACACAGCAGACAAAAACAAAACAGATGAGAAGAAGAAAGGAAAAGGAAAAGGAAAAGGAAAAGGAAAGGGGTGAAAGTGAAAAAAGAAAGAAAGAAAGGTGTCAGATGAGGAAAAATATATCCGACATTTATTTCTCTTCCACAACCTCTTAGATTCTTGCAATCAGAAAGACAAAGAACCCCCTCGTGCGCTCTCTCTCTCTCTCTCCTTCATTAATATTCCAATCCTTCCTTTTTTTTCCTTCTCTATCTGTTCTTTCATTTTTAATTTTTTCCATTTGTAAATAAATATATACAGAGTAACAAAATCCATTTTTAATTTTTTACCTAGTTTTGTAAATAAATAGGTAATCTACAAAAATATATTTTTCTGTATAAATATAATATAATCTCTCCAATACAGAATACAGAATCAGTAGTAGTAGTAGTAGACAGTAGTAGTAGGGAGTGAGTGACAGAGAGACAGTAGTAGTGATGATGGCGATGATCGAAATCCTTCCTTGCATCCTCTTCTCCCTCTCTCTCTCCACCCTCCTTTTCCTCATCGTCCGCTGCACCTCCCGCTCCCGCCGCCTCCGTCTCCCGCCGGGGAGCTACGGCCTTCCGTTCGTCGGAGAGACTCTGCAACTCATCTCCGCGTACAAGACGGAGAACCCGGAGCCGTTCATCGACGAGCGGGTGAGGCGGTTCGGCCCGTTGTTCAGCAGCCATGTGTTTGGTGAGGCGACTGTTTTCTCGGCCGACCCGGAGACGAACCGGTTCATCTTGCAGAACGAAGGGCGGTTGTTCGAGTCGAGCTATCCCGGTTCCATAGGGAACCTGCTCGGGAAGCATTCTCTGCTGTTGATGAGGGGTGGGCTCCACAAGCGGATGCATTCTCTCACCATGAGTTTTGCCAACTCTTCCATTCTTAGGGATCATCTCTTGGCCGACATAGATCGCCTGGTTCGGCTCAACTTGGACTCCTGGTCCGACCACGTTCTCCTCATGGATCAAGCCAAAAAGGTTCTCATTCTTTATTTTAGATCTGCTCTCTTGTGCAATTGCATTGTGTCATGCATTTCCTTTTACGGAAGTTCAATAATTTTAATATTAGATTTTCTAAAACCGAAAACCTATAATTTATTTTTCAAGGATTTATTATAAATATGTAAAAGTATTAGTGGTGGTGATGTTCGGATTATTGTTGTGGTGGTTGCTAATGAGAGCACTCATTTATGTACATGTGCTGCTGCTGCCACAAAGTACACCAACATACTTATAGTTACCACCCAAAATAAAGATATTACTATTGATTAAATACTACAAATCCCTCTCATGCTGAGGAATTATTATTGTTTTGTTGGGACCGGTGGTACTCTGTTTTTTCTTCTTTTTTAATATGAAATGTCTGTCTCTAGCGTGGTGTAATTGATTTGGTTAGTTTTGAAAGGGATGTTGCATATATACAGTATGTTTTTCTATTATTGTTTTGTTTAATCTTATTATTATTTTGGTTTCTCAATCGATGTGGGTTTAATTAATTGAATGATAAACATGGCAGATTACGTTCGAGTTCGCAATGATACAGCTGATGAGCTATGAGCCATGCGAATGGACAGAGAAGCTAAGGAAAGAGTACGTCCTTCTAATTGAAGGCTTCTTCAGTGTTCCTCTCCCCCTTTTTTCCCCCACATACCGCAGAGCCATTAAGGTTAGTATTATCTTTAGGTGGGCCGGAAAGTTTCTTTTGTTTTGTTTTTATCTGGGCGGAAAGTTTCCTTTTTTCAAAACAAATGTACGTGGCTGTACAGGCAAGAACAAAGGTAGCGGAGGCGTTGAGGCTGGTGGTGAGGCAGAGGAGGGAAGAGATGGTGGAGGGAGAGAGGAAGAAAGACATGTTAGGGGCACTCCTTGAGGGGGATGACGGCTTCTCCGACGAGCAAATAGTGGATTTCTTGGTGGCGCTGCTAGTGGCTGCCTACGACACCACCTCCACCATCATGACCCTCGCCGTTAAGTTCCTCAGTGAAACTCCTCTTGCTTTGGCCCAAATTAAGGTAAACACGCCACCTTTCTACATTATTCCTTCATAAAATTCTTTGCATAAAGCCTTTTCCTTACTTCTTAAATTTGGCTTGAATTATCAATTGATAATTTCGAATAAAAACACAAAATCTTTCGTTAGGAAATTCCTTTTCTTTTCCTACAAAAACCAACTTGTGCATTTATTGTATTACTCAAGTGGGGCCCAAACTCCTAATAATTACAGTATTATGTTAGGCATCTAGTTGGGACTCAATGGAAAAATAAAAATAAATATATAAATGTTAAAATCTGAACTAGTCACATTGAATGGTACTCCCTCCTTCCCCAATTAAATATCTTTCTCACATCCCAATATTCAGTAGGGAACACATATCGAGGAGGCCGGATGAGGCACTATTTGACCCCAAAAAATTCCGTACTTTTTTTCGAACGTACGTTAATCCTTAACGTACGTTAATCCTTAACGTACGTTAATCCTTAACGTACTTCCGAGAAAAAATTCGGGGCAAAATTGTCTCAAATAGTGACTGTTCCGGCCGTCTTAAGGTACGTTCCGAAACAGTAAAAGCAAAAGCTAAAACGACGTTTAATTGGGGAAGGAGGGAGTAGTAGGGATGACAATATGGCGGGTAAGCATTATCTATACCCGCACCCGTATCCATATGGAACGGGTAAAGAAAGAATAATTATACTCGCGGATTACCCACGAGTTACTCACGGATACCCACAAATTTGGTTAAATTTTAAATTTCAATCAAATTAATTTATAAAAAAAATCAATCTTATTTAATAACAATGTCATACAATAATACGATACGCTAATCCAACATGATAATCCATAATAATCTAACAAAGAAATAATAATTCATAAAAAAATATAATTTAATAAAAGAAATAGCAGCTTCGGTTTGCAATTTAAGATCCCTATTAATTTTTGATAAAAAATAAGATATTCTCCAATTTAGTCATGGAATGTAGAAGCTATATGGTAAGAAAAAAATACTTAACCTAAATATAATAAAAAAGAGAACTATTTATTAATTTATTAATAAGATAACTTGAATTTATTTACCATCATCATTTATCTGTACAACTTTCCTACCACCTGAAATTGGGAGCACCTTGATCCAATCATTTAGTTCCTATCTTGAGCAACGGACCGGGTTGTGTTGAAAAAGAAAAACGATTCTCTGGTTGGTGAAGATTGAAAGAGAAGGAAAAGAGAACAGTACGGTGACTGCGAGAGAGAATGAGAGGGTGGGTGGTTTTGTTGTTGTCTGCCTCCGCCCTAGACTAGTGTCCAGTCACTTAATTAATTATATATATCGCGGGTATTGGAGCGGGTAAGCACTATCTATACCCACATTCATATCCATACTTTGCGGGATCCATACCCATAAAATATCCACAATGTGCGGGTAATATTCATCCACAATTGCGGGTATTGGGCGAATATCTATATTCGCGGACGGAATTGCCATCTCTAAATAGTAGAAAAAAAAGAGAATAAAAAATATGGTAACTGTTTGGATACACATGATGATGTAGGCCGATCATACTATTCCTAGTTCTTCTACTCTTGTACTATCATTTTATGTAGGAATGGACTAGGAACTAGCTGATTTTCAGGTCCATTCCTATGTTTGTTCAAAATTCTCAATTAAATTCCCTACATTTATAAAATGTAAGATTACTCTTATATTTGGATTAACTTGGAAGCTTATAAGCGTAGGGACTTAAATTAGTTTACATTTTCAAGAACTTCTTAGTAAATGAAACTAAATTTACAATTCCTCAAGAGAAAAGTGACTTACATTTTATTTCCTCTGATCTCTAAAGTGTGTCGTTTGGAGACCGGGCACAAAAATTAAGAAGAGTCTAACTTTACACTGTTTGTACCAATTCTACAATTTACTCCCTCTCGAATTTACGAGCATGCCATTCATGTAATCTTTATCTGCTTCTCACCTCCCCAGGCTCCCACCATAGCCAACCACCACCATCTGATTACTCCGATCACCACTATCCGGTTACTTCCACCATCCAACTACAAATGTTTGTATGGAATTTATGGGTATTAGATCTAACAAGCCCAACTTAGGAGAGAAAACAACACTAAACTAAACTCTAACAATTTACATCTTTCAAGATCTGGATTTGTTAGATCTAATACAGAACTCAAACAAATACTCCTTACAACAGGCTCAATGGAGAACCCAATTGGAAGCGATATAGAACTCCTTACTATCCTTATTCAGAAACAAAAGTCTTATCAATATGTAATCTCTTAGCTCCACTTATTGAGCTCTAAGCTAAAATCTGAGCAAATTCCATCAAAGAATCCATCCAAAGTTCTAGATTTTAGCATCCATGGACCCTAATTATCACCAGAAATGAGCGCATCAGATCTAACAAACTCGTTGTCGGCCTTTCCGGCATGGACGGTCGCCTCCTCATGGCAAGACCCAGTCCACATTCCACAGTCTGGGTTTCTTTTCTTTTTGTGCAGAAAAGAGAGAAGAGGAGATGGTTGTTTTGGAAACCTGCAACAAACCAAGAAACGTAGTGACTAGATTTAGATATGGAAGGAGATTTGTAAACATGAAAGAATAGATGGTGATGAGAGTAGGGAGAGAGAGAAATGAGGTGGAAGAGATGAAGGGGAAAAACTCAAAATGTCTTAAACGACATTGTTTCAAAATCTTAGAGAGTATTAATTAGATTGAAACCCAACTTACGGTTAGTTCAATCTTGGTTAAATCTACTTTTGTATCACTAGATAAAAAAAAATCGGTTCGGTTTTGAAAACGT
The DNA here is from genome assembly GCA_963691705.1 of Viola odorata. Classification (NCBI taxonomy): domain Eukaryota; kingdom Viridiplantae; phylum Streptophyta; class Magnoliopsida; order Malpighiales; family Violaceae; genus Viola; species Viola odorata. The sequence goes on along the minus strand of OY829538.1, from coordinate 46,726,066 downwards.
TTAGATCATCCACATGTATTGTTGTTATACACTAGCGTAAAGGAAAAATCCTTTAGCATTATTTTTTGTTATAAAGGTTGGTTTTTTTGGTAAGTGTAAAATGTGTCAAAACTAGATGGCAAAAAGTTGAGACACAAAGTAAAAAGTCAACTAATTAGCAGACAAGAACTGCACATCTGCACCTCTCTATCTACTTTCTAAGCTCATTCAAGTATGTGAATCATGCCTTCTGTTCTGTTCTGAGTGACCAATTCTGAATTCTGATTCACATTTATTTTCACTCTCTGCTTTTATGTTTTGTTTTGTTGGCGCACGCAGGCTTCTTCCTTCCTTCTCCTTAAAAATCCTAATCCCCTCTCTTTGATATTTATGCTTTGAAATTTCCCAAAATGACCTTTTGCATCACCCTCCCAAGTTTATCTGTACCAGAAGTGCATACCTATGTGCATAAGGTATAGTAAGTAACATGGAATCCTTCCAAGTCCTATGTCCCAAGTCCTAATTATAATAACTCTGCCCGTACTCCAACCCCTACCCCATTGGGAATCGTGTGGTGCTGATTCGCATGAGAAAGCTACAATCCAACTATGTACTGTGTACTATAATCTAAACCTAATTAGTGACTCCTTCCTTAAGTTGATGTTATGCATTCACCTACCGCCTATTCTGTCCGTCTCTTGAGTTCTCAAAAAGTTGATCTATTTCCATTTTATTGGGTGGATGATTCATTTAGATTTATTTAGGTAGAAGTCTAAAATAGTGAATCGTTTTCTCTGCAGGAGATTGATCTGAATCGGCTAATGCCACCTAGCCATTTTGATTTCTAGTCCTTTCATAGGATGACATCTTATTCCTCTCTTACTTTTCATTTTTTTAAAGAAAAAGAAAGCGCAAGTGGGTTTTTTTCATACATGTGATAGCTAAGGTGAACATAGTTGCTTATTGGAAATATAAGCATCATCGAGCAATTGTTTTATTCAATCAATGAGGGAATGGGGCCCTTAGGGGTTAGGGTTGGAGGGTGATGTTTAAAAGGGTTGGGTGGGCGGGACCAGGTCAGTAGCAGCATTGTCATTACAGTCTCCACGAGGATACCACATGCTAATGGTCCCTTCTAAGTGCATTGATTGCGGAATAGCCCTACTTTTTGGATTTTATTTTTTTTGGACTTTGGATATAACATGTGACTATGTTAGGTGCCCCAACAGCTCACACCGCCCTACAGGCCCAATGGCCCATGTCCCTGGCCCAAAATGATTTTTCTCTTCTAAAATACAGTTTCGTATCTAATTAGATAATTACTTTTTGATCCCCATGTGATGATGATGACCCATGCTATAATTATTATTAAACATTTAATGTTTGCAGGAGGAGCACGAGGGGATTAGGGCAAGGAAAAAGGAAGGCGAAGGTCTTGAGTGGGGTGATTACAAATCTATGCCTTTCACTCAATGCGTGAGTTGTTCTTTTGAACTCCTTAAAATAACATAAATATGAATCTTTCACACTTTGATTTTAGGTTTGCATATTCTTGCACTCATCACTCACCACATTCTTTCTTTTTGCTCTTTCTTTTATAATCCGTGCCCAGGTTGTTAACGAGACTTTACGAATCACAAACATCATTAGTGGAGTCTTTAGACGAGCAATGACGGACATCAACGTAAAAGGTACCATTGCTACCTTTGTTGGTCAAATTGTTGTTTACGTTTTGTCGATGGACCACCGCAAAATCTTCATTTCATGTGAAACCAATTAAATTCAGGCTACACAATTCCTAAGGGATGGAAGGTTTTCGCATCATTTCGAGCTGTGCATTTAGACAATGACCATTTCAAAGATGCTAGAACATTTAATCCATGGAGATGGCAGGTGAGTATCTTATTAATCATGTACTTTAACCTAAACCATTTATTTATCGAATTCACTTAACTAAATTTCCTTATAGAATAACCCAGCAACTCCTGCGTTAGTGTTCACTCCTTTTGGAGGAGGACCGAGACTTTGCCCGGGGTACGAGCTTGCCAGAGTAGAACTCTCTGTTTTCCTCCACCACCTCGTCACTCGCTTCAGGTACATATATATACATACATATTTATGTACACTCATTAAATTTAATAAATTGGTCAATCTTGTGTTAACTGGTGGTACGTTTTGTTCTTCAGTTGGAGTCCTGCTGAAGAAGATAAGCTGGTTTTCTTCCCGACAACCCGGACACGAAAACGATACCCGATCAATGTGCAGCGTCGAAGTGAAGTGCAAGGCTAAGGCTAGTAAAGTATTTTAGAGGAAGAGAGATGTGGATGGAGCAAGCTCAAAAATGTACTACAAAGAACTGTAATGTCCAGCCTTAGCTAAAATCAGAAAAAAACTAAGTAAAAAAAAGTAATGATAGAGTAGCATATATCTTAATCAATTATCCAATTACTAGCATACAAGTCGATCTATCGATGATTGGCAGATCTGGCAGCGGTTGGCAACTCAACATTTATTCCGCTTGCAACAAAAAACAGAAATATCTTTAAAAGATAGCGAGCAAAAAAATGGAATGTTTCACCTTTGGCTTTTAGTGCATGTAACAAATAGTAGTCGGTTCCATTTTCTTTCACCTTTGGTGGATATATATTCTGCATAATTATTGAAAATGTTTTCAATAAAAAGTTAATATTACCTTGTCACAATATATAAATCTAGTTAAATTAATTGATAAATTTGCCCTCTAAAATATATAAATCTAGTTTAATCACGTTTTGCACGACTTTTCAAAGGAGGAGGATGCACCATTAAGTCTTGTTGGTGAGTTCTATTGGAGGTCCAAGAATAATGAATTCATTATTTCTCTAAAAACCACATAATATGGAGGCTTTATAAAGATGTTACATGCAAATATCTTAAAAAAACACTTAATTCTTTCTTTTTTTATTGGATTGTTTTTTTTTAATAGGCAGAGATATATTAATAGGGTCATAAAAAATGACCATAGAGAATACGAACCAAATACAAGAGACATGAACCAAACACGCTGGCTAAACCGACAACAGACTACGTACTCACTTGACACTCCCCTCGAATATAACACACGTATTACATCGCAACTAATACCTGAAAATTGTCCCAAATAACAATTTGAACCAAAACACGCAAGCCTCACCCAAGCCCAAGCCCAAGCCCAACACCTAAACCCTAAAACCACAAAGATCTTAGGTCATCTTCTTCACCGCCGCCCCCCTGCTTCATCGCCGGTGCGTCTTCCTCGACCATTGATACAGCCGCCGACAGCCGCTCCAACCACGACATCCTCTCACATCGACGCTCCAAACAATCTCCAGTCAACGTCGCTCCAAAAAACTCAGCCACCTCACCCACCGGAATCACCAGAACCAATCTCGTCATCGCCGTCCACACCATCGCCGGACCCATCCATCTCGGCCGACCATCAACAACCACCGCCACGGCTGGCGCACCACACCCACGCCACCGACACAACCAAACCCTCGAACGACCTCCCACCGCCGTCACCACTCTGCCTCCCGATCCGCTCATCCTCCTCCAACCACAATCAACACCACGAAACAACCAAATCGGCAACCATCCCGACACATCCATCGCGGCAACAACCACCATCACCACCGCCGCACCATCTCATCGATCTCGCAACCACTCGCAAGCCACCGCTGCAGCTTGGAACCAAACACTACTTAGTCGTCGACCTCACTTCCGATTTGCTGCCTTACCCCAACCGCGCTACTGTTGCAGCCCATCCGCGACACCCTCTTCTCTCCTAGCCGCCGTCTTCGCCTCCGACCACATCACACAGTGCCACCGCTTCACCGATCTTCACCAACCGTCGCCATATCTCTTGCTTTGGCCGAAAAAGAACAAAAAAAAAGAAGCTAAAGAGAAAGAAAACGTAAAGAAAGGAAAAGAAAAGAAAAATGGGGTTGTCGCCGGCCAAGGGAGAGGTCGGCAGCAGCCCAAGGGAAAACCCTAGAAATGAGAAACCTCCAAATTCAAACCAATGTCATTGAATCCTCTTTTTTCCATGGTGTGAAGAAGCTCCTCTTCCTTGGATCCTCCTGCATTTACCCTAAAATGGCTCTGCAACCAATCCCTGAAAATGCACTGCTCATCGGCCCACTAGAGCCAACTAATGAATGGTATGCTGTGGTAAAAATTGTTGGTATTAAAATGTGCCAGGCATACCGGATACAGTACAACTGGGATGTAATTTCGGGCATGCCAACTAATTTGTATGGCCCTAATGATAACTTCCATCCAGAGAATTCGCATGTTTTGTCGGCCTTAATTATGAGGTTTCATGAGGCAAAAGTGAATAAGGCTAAAGAAGTGGTGGTGTGGGGGACTAGTAGTCCATTGAGGGAGTTCCTACATGTGGATGATTTGGCAGATGCAGTGGCATTTTTGATGGATAAGTATAGTGAAGTTTAACAACAAGAGATTGGTGTTATTTGATTATTATTAATGGTGATGATAGTGTATATCGGGTTTTTTTATGTATATGTTTGGATTGGCACACACTATTTTGGTGTTTTTTTGTATGGTTGCTTTGATTTTTCGTTAATTCATCTGATTATTAGTGGTAATTATTTGTTGCACAAATGATTGTTCTATTGTGTACATGATTATTGTTGAAGTAACTTCAATAGAATGAGCTTTGGCAATTATATTGCTTTAACACGTCAGAATCCCCAGGCATTTATCAAATTATATCAGTCTGTTCCAATGTAGTAAAATTCGATCCGGCTCAGCCTAGCCGGTTCGATTGAAAAACTTAGTGATCGGGTACTAGGCCAGGTTTGAAAAACTCAAAAACCCTCACAAATGAGTTTTTTAAAATTTTGATTGACCTGATTGGTTGAATTGGCGAACCGGTCAACCCGATATTTAAAAAAAAAAGATTGAAAAAAATGCTAAGCATGAAATTCGAACCTATGTTCAGTGTGTTGGCCAACAAAAACATAACCACTATACCAACCCTATATTTGTGCTATTATATGACAACATATAATATAAATATAAAATAAATCTTTCATTTATTTTTAAATTTTTTTATACTATATGCAAATATTAAATTTTACTTATTAATTTATTAAAATTACGGATCAATCCGAGTTTTTTCGGGTCAACTATTTTCCTAAATCGGGTTTATGAATGGTCTGAGTTTTACAACTTTGATCTATTCTCAATGGACTAACTAACTTCTCACTAGAAAAGTGAAAAAAATAAGAACAGTGAATAGGAATTTAGAACAGTGAATGCATTAGAACTTGTATAATCATTTTTTGTTCTTTTTTAAACATAACATCTAGGGGTGGTAACTTTTATTCCGATCCTATTTACTCACCTTTAAAAGGGATTGGAATTAAAAATAAATAAAATATTATTTATTAAACGAGTCAGGATAGATCGGACTAGTTTTAAGGTAGGACCGGACAAGCAATACTTATTTCATAACCTATTATTAGGGCTCCCATATGTAACCCTTGCATTAATTTCTTTTATTACTCATTAAGCTTCTTTACTGACCTTTTAAATTTTAAATATTGTAACCCTCAGCTTCTATAAAAGGGACTCATATAAACCCTTAAAGGGAGCCAATTCTAAAAAATATAATACTATTATTTCATCTCTTTTAGCTCAAGATTTCCATACATCAACATTTGGCGCCGTTTGTGGGGAATTCTTGGACAAAAAGCTCTTTGATTTCTTACGTTTAAATAATTTTTTATGTTGGTGTGTGGTTTTTTCTTTTGATTTCAGGGATGATGCAAAATCAGATGTTGCGGGTTTTGTACCCTCTCGTTGCAATTTGTTTTTGTTCTTCTACGGTGAATGGTGTTGCTTTGCAACCAGAGAAAGCTCAAGATCCAGACAAATCAACCGCTACTTCCGAAGATCAAAGACAGTTTAAAATCAAAATAAGACATGAAGATCTAGATATGGTATTTTTTTGTTCCTTTTTATTGTTTCATTTTTTAGATGGTGAGTGAAATTCCTGAAGCATCCGCTACCCACCACGAAGGTCCGAATCTTTGTTGACAAAATCAAACGCTTGGTTGATCCTAAGGACAATCAAAGAAGGGAGATTGTCGACTTCAAAGATGGGAGACGCGAAAATGACAACTAATCTCACGTACATGAACACGAAAAATGCAAATGCGACAAACATGGAGGTGTTGGACCTAGCGATTCAAGGTGTTATACGCTGTAAATGCGCAATAATCTGATGCTCGATCGAAAAAGCCTCCAGAAGCTCCCAGCTCAAGTCATTTCAGCCTCCTACAAGCATGGGAAGAATCACTCATGAAGGATTACAACAAATCCTCTTAATGTTTTATTTTTCATTCTTTATGTAATTTTCAGATTTGACGTGATCTACGAGATGTCGAGCGAATAAGATCCAAAAACAGTCGCATCCTATTTTTTGATCCAGTTAATGATGTAAATCCAACTGTAGAAGAAGGCGATAAAGGTATGAATTCACTTGCTTAAATCCAGCACTTAACAACATATGTGGAACAACAACACCGCGGATGTGGCATCCGTAGAGAATCTAAAGATGGATGACGCTCAAGACTGCGGTATAACATGTAATCGATCGCGGTATATCAAGTACGATTTCAGTTGCGTCAACACAACCCAACGACGAAGGTGACCTCATTGAAAGAAGTAAATACGAAAAATACAAACATGACGTTCAAGCAATAGACAAATGCAACGCACATCGAAGAGATGGACGTGACACGTGCACGGAAGGAGCACGTCAAAAACCGATGAACGACCCATGGACTAAGATTTTTCACGCACGAACGCTAAAAATCAAGAGTTGTAATAAGAACTTTTCTTTTTAACGTTTAATTTTTTATGGTTTAATGATAAGGATGGAAAATCTAGCGCTAAGGATGAGAGTAGGCAACACAAAGACATTTTCCAATCAAAACAAAGATTTATGATCCATGGCTAGAATAATCGGATAGGCGTCCGCTCCAAGCAATAATGGTGGAGATGTCAGAGAAGAAGTTCAACGCTTGACACATATGGCAGACAAATAACAAAGAGGAATGGATGCCCTCACTATGCCAAAAGAAAAACCAGGAGTCATGTATGCACAAGATGTAGAGATCGGTTGAGAAAGGTAGAGATTAAATAATTCGTGTAAGAGGATATCGAGAGTCTCATACGTTGTGAATATTGCGTAGATTGGTCAAATCGTGTAGAGGTCTAGCATTATTGTAACAACAACTTTCTGCAACCCAACTTAAAGACGGATTCTTTCTATGCTTCGAAAGGCAACGTGTATCTGGTTTTGTACGATGCAACTCAGGAGTATGGTGCTTCGTTGAACTCACGCACATTGATCACTTAACTAGCGATAGAAAGCCAATGATGATGATGGTGAAGAATGTCTCTAAACACTAGTCACAAATAAACGGAACAAAAAACAATTTAACATAACAAGATTAGCGTTTGACGCACTAAAGAATGCACCCATTTAGCCCAAATCGAAAGGTGTATCAGGGACATCAACCGTGTACATACCCACAATTTTTGTCTTTTAGGACAAGGAAGAGAAATGCATAAACACACTTACGTTCAAAAATATCCATAAAGTGGATGAGAGCCAACTGAAGAATTTTGAGAATGCGAAATCCAAAATGCATGAAGGTTCTTTCAGCGACCGTTTGTCACCCTCGATTGTCATAAATGATATGACCATTGTCGATGTCGCGGACAAGAGGAAAGACATGGTGGCAATCACGACGTTCACTCTTAGTTTGTCATTGAGGATTGCTGATAATGTATACAGGAAAAATCTGACGTACCGACATTTGAAGTTAGTGCAGGGATTGCGCTACGCACGTCCCTAGACGACAGATCCTCACGGTGGTTGTTTATGTCCCGATTGTCAGAATTCTTTCTTTTGTGAAAGTATTGGCTACTAGCTGAAAGGCCCCACATAAGTTCTAAGGAAGATCCGATCATCTCTACACAAGCAAAAGGCCTTGCATATGCAATTTTGTTGTAGTCGTACAAGAACAAGAGTAAAAAAAAAAATTAAATAGAGAAGAGAAAGAGGGAATGCTGCTGGAGGCTAGGGTTGGCAATGGAGCGGGTAAGGCACTATCCATACCTGCACTCGCAAATTTGCGGATAATCCATACCCGCACCCTCGCGGAGCGGGTAAGAGAAGACAAATTGTACCCGCGGATTACCCGCGGATACCCGCAAATTTCTTAAAATTTAAATTTTCAAGTAATAGATTGACAATCTTTCAGTTTCATAACACAAATTCTTCTACGTGCCGAATGAATAAAAGTTAACACAATTTGAATTTCGAAGGTTGATAAAAAAAAATCACAAATTATAACGAAACTGTTTATCTAGAGTTTGAACATAAGATTTCTTATTAAATTAGAACAACTCTTTAATAATTGATCTAAGTGTTTGTAGATCGGCTTTTTATATGCCCTATAACTTTATATTTTTATATTTTTGGGTCGTGAAATTTTAAGTTTCATATAGCAACTTTTAAAGTTTTCCGAGGGCCGTCGTGGTAGCAATTAACAACTGTGCCTTCCTTTGGACGATATACAAGAGGATATATCTAGCTTTCACCCTTTTGGATTCAGCACTGCTGCAGACCAGCGCCATTAGGATACATCCCCCATGGAATAGAAAATTGACATGGTAGCGTCCAATTTCTTCTTCTTTACAAACAAAAATTTTATGATATGTTTATATATTTTGCGGGTATCATTGCGGGTATTCATACCCGCATTTTGCGGGTATTTAGTGCGGGTATTGGAGCGGGTAAGCACTATCCATACCCGCACTTTGCGGGTGCGGGTAAATCTATACCCGCAAAATACCCACAAACTACGGGTAATACCCACCCGCACCCACAAAGTGCATATATATATATATATATATATGCGCACAAAAAGACAAAGTAGGCAAAAAAAGACAAAGTAGGGTTTTAATTATGGTAGTTTACCATTCACACTAGGAGATAAATTTCCTACTTAAATTTTAATTGGAACTCTTGGCAATTCCTCCTAATCTCGACACTTGTTTCCTTACAAGAATGGAATTACTTACTTGGCAAAGCTACTGGACATATGGTATATCAATTAATTATAATTAGTTGGTTAGTCCAATTAATTAATTGATTGCTTGATAATTGGATGCGCGGCACGGTATACGGCTGCAATTAATTGGTTGGTCCAAATTAATTAACTGCTGCATATATCATTTCTAAAAAAAAGTCTTCTATACTTGTCGCACCCTTTTTTTTTTGTTGAAAACGAGTAAAGGTTCGGGACGGGCCACAATGCGAGACAAGCGTTGGACTTGTCTTAACATCATGAGAAATAAAGTCGCCACCCTAATTTTCTAAGGTTTAGGGAACCTAATCGTCATGGCATAAAAATAAACAAACTAAGGCACAATGGTCTAAACCAAAGAACGATGGTTCGAGGTCGTGATTATGGACTTGGGAAGGTGTTAGGCACCCAAGTCACATCCTTAAAAAAGGTTACCGGTATGCGAGGTGTTTTGAGAAAATAATTTTAAACATGTAATTTGGGCCCTCTAAGGTGACGTTACATCTTAGCATTTTTCGTTGGGACTTGTTATTTCCGTTTGGGTCAGAGGAACGGGGTTACCGTTTTGTCTCTATGCTAGAGCGGACGTTCCCCCCTTATCATTGGGTCATGCATGACTTAATTATTTACTACGTGATTCTATCATAGTAAAACTAGCATCGTACCGATTAATGTATGCATATATGGTTGGCATGGCCTTTGAAGCCATCATACACATGTATCAACACAACAATTAATTTTATGGTATGAAAGATAAGTGGTATAAACACGGTATCCATGTGGGTTGATTTTAATTTTAAGCAATTCTATATGTCATGCATACGAGTGGGTGGTTCTTGCACATTCTAAGTGGTCATGCATACGAGGTAATCGAGGTTTTGACCTCTTTGATAAGCATTCATTCAAAGCATGAAAATAAGTAAAAGATTTTAAGATAAACTTACCTGATTTGACGAACCCCTATCGATCCATCCCTTCAAAACCAAAGTTAACGACAATTGATAATAAAATAGGTAAAAACAAACATGCATGATTTTTAACTAATTATCTAATTTAAATATTACAAACCACAATTAAAGTAATTACTTAAATAATTGTTACAAATCACAATTAAAATAATTACTTAAAATAATTATTACAAATCACAATTAAAATAATTATTACAAACCCATTGACGAAAATAAATCGACGGGCCTTGATGACTGGGCCCAGCAGTTGGGCCAAGACCAGCCCAGCCCAAGGGCCAGCCCTCTTTCCCCTTCCCGCTTGGGCTTGCACGGCCCAGCTTCTTTCCTTCTCTGTTTGGGCCAGCCAAGCTGCCCAACTCTCCTTCCTTTCCCGCTTGGGCCCAAGCATATTGCTTGGCCCATCAACCAATCCCAAACCAAATTAACAACCAAGCCCGAGGCTCCTTCTGCTCCCCACTATTCATCATCCCCTTCCTCCAGCTGAACCCGCACAGCAGACCAGCAACGACGGAGCTCGCACAGCCGCAGACCAGCAACAGCAACGCCTCGGCTCCGGCGACAGAAGCAGCTCCGGCGACGGCTCAGCAGGCGACTGCAGCAGCAGGCTACGACGAGGAAGCGCAGCAGGCGAGGCAGCAGCGGCGACGGCGACAGGAGCAGCTCCGGCGATGGCTCGGCAGGCGACGACAGCAAAATTTAATTAAGTCCAAAAAACAAACAAGCAAATTTATTAAAACAGCAAACAAATAAAGCAAGCAAATTAATTAATTGGAACCAAGACCATTAATTAATTAAGAGGCAAGTAAAATCAATTGGGTGCAGAGGGAGAGAGCGTGGAAAATAAAAGGGAGGGGGAGGACTAGAGCCGGATTCTTCCCCCGTTTTTCGTTGAAGATGGCTTGCTATTTATAAGCAAGTTGGAGGCGGTTTGGAGGCGGTGCTACAGTGGCGACGAGGGCAGCTGGCCGAAGGAGAGCCAAGCTTTGATCATGTGGCTGAGTGGTGAGTAAGTTACCGAAAATAATATCAAGGGAAATGATCATTCAAGTCGGCAAGGCTACTGGGAAGAAAAGTGAGGCAATTGTAGGCAAACATGCATTAATGGTGCATTAATGCATTAATTCCCATAAGAACGGGATATTTTGACTCGAACTGAGGTGTGACAAAATTCCCTTAATACAAAAATCGAGGGGAACAAGACGTGTGGAAAAATAAGACACGATAACTAGTATACAGTAAATAAATAAAAAGTTTGATTTAACGCATTTATTTTCTCGTTTAAAAATGTCAAACTTTCGGACGCAAAATAAATATCTTTACGACAAAAATTGAACGAAACCAAGCTCGGTGGCGTGAAAGAGAAAAATAGTACGTAATTATCAATTAAAGAAATAGCGCGTTAGACCCACGGTCCCGGGAAACTTACTCGGGACCGATAGAAGTTCGCGCAAAGACAGTCGAAAATACGAAAAACTTAAGAAGACACGAAATGACACGAAATTTTAAACAAACTACCCTAGGACCAAGAATCGTCAGAAATTTAACCTAGACGAGCTATTAAATGCGGTAAATACTAAATATGCAAAATTGTGACGAGAGAAATCAAAAATCAGGTAGCAACAATACTTTATTAAGGTGCGTAGTTTGGATGGGATCTCGCCCGGGGGAGTAATGTTAGGGCTCCTATATGTAACTCCGTATTAATTTCCTTTATTACTCATTAAGCTTTTTACGGCTCATTAAGATATGACTTTTCAAATTCTAAATATTGTAACCCTCAGATCCTATAAAAGAGACTTATGTAAAAAATATAATAATATTATTATTCCATTTATCTTAGCTCAAAATTTCCATACATCAACACCTGTACTTTAACATTTCATGGTGAGATGAATTTTTATTATCGAATTTCTTCATGGTCGAGTTCATGCGTTGGTATATTTCTTTCAAGAAACGTTCATGGTACCATGCACCAACCCATGACAAGAAAAAAGAGTGTTAGTTTTGATTTTTTTTAATTATCAATATTTTAAACAAAACTAAAATTAACTACATCTAGTCGCGGACTTGGCTAATTTAACTATTCATGATCTGGTTCCGGACTTTGCTAATTTAACTAGTCATGAGAACTTGGCTAATTTAACTAGTCATGATATGGACACGCTCAATAATTCCTTTCATTAAACAGGACCACTACACCAAATAAGGTCACTATCAGCGGTTTTTTATCCCTTCCCCGCCAGTTTAAACCGCTTGTATAACCTTTTCAGGTGATCTGATTAGTGCCCAAGAACCGCCTGGAAAGGCCTCCCTGCAGTGGTTATGGCCAACCTACATTAGAGGCGGTCTGGGCAAGGCGGTTTTCATTGCCTCTTGGTTGCATTACAGGCGGATTTTAACCGCCTCTACTTGTTTCAGCTATATGGGCGTTCTTATCTAACTCTGATATTTTAAGGCGGTTTCTACATCATTATTTTTTGGCGGGTAAATTGTTACAATATTGAGCGCGAACCTTTTTTTGGGCGGTATATATTTTCGTGATTTTTAAGTGCCCCAATTGTCCCAACCGCCCCATATAATTTTTTTTTTAAATTTATACTAATTTCCTTTATTTTTTAGGAATAAATTACTGGTGGTATTTTTTTAAAGTAAATATCAACGCAATATGTTAAATTGAAACTTATTTGAACCAGCAAAGATTAAAAACAACAGATTAAATTAATGCTCTTCGGTGCCATCAAAATCAAGTTTATTGCGGCGAAAGACATGATCCGGAGGCAACCACCATCGATGGCACACACAACATTCTTTTGAGCTATTTTTCAAACGTATGGAACAAGTTTGTCCAGCACAAACAGGACAAGCAAAAGTCCCTTTCGTACTCCAACCAGACAAACTCGCGTAAGCGGGAAAGTCACTAATTGTCCACATTAGTGCAGCCCGTAATTTAAAAAATTGTTGTGTAAAAGCATCAAAGGTGTTTACTCCTTCCCATAACCGAATCAACTCATCCACTAATGGTTTCAAATATGTGTCAATATCATTTCCCGGACTTTTTGAGCCTGGAATGATAGTTGACAAGATGAAGGACCATTGTTTCATGCACACCCATGGTTGGAATGTCACGTGCCTGTTGGATGAAGGAAAACGGCTAGGATCGGGAATTCATTGAATTCATCAAGGGATTGTTGCTCATTGAACAAATTAGGTTTTGCTAGATAATTGGATAAAAAATCCCAATCTCTGATTTTCTGATGTTTATAGATATTATTTCCTTCTTAGCAAAACGTTGCCGCTTGCTCTAACCACTAACAAACGGATAGCAACCATGGTATTTGCTCCTGAGCAAGAGGAGTCAATGGATAATAATCATGGCGAGGAGCAATGACCAAATCAAATCTATCCAGGTTCGACATTGGGTGTTGTATCTGAACAACGAACACATTATTAGGCGCCAACTGTCTTATAGAACTTGCAACAGAAATAGTGTCATGGCCAGCTTGCTTTGACTGACATATATGGCCCTTTCAGAACTTTTCCCCACAGTACTGACACAACTCTGCAACCTTTTTGTCTTTCATGGGTTCTTCATTAAGGGTTTGGGAAGGTAGGTTTGGAGTTCTAGTATTGGAGTTCTCAGGTTGTGTTTGGCATGTCACTGGTATTTGTGGAGTAAGGTTGTTGTTTTGGTTTGGTATAGGTGTTTGGAAGGTGAGATTAGTGTTCTGGACTGGTGTGTTTGGAGTTAGCTGGTTGTGGGGTGGTTTGAACTGGTTAGGAGTGACTTGGTAAGGGTTTGGGTAAGCTGGGTTGGCAGAGCTGTTGTTAGGATAGGTGAATCTGGTGTTGGTGGAGGTGTTTGTGGGAATCTCAGGGATTGTCATGGCTCTAAGGGTGGGTACAACAACGTTTGTTGAAGGAGCTAACTCCACAGAACCTTCAAGGGATTGTGGTTTGAACATCCTAACTGAATGTGATAGTTCTGGTTTCAATCCATCCAAGAACAACCCTCTACCATAAGATTCACATACATCAACTCTATTGTGTATGACATTAAACTGATCCCTATGACTCTCAACATCATTACTCTGTTTCAATGGGTAAAATTCTGCCATAGAATCATCCGTTTCCTTGGGAGAAAACCTTGTCACCACACATTTAACAAAATCTATCTAAGTCCATATATCATCTTCCTTATTTTTCAGTTTAAATTTATACCATTTCAGAGCATAACCAAAGAGATGATGAGAAGCAATTGTTACCTTGAGATGGAGAGGGGTCCTAATGCGTTGGAAGTAAATGTTGGCTTAGGACACCCAGCTATTCACTTCAGCATCATGGAACCAAGGAAATTTCAGAACAGTCAGCTTCGGATTCGCTTGAAACGCGTGTTCCTCATGTGGAACATCACCGTCGTTGCTGTGAGGAGGAGGATCGGGAGGTCGTCGCTGCTAGGTGAGAATCTCTTGAAGCGAGCGCTGCACCTCACACATAGTTTGCTCAATCGCTCCAACTCTAGTTTCGATCAGAGGAACATTGTCGCCACTACTGGTCAATCCATCGACAGTATCAACACCAGCACCGCCAGCGACAGGATGATGATTTCGTACCATCTTCAGTACATGGAGCAAGATCAACGGTTCCGCTACCACTTGTCACGTGCTTGGAAGAGATTCGCGATGGCTCGATGACGATTGAAGGTGTTTTAATGGAGCTTTAACATAAGAGAAAGTGAGAGATGAGCGGAAGTAATTTGGGTGAAGGAAAAACGGCTAGGATCGGGAATTCATTGAATTCATCAAGGGATTGTTGTTCATTGAACACTTTAGGTTTTGCCAGATAATTGGATAATAATTCCAATCTCCGATTTCTCCTTTTATATTCATGTTTTTCCTTTTTATTGCTAAAAACTCAAGTCAAAATGTCACCGTATCCTTTGCTACACAATTATACCAAACGCTACCGTATTAAGATGAAAAGCAATTAAAAGAAGACGGGCATCTAGTTTTCTTCCAGCTTCTTCTTCTTCCAGTTTCTTCGACCTTCTAAGGATATGACAATTGTTCTCAACGGTGAGGTATTGTCACAACCACAATAGAAGAAGAAGAAGTTGAAAGAAACTTAGATATTTGGTTGTTGTTTGTTTGAGTGTTTTCTGTGTCAGTACGGTAGCGTTTTGCTACTTAGTTGTTTTGTTTTCTGTTAGGACAAAACAACAGCGTTTTGTGGTTGTGGTTTAGACAGCAACGGTAGCGTTTTGGCTATCCGTTTGTTAGTAGTTAGAGCAAGCGGCAACGTTTTGCTAAGGAAATAATATCTATAAACATCAGAAAATCAGAGATTGGGATTTTTTATCCAATTATCTGACAAAACCTAATTTGTTCAATGAACAACAATGCCTTGATGAATTCAATGAATTCCCGATCCTAACCATTTTCCTTCACCCAAATCACTTCCGCTCATCTCTCACTTTCTCTTCTATTGAAGCTCCATTAAAACACCTTTAATCGTCATCGAGCCATCGCGAATCCCTTCCAGGCACGTGACAAGTGGTAGCAGAGCCATTGATCTTGCTCCCTGTACTGAAGATGGTACGAAATCATCATCCCGTCGCTGGCGGAGCTATTAGTGCTGATACTGTCGATGGATTGACCAATAGCGGCGACAATGTTCCTCCGATCGAAACCAGAGTCGGAGCTATTGAGCAAACTATGTGTGAGGTGCAACGCTCGCTTCAAGAGATTCTCACCTGGCAGCGACGACCTGCCATCTAGTAAGGGCAAGGGTTGCAACAGACCTGGGCTGCGAATATGCTCTGTTTTGTTTCTTTGGCAAATTTCACACTCCCTCACATAATTCCTAGCCATTTTCCTTAAACCATGCCAGAAGAAAAGAGAAGAAATTCTTTTAGACGTGGCTTGCATTCCAGAATGTACCCCCATAGGTGTGTCGTGAAATAAATTAAGAATTTTCTTGTGTAGAGCAGGAACATGACCAACCATCAGCTTCCCCTTTCTCCTTAAAAATCCATTCTGAAAGGAGTAGTGAGGATGAGAGGAGGGACTGCTAGCAATGCTAGTAATCACCTTATGAATGGAAGCATCACTAGTCTAAGAAACTTGAATCTCAGCTAGGAGAGTGGGATCAATGGAAGAATAGAACATGGTATACAACTGATTGGCAGGAGCTCTAGAAAGTGCATCAGCAGTCTCATTGCTCTTTCCTGGCTTGTACTGCACCTCATAATCATATTGTTGGAGCTTAACTAACCAAGAAAATTGTGCTTCCTTGGATAATTTCTGGTTGAGTAGATATTTCAAGCTGTGATGATCAGTGCGTATAATGAAGTGTATATCTCCCAAATAAGAATGCCAGTGCTTGATAGCAAAAGCACTGCAAATAAATACCTCTCATAAACTGATTTCATCTGATGTCGAAGGGCTAGAGCCTTGTTAATGTAAGCAATGGGATGCTTATCCTGTAAGAGAACAACTCCAATACCTCCCCTGAAGCATCTTGATAATATTCTCACTTTTGGGGATTCAGGGGTGAGGACTATGGCCGCTCGAAATTACTGTAGTCGTCGTCCGATATACCTGCAAAGCGCCGGAGGGGGGGCTCCGGTGTAGACACTCCGATGCTTAAGTCAGTATGGCAGTTCCAAATGGCAGGGGTTTGACTAGCAATCATAGGCTTACCTCTCATCTCGAAGAGTGGGGTATTTATAAGCGACGAGGAGGGCGTTACCTCCAGGGGTAGGCTTTATCTAGGGAAGATAACCCCTTGAGTGACGTCATGACTGACTTGGGATGGGATAACGCCGTGCGTGTGGGCTGATGACGCGTGAGACCCCCCCGCTGATGTCGACCATCCCAGGGTTCCTCGCTGGGTAAGGGGCGGCAACCTTGGCGGCAGACACCCAATAGGGGCTACAGTGTTCCGACCTTGACGCTAGGGTAAGGACGAAAATACCCCTAGAATTGCCCTAGAATTGCTTTTATTGTTATCACAAGCCCAACTGAAAATGAGACCGAGTGTTTACCAAGGGCTACCGCTTCAGCTTGCCTCCATATCGTGTTTGCTAGTCCTCGAGATAACGGGTGGCTCGGTCGTCGAGGAGCACTTCTTTTCCACTGCCTTTTCTTCAGGCCTATAAATTTGAACTTCCACCGCGCAAATTTCACATCTTTCTAGCACTTCTTCTTGGCATTTTCATCATGGACAGTCTCACTAAGAACTTCTTGATTTCCAAATCCCACTCTCTGAAAAACCTCAATAATAGTGACGTTGGCTTTCTGGAAAATGTGCTGATCAAGACCTCTGAGGACATCCTGGAGCTTCAAGGGATGATGACCCCTCTTCGGTCCAGGCTTGGTGCGGCTTCTCTAGAGGATTTCAGTCCTCTAGAGAATGTGTCAAAATTGGCTACTACTGTCTCCCGCTTCGAGGTGGTGATCACCATGCTGCAGCTGAGGAAGGATCTACTGAACTGCCTTGAGGGAGATCCTCACTCTGCCGGAGGATGATGATGCTGGGTCCCAGGCTTGACCGTCGGTCGTTGCCATCCTGTCTTTTTCTTTTCTTTGTATGGATGTTGTTAGGCCATAAATAAATAAAATGTCTTTTCGTTATCTGACTTGCGACTTCTTTTCCTTTCACGACGTGCTAATCAGCATTTTAGTTGAGTGCCACATTAGCCCAACTGAAAATGAGTCCGCCGTTGGTGAGACTTTTGCAGCACTTGTTTTTCCTTGTTCGCCAGGTGGCAAAATGCTCTCGCTAATCGTTCCGCATTGATTCCGCGCCGTCTCTTCAGTGCAACTGATTGGGCAGTTTTTCCGGTGTTTCTTGATTAGTACGAATTCTAACAGACTTGATCATATGATCAGATTCTATGTTTATGATCATCCTTCTCGAAGCGCATTAATTATTCTCAAAGGTCGTGCGGGAAGGCTGGGAGGCTTCTTCGCCTCGCTTATTTAATGAGATTTCCCTTTCTTTTTCCTGTTCATCTTCTTCTTTTCATTTCTCTGTTGAGATTGTCCAAGATCTCATGGCTGATTCATATTCCTTGGGTGTCGTCGAACGTGATTCTCCACCGACTCCTCCTACTTCTCCTAATTCCGACAATCCTCCTTCACCGTCGTGCCTGAAGAGGCGGTTACCTCTCCATAAGGGTCGTAAGAGATCGAAAAGGAGAACCTCGAGGACAGCCGACCTATCTTCTAACTTCTATGTCCCTATTGTGTGGAGAGGTGACGAACTGTTTCCTCATATTGACCGTTTCATGGAAAGAAGTTCTGCCAACGATATTGGTGATGAGATAACAGCTCCTGCTGCTAAGGGAGATTCAAGTTCGTCAAAGCTGGGTCAAGAGAAGAGGGTAGAGGAGCCTTTCCTTGACGAGAGGTTGCCGTCTTCGGATGGAGATAATTCCTATTGGCCCTCTTATTGGCTTGATGACGAGTGACTTTGTACGTCATACCTATTGTAGATGCCGTATGGCTCTTTATGAATAAAATAACACCCTTCGCTTTTCTTCTCTTGTTGTTATGTTCTCGCGTTAACTTCGCAAGCATTGGACAGTTAACGTTGAGCGGTTGGTTACCGTTCGCTGCAACCGCTTTCTTAACTTCCAGTTATCAACCGCCTTTCTTCAAAGATATAAATGCTTAGCCATAAATATTTTCTGGTGTCTTTCCACGTGTCACTTTCTGTTTTGTGCGTGTCTCATTCTCACAGGTTGCTCAGCCATTGGGTTTGACCTTTAAAAGAGAACAACTCTCCCCTTCTGACACTTTTACTTGCGCTTCAAATTTTCTCTGCCATTCTCTTTCTCTGCTTCTTCTTTTGCTTGATGGAAATTTCTTCAGCCGTTCATTGGCACCGGTAGTCTATTCATCGCCTTCTTCTTCAAGGTATTTTGCTCCTCTTTCGTTCTGATTTTTGTTTTACTGGTTCGCTATGCGCCATACTAGAGCTACCAGGGGTCTTCAAAGACCCTTAGATCTAGAAATCGAAAGAACACACAGTATTTTTTCGTGCAACACGATTCTGAAGGCCGAATTAGAGAGTTACGGTATCTCTTTTCCCCCTGGCTGTTTCCCTCTCATTCCTAAGGACGGTTTTCAGCTTCACGATCCATTGTAGGGAAAATATAGACTGGTTTACTTTAAAATGTTCCTTTATGGCTTTCGTTTCCCAGTTCATGCATCTGTAGAAAGATTGTTGTGCTGATTTGATCTTAATCCTGCTCAGATAACCCCTTCTTTCTAGTGTGGCATTTACGCCTTTCTTCGTGCTTGCGAGATGAAGAGTATTTTTACTCCATCCGTCAATTTAATCTGTAAATTCTTTAGCTTGAATTGTCATAACTGCTTGGTCGATATCGCCCCGAGGTGGAATGACGCATTTGTGCAATCGTTCTGGCAGAAGTTTCAGGGCTTTGAGGAGATTGTGGCAGATTGGAAGAGCGGTTTCTTCGTTCTTGAACTGCTTTCCCGTTTGTGGCGCATGGGCTTCAATCAAGAGATTACTATTGCTGCCTGGGTAAACCCAGTGGTGTTGTCTAGGGATGAGTTAGCTCATGCTAACGCCTCGTTAGAGATAAACACATTATTTCGTATTCGAGAATTCGCTTTGTACAGGCGCCTGGAAGAGTGCGTTATAGGTGAGTTTTTCTCTCTTCTCGTTATCACTTTGATTCGCTTGTTGTTCTAACACCTTTCATTGGAAAAAATGTTGAGGGTCAATCTTCTAGGGGAAGTGACGCTCCTTTGAACGTGGTGCCACTCCAAACGCTGCCAGCTTCTCCTCCACCCGAGGGTCCCAGCCATCAAAGTACTCCACCGAAGAAGAGGAGAACTAAGACGGTCGCAGGGGGAGGGCACAGTATCTCTACTCGAGCCTCTCGTTTCCTTGACAATTGGCTACCGGTTCGGGGTAGAGGAGTAAACTTGTGGTGACCCGTTACTAGGATAACTGACAGCGATAGCGAGGATATAGATATCGAGACAGGGCTTCATCATGCTTCCTCGACTCAACGGAAGAAACTCAGAGTGGAGAAAGACAATCTAGCTACTAGAATTTCTTCAAAAAAGGCCGACGAAGTCCCTATCATGGGGGTTGAGGTGTCTACTGTGGCGAGTACTTCTCAAACAACAACAGTTATTGAGGCGTCAACTGCCATTCCTCCTAAAGTTACTGAAGCTCTACTAGCGGCAGATTCACTTCCGCCGCCTAACGTCCCTGACTCTCTTATTTCTTCTTGTATTCCTGATGTGGTAACGCCAGCTCCTGGCTCAAGTACACTTCCTGACCCACCGACTGGGGGTCCACAACCGTTATTCTTTACTTCTATTTCAGGCGTCGACGATTCTGTCAAGGGTTCCACTCCTTCTCTTATCGCCAATCTTTCCCCTCAGGGTCCTCAAGGGGTTCCTTCTTACCAGTTGGACTTATCAACCTTTGGCACCAGCGGGCTTCGTGCCTTAGGGGTGTCGCACCCGTTATCTCGAGATCAGCCGTCTGCCTTCCTGATGGGTGAAATATTTGGCTCGCCTAAGGATAAAGAAGAGTTGCTGCGGCTTTCCCCCAACATTCAGCATGCACACGTTCTGAATGACGCGCTGGCCAGTTTCCGCAAAGTGCATTACTTTCTTAACGCTCATGGTGACAAGCTTCGAGGTTCACCCAACTCGAAAGAGCAATTGGATGCCACTTTGACCAAAGTGAAGGAGTTAACGCGACTTCAGAATCGTACCTTGGCAGAGCTGAATGATCGTCGCGCTGAACTTGCAAGGGAAAGATCTAAGGGGAAAGCCAAAGTTGAGTTTTTAGAGGCAGAGTTGGTGGCAGCTGACAAGAGAAATTCTCTTCTTCGTGAAGAGATATTGGCTTGCCATGCAGACTTAGCAAAGGTTCCCTCCAAGATATCCTGGTGGAAGAAAAAGACAATGTAGGCCTTTACCGCCGGATTCGCGGACTACTATCGCAGTAGGACTTTTGACCCTGCTAAGATAGTCGATTATGCCTCTGAAAAAATGAATGAGATAGACGGGAGCAAAGAAGGTTTTCTTTCTTCAGGAGAGGAAGAGGGAGAGGATGACGGCAATACCGAGGCGCTCCCGTAATCGGATGGTGTTGATGCGGCAGAGGACGTTAAAGACTCTACTCGTCTTTATCAATTGCTATTTATTTTTTACTTCAAACATTGATTCAATTATGTTTGTAATAATTAATAATGCTTGCCTTGTCTAGAATTCTCCTTTTAATAACGACTGATTTCCGTCGCGTTATCCCTTTCCTTTGCGTTATCTCAACAGCTATCAGTAGAGTTAACGCTGCGCTGCGTTATCTTGGTCTCCGCGTTACTGCGCCTATTTGAGTTTGAAAATCGATCCTTTTTTCAGAGCATTTAATGCTCAGGATTCCCTCATTAATACGAGAGAGAAGTCATGATGGCCAGAATACACGTGTCTGTTCGCAGAGGCACTAGGGGTTGGCGCGCCCTAGGAATTGGCCAGATCGAAGCGTCTTCTCGCTTCTCTAGAATCATACTCATTCCTTGTGTCTTTTCCTTGTAACGCCTCACACACGCGACGACTGTTACGACAGTCATTTTATCTAACTGCTAGGGTTATAAAACCCAACACATGTTTCTTTTTCCCTCTTTTGTCATTCTATTTTCGCTTCATCCTCTCGAGCCGACTTGCGTTTCTTCCTTCCATTGTTTGGGCATTCTGAGTTTCTCTGCCAGAAAGGTATTTCTACCCTCCTCTGTCATCTTCTTCATCTTTTCTTTATTTTTTGCCATGGCGAGAACTCGTTCCAAGTCTGTTGATGAGGAAAAAATTAAAAACACTATCACCACCATCACCTCTCCAGAAATACTTCAAGACCATTTAACCAAATACAATGCCCATATTCCTGAGGATTGTAAGGTTTCTGTTACCTCTGATTCACTCCGCCTCAATAGTGTGATGCCTGGCAACAGTAGGCTTTTGTATGCCAAGATGTTTGGCTATGGTTTCAAATTTCCTCTTCATCCTTTCGTTGAAAAGTTGCTTGTTGCTCTGGATGTAAATCCCGTTCAGTTAACTCCCAACACATACTGTTGCGTTTACGCGTTTCTGGAACTCTGTAAATACAAAGGGATTGACTCTCCTTCCCTTTTATTACTTAAATCGTTTTTCCAATTGTATAGCCGTAGGGGTGTGATAGCGATATCACCCCATTGTGATGATGACTCTCATAAACCCTTCACCTAGAAACTCTTGCACCTTGAGTCTTTCATTGAAAATTGGAAAAATGAATTCTTTGTCATCGAACTGCCTAGCCCCCGGTGGCGGACCGGTTTTAACCATAGTATCAGAGATAGTGCCTGGGGTCGACGACCAACTCTTCTTCAACCTGAGCAAGGCTGGTTCAACACACTGCTCGAGTTGGACATTAGCGTTCACACTCGCAATTTGGCGTGCGGGACTGATATTCAAGCCTGTGTTGAGAGTGAGTGTTGTGTCATTTTCTTTGTTATTTCAGGCGATATTAACCCTAACGTTATGTCGTGATTGTGCAGTTCCTGATCCCGGTTGGAAGCCAGAAAGCGTTAGGAGACGAGAGAAGAGGGCTCTAAGAAGGAGGGAGAAAGAGGAAGTTGTTGCCACCGTTGTCGTTGCCGCTGCAATTGTTAATCTAGTTGCATCATCTACTGTAACTGTAAATCTAGTGCAAGCGCCTCCTTCTGCGGTTGGTGAGAGAACCGCCACCGTTCCTATTTCTATTCCCGTTGTATCCGTTACCGTTGCTCCTGTTCAGGAGTCTTCTTCCCGAGTACCCGCAAAAATGAAAAAGAAGAAGAGAACAAGGCGCGTTGCCGCCCTTACTCCACCTTTGAATGTGGTGATTTCTTCTGAGGCACCGGTTAGCGATATCACCACTGTACTCGTTTCTTTCATGATTGTGTTATCCTGTCCATTGTCTCTTGACGCTCATTAACGTTTTCTTTTGCTTTCTTATCCTTCTTACTGCTCTTTCTGCAGGACACCACTACTACCTCTACTCACTTGTCGCAATCAGGCGATATGGACTTGTCCAAGGTACTTCGTCGCCCTAACAAGAGGCCACGACTTGATGGGGGAAAATGTGAGCTTGCCCACGGGTCTTGCTATACATGAAGGGGAGACTACTACCGTTTTTGCCTCAACGATGCCTTTTGGCGGTCAGTCTTCTGACACTATGAGCATTTCTGGGCCCTTTGACACTTCGCCCAACTCCTTCGAGTCGCCGCTTCCTCCTTCTCTCTCCTAGGTCATGGGTTTCCACGAGGACTTAACGGGGGCTGGCTTGTCAACTTTTCAACCTCACGGTTCCTTTGGGCTTCCTAGAGGTACTTCTTCTAATCAGCCTCCATCCCCAACTACTCTATTCTTCGTTCCTTCCAATGCCTCGATGTACCGACCTTCCAGGGATGGGGTTGCTACACCTCATCTCATGGCTGATTTGAGCTCAATGGGGTCTGGGCTCGTTACTCATCGACTTGACTTGAGTAACTTGCGCAGTTCTGGATTCGCGGTTGTTGGGGGCGATAGCTCCGTCGGGATTTCCTCTTTCTTATCTACTTATGCCTTAACATCCCCTAAGGAGCAGGAGGCGTTTCTTACTCAAACTGCTGACGAGCAGATGGGTTTGTTATGCTCCACCTTGTTTTCTTCCTTCTCCCAGTTTCACTATTGGTCGCTGCACATGTCACACAAGGTTAGCTCTCTTACTTCTACTGCGGCGCCGCCCATTGCCAACTTTATGAAGAGCTTGCTGATTGCATTGCATTTAATCATGTTTTTATTGTCCATTTACTTGTTATTTGGGCAATAAATCTATTGATTTTCCTTTTTCTCCTCATACTTTGACAGTTCTGGTTTGGAGGTATTTCGGTGGAGAATTATGATTGTGGAGCTTTGAAGCTGATTTCCAGATCATCTTGGCCTAGAGCTTGGCCAAGACGCCTTTTTCGCACTAAAGTATCGAGCACCATTTCGTCTTGGCCGCAAGCTTGGCCAAGACTCGTACGCGATAAGCCATTCTCGAGAGAGCTGCGTTGGCGACCTTTTGGGCTGCGCTTCATCTGGGCCTTGTGAGCTGGCAAGTCGCAGCTGTCCAGCAAATCTAGAGGGGTCTGAAGCCAATCCTTTGAAGAATCCTATAAGGGATCTCCCTCTTTTGTATTTGCGATTTTATTTTCAAATTTAAAACATTGTTACTTTCTTGTTAGAATTTTGAAGAGTTTGAGTTAAAGTAGGATTAGGAAGATTTAGCTGGTATTTAAACCAGACTGATTTCTTTCCATACGGGGACTCTCTCTTTTCTGACTTCTTCTTCTCCAATTAATAGAAAAATTCTCTTTTGCTCCAGAATTTAATTCTCGGATCTATTTTATTATGCAAACAAATTTATTTATTTTATACCCATGAGCATGAGTAACTAAACACCCATTCTAGGTAAGGGTTAAAGAGCTTTGTTCTTATGATTTCATGAGATCAAATCGTCCCTAGCAGTCTCTACCATTCGTATTCGATTATTCCTTAAGTTTATTAAATCGCTTACTCACTAGAGACAAGACCTGATCATTCTTGTACTCTAGGAGAGAAGAGTTGCAACCGGCCTAGAAGGAAAGGGAGCACTCGTCGGCTAGGCCAAGAAGGTAACTAGTCTCGCGCCAGACTAGAAGGAATAATCGATCTAGACCAAGACCAGATTGACAACCTAGGGTCTCCATAGAGAGACAACTTGGCTAGGTACTGTCTTCCCCTATACCATTGAGGAAGCGAACAACCATTCAAGACAGCAGTCAAACGGATAAACCCTTTAACCAGCAAGGTGTCCCTTGGCTAGGATTATCAGGAAAGGGAGCACCCGCCAGATAATTTGAAGAGGAGGGAAGACAGGAGTGAACAGGAGCACCTCCACTCTATAGCAGTACTACGAATTTAGAGACAAATACTCTTGAATCAGTGATCGGATCATAAAGACAGAAGCTCTCATATCACCCTTACCTGGAATCCCCTTTTATTCGACATCTCACAATCTTGACCCCCTATCTTGGCCAAGACTCCAGCCAAGACTACTTTGAACTATTTTATTTCTCTTTGTTTTTGTCTTTATTTTTCAGATTCACCCAAACCACATCCAGTGACGAGGAAGTCAACTAGAAACTACGATCCCCAAGAGGTCTCTGTGGACGATCCTCTTACCACAATCTACAATTCGTTGTAGGACAGTGATAAGTTGTACTTCTACCCCCATTTCTATATCAATTTTACACTTATATTTGACGCGCTCGGCACGCGATCAAATTTTGGCGCCGTTGCTAGGGATCTCTAACGGCGACGTTCGTAGTTTCTTTTATTTTTGTTTTTGACAGTTGATGACCAGGTCCTCTTCCAGAGAAGAAGACTTGATCCCATACAACCCGAATCTCACCAGGACCGAAGCACAACTAAGAAGGATAGCTCGAAGGAGGAATTCCGAAGAAGAGAGTGAATCGGAAACATCTAGTTCTCAAACAGACCACAGTCTAGACCACAATCTTGGCCAATCCTCTGACCAAGACGAGGTGTTCAATCTAGCCATGGCAGAAAACCGTCCAGAACTGACTATGAGAGAGCTGAACAGAACAGCGGAACAGAAAACATTTTCCTGCATCAACTGCCCAGCTGTACCTAATGATTGGTCTATAAAGACCAATATGGTGGCCAACCTTCCTAAGTTCTATGGCCACTCAAATGAAAATCCATTTAGACATCTCAGGAACTTACACATTTAGTGTGAGATTATGAAGCATGTGGCAACCAATATTGAGAGAGCAAAACTGAAAGCCTTCCCGAGTTCTCTAGAAGGAGCGGCTCAGAATTGGTTTTATGGTTTACCACACAACACTGTTAACACGTGGGCAGAGATGTCTACTCTTTTTCTTAACAAATTCTGGAATGCCACGAAAGCTGGGATAGCTAGAAAGAACATGGAAGCTATCCAGCAGAGGAACAACGAAGGTTTCAGTGAGTACCATCAACGATTCCGTGAGCTACAGGAGGTTTGCCCTACACATGGGGTTGCGGATCAAACAATGATCTAATATTTCTATGACGGGATGCTCCTTGCCAGTAAAGAAAAAGTTGACGCGGCAGCAGGAGGAGCGCTACAAGACTTGACCATCACAAGGGCCAAGTTGCTACTACAGACAATGGCGGACAACTGCCAAAATAATCTTACTTCGGATAGAAGCTCTATCCCTTCTACTCTAAATGCAATTGACATTGAGCAAAAACTTAATGATTTAACTGATATGGTCAAAAATATTTCTGTTAATATTTCAGGTCAAATGCCCACAGGAAATGCAAATCAAGAACATCCAGTTTCAGTATGCGGGATATGCCAGCAACAAGATCATCAAACCAGCAACTGTTATATGGTGCAACACCCCGAAGATACGACACAAGTGAATACGGCTTATGTACAAAACCAAGGAAGTATGCAAAACTTTCCTCAAGGAAGTAATCAATACTCATGGAGAGGCCATCCAAATTTTAGGTGGAGAGATCCAGTCCCTCCAAATCAGAACCAAAATCAGAATGCACCTCAGCAACAACCACCCGTTAATTTCCAGCATTTCATACCTTGCCCTTCAAATCTGAATCCTGGCCAAGCCTCTGTACCCTAGCTGCCATCTGCCCCTCAACCTTTGCAGATTGTAGGCCCTTCTATGGAGGATACACTTAAGAGCTTGGTTGAGATACAGAAGAATTTGATGCAATCGACGCAATCCAGTTTGGCCGAGATGCAAAAGCAAATCAATCAGATAGCCAATCAAGGCAAATCACCTTCTACAACGGTGAACAACCCCGCACACAATGTTAGTGCCATGAGTTTAAGGACTGGAGTTGTGTTACCAGAGAGAGAGTGTGCGAAAACAGACTAGGAATTGAATAAAATTCAGTCGCAAGAAATGGATGAGGAAGAAGAGGAAGAAACTGAAATGGAAGCAGTGTTGGCCAAACCTCAGGCCAAGCCTGCAGTTATCACGGAAACGGTAAAGGCAGAACCTGTCTTGGCCAAACTAGTGGCCAAGCTTGACCAAAAAGAGGAAGTAATGGAAATTCCTCCACCGTTTCCTCCTAGATCTTTAAAAGAGAAAAAGCAAGATGAAGCAAGAGACTTTATGAATGTTTTTGGGAAAATAGCTGTTAATATACCTATGTTGGACTTAATTGCGAAAGTCCTCTCTTATGCTAAATTTCTTAAAGAACTATGCACTAACAAAAAGAAAATTGCAGGTATAGAGAGAGTAAATTTGGTTCATGATGTTTCAGCAGTACAACCACTTCTAGAGAAGTGCAAGGACCAAGGGACCTTCACCATTCCATGTCGAATAGGAAACAAGACAATAGATAAAGCCCTTTGTGATTTAGAGGCTGGCATCAATGTGATGTCATTGAGCGAATTCGAGACCTTAAAGATAGGAACGATGAAGGAAACCGACTTAGTAATCCAGCTGGCGGACAGATCCATCATTCGACCAAAGGGAATTGTAACGGATGTCTTGGTAATGGTAAATGATTTTATTTATCCAATGGACTTTTATATTGTTGAAATGAATGTTCATTTGCCCTCTTGCACCACTGATATTTTATTACTGAGACCATTTTTTAGGACCTCTAAAGCAAAGATTGATTGCTATGAAGGGAGTATAATTCTAGAATTTTGTGGAAGAACAATAAAATTCAGCATTACAGAAGCATTAAAACATCCTAATGATTTGCACTGTGTAAATTTTCTTTATGTTTTAGATCCAATAACTGATGAAATCGCTGATATTTATGTTAACGATCCCATTGAGTATGTTTTGAGCAGGGGAATTTCCACAAAAACACTGAAAGAATTAGAGGACAGAACTGGAGCTCAGAGAGATCTCCAGGAAGTTTTGGCCAGTTTGGCCGATCCAAAAGAAACGGAATCGATCTTGGCCTCGAACTTGGCCAAGACTGCCAAGAAAAAGAGGAAATTAGTAAGTTGTCAATTTGTGCAGTCCATGGTTCCTAAATCCTTACCTTCTATTGTGCAGGCACCCCAGTTAGAATTGAAGGCTATGCCTGATCATCTCAAATACGCCTATCTAGGCCAAGACGACACCCTACCCGTTATTATTTCGGCCAAGCTATCAAAAGATGAAGAAGAAAGATTGGTGGCCGTCTTGAAAATGCATAAAGAAGCGATTGGCTGGACCATGGCAGATATAAAGGGGATATCTTCTAACATCTATACCCACAAAATTCATGTGGAAGAGGATAAAAAACCTATTCGGCAACCCCAGAGGAGATTAAACCCTCCAATGATAGAAGTTGTTAAAACAGAAATAATTAAATTGCTAGATTCAGGTGTGATTTATCCTATTCCTGATAGCAATTGGGTTTCTCCTGTGCAGGTAGTCCCCAAGAAAACTGGTATTACTGTCATTGAAGGAGAAGATGGGACCCAAATAACAAGAAGGATCCAGAACGGATGGAGGGTTTGCATAGATTACAGGAGGTTGAATCAAGTGACAACGAAAGATCATTTTCCTTTGCCATTTATCGACGAAATGGTAGAGAGACTTACTGGGAAGTCTCACTATTGCTTCTTGGACGGCTACTCAGGGTTTCATCAAATCCCTGTTGCACCCGAAGACCAAGAGAAGACGACGTTCACTTGTTCTTTTGGAACATTCGCCTATAGACGCATGCCATTTGGGCTGTGTAATGCGTCAGCCACCTTTCAAAGGTGCATGGTAAGCATCTTTTCTGAGTATGTAGAGAAAAGCATAGAGGTGTTTATGGATGATTTTACCGTTTACAGTAATAATTTTAAACAATGCTTACATAATTTGGAAAATATTTTAAAAAGATGTGTTGATACATGCTTAGTTTTAAACTATGAAAAATGCCATTTTATGGTAGATCAAGGAATTTTCCTTGGGCATGTGGTTTCGAAAAAAGGAATTGAGGTTGATCAAGCCAAAATTGATACTATAAAGAACTTGCCTTACCCCTCATGCTTGCGTGAGGTTAGGAGCTTTCTTGGCCATGCAGGTTTTTATCGCAGGTTCATAAAAGACTTCTCCAAGGTAGCCGAACCAATGTGCAAGCTTCTACAAAAGGAGGTGGAGTTCGACTTCAATGAAGCATGCCAAAAATCATTTGATGAGCTGAAGGAGCGACTGACATCAGCACCGATCATCCAAGCACCGGACAGGAGCTTCCCATTTGAGCTGATGTGCGACGCTAGTGACGCTGCTATAGGGGTTGTTCTCGGCCAGAAAAGGGAAAAGATCCTCATGTGATCTATTACGCGTCGAAGATGTTGGATGACGCCCAAAAGAATTATACCACAACTGAAAAAGAACTATTTGCAATAGTTTTCGCCTTGGAAAAATTTAGATCATATCTGTTAGGTACTAAATTATTGTATTTTCTGACCATGCAGCATTGAAGTATCTCTTGGTTAAGCATCAGGCCAAACCTAGACTAATCCGATGGATTCTTCTTTTGCAGGAGTATAACTTGGAAATTAAGGACAAAAGCGGCAGGGAGAACCTTGTGGCAGACCACCTGAGCCGTTGCCTAGTAAAAGGAGACCTGGACGAGGTGAGAGCAGAATTTCCTAATGAAAAGCTCCTCTCGGTGACAGTGTCTAGGCCAAACCTCCAGCCAAGACTACTGCCAAACCCACGTCCATGGTATGGTGAAATTGCGAATTACCTCGGAACAGGTAAACATTATGGGGATATGAACACCCATGAGAGGGTAAAAGTCAAGCATGACAGTAAGTATTATATATGGGATGATCCCTATTTATGGAAAATAGGAACTGATCAATTGCTTAGGAGCTGTGTTCCTCAAAATGAGACTTTGTCTATTCTGAAATTCTGTCATTCCCAAGCGTGTGGTGGTCATTTTGGGGGCAAGAAGAATAGCACTGAAAGTATTAGAGGCTGGTTTTTATTGGCCTACAATTTTTCAGGATAGTTTTCTATTTTGTAAAACTTGTCCGGCTTGCCAAAAAGTAGGAAATATTTCTTCTCGAAATGAAATGCCTATGAACTTTATTCTTTCATGTGAAATATTTGACATATGGGGCATAGATTTTATGGGACATTTTCCTACTTCTTTTGGTAATAGATGCATTTTATTAGCTGTGGATTATGTATCAAAATGGGTAGAGGCGAAAGCCACTAAGAATGATGATGCTAGAACTGTGATTTCCTTTATCAAGTCTAACATCTTGAACAGATTTGGAATTCCTCGTGGGATCATTAGTGATCAAGGAACACACTTCTGCAACAAGATTATTTCTTCTCTTTTCAGGAAATATGGCATCACTCATAGGGTATCCACAGCCTATCACCCTTAATCAAACGGCCAAGCGGAAGTTTCGAATAGAGAGGTGAAATCTATCTTGGCCAAGACAGTAGGCCTAAACAGAAGTGATTGGAGCCAATGCCTAGATGACGTATTGTGGGCCTACAGGACGGCCCATAAAAGCCCAATTGGAATGACACCATACAAGCTAGTATATGGGAAGGCCTGCCACTTGCCTGTGGGTTTGCAACACAAGGCATATTGGGCTATACGAAAGTGCAACTTGAGCTATGATCAAGCTGGCCAAGAGAGAAAGCTACAACTCCACGAGCTTGAGGAGTTGCGAGACCAAGCCTATGACAACCAGCTGATTGTCAAGATCAGAATGAAGGCCTACCATGATAAAAGAATTATGGGAAAACCCCTCCACACAGGGGAGAAGGTTCTTCTTTATAATTCTCGCTTTAAATTATTTCCTAGAAAATTAAAAACAAAGTGGGAAGGCCCATTTGTTATTACTAATGTTTACCCACATGGTGCAGTGGACATTAGAAATGAGAAAATAGGTGCCGAGCTGAAGGTGAACGGACAGAAATTAAAGCCATTCTTCGAAGGATTCCAGGAAGAAAAAAATTCAGAAAAGGTGGAAATTCCACCTATCAACGAATAAAAATCAAGAGAAGAGTCAACCCTAGGACTTAAAATAAGAGCGCTACATGGGAGGCAACCCATGCTTCTTTGATTTATTTAATTCCCTGTCATTTGAATTAATTGTGAATATTTGTTCTATTTAATTTCGCTGGGTTATTTTGATTTTTTGCAGGAAATTAAATGTGGGGAGGATGCTTAAGTTTGGCCGAGATCTTGGGCAAACCGTAGGGCTAGACTGTTTAAAACAGAGGGGTTCTTTGTGAGTTAGTGGGACACGTGTCAGCGCCGTTTTATTTTGCTTTTGAAACAGAAAGATTCAAAAAGCAATTAAAATAAAATTAATGACAGACATGGGAAACCCAAACCGCCAACTCTGAGTATTCCCCTTTTACTCTGACACTCCATTACCCACATAACCAACAAAAATCGGCCAACCCACCTGAGCTTAAAACTCAACAGTCTTCTTCTCCTCCAATCTCACAAAATCTCTAGAAAACCTAAAACCCTAACTCTTTATTCCTCTCTCCCGAACCAACCATGAACCCACCAAACCAAAACCCATCGTCTGACATTCCAGACGAGTCCGACGATTTGAGAGGCACTGCTCCGCCCGTTGCTCCACTAGAAAACCTATCCTCCGTTCGGCATCGTCTCCAGACGATGATTGACGAGGACGAGATGGATGTGGATGCCGGCGTTGGTGCCGACTCTGAGGACAGTGTCAGGGGCAAGGACCGGGCCGTTGTCGTGGCTGACACAGACTCCGACGATGACGTGCCCTTAATTAGAAGGATGAAGCCGTCAAAGCCCTCCACCGCTGCGTCGGAGAGAGAGATCAGGTACGAGGAGAAGAAGTGGAAGCGAGCTAAAAAGACAGTGGAGGAGACTATCCCAGCTCCGGCCGCCGCAGCAGAACCTCCTGTTTCGCCACCTCCGGCGAAGACACCCAGTGCCGCCGCGGCTCCTCTGAAAAAGCCCACCCAAAAGAAGCAGGTGGCACGCAAGAAAACATCGGGGAAGAAGCCGGCGAGAATCCTAGATTCACCGCCACCGTCTCCAAACCCTAAGAAGGGCAAGTCCAGTACAACTCCTTCAACTGCCAAGAGCAAAGGAAAAAAGAAAGTGGTTGAGGAAGAAGATGACACCGAGGATGACGAGACTCCAGTCTTGGCCAAGATTTCGGCCAAGACCACTCAGGTACACTCTCTTCCTCCCCTGCACACACTTCGAGGCTAGTTGTAATTTGATACACCATACCTCAAATCTAAGTTTCTTGATGTCCATTTTTGTGATATTCCTGCCTTTGCTAGGATAGATTTTGATTTTCTGGACCAAATGGGATTAGGGACTAAAATTAGGGAGTTTGTGTATACCATTGGTTGGGTCCCTTTTATGTCCATTGAGTGTGATGCTTATACTGAGTTGTGTCTAGAATTTCATACTTCTTTTTGGTTTGATGAGGCTACCTTGTATGTTAGAGGTAGGGATAAACTAGATCTAGCTGCTGCTGATGTGATTAATTTCCGTTTGTGCAATAAATGGAATCATTTGTCTATTGATGCTTTTAATGCCTTGTTAGGATTTGCATCTAGAGATGATGATGTTGTTGATTATCCCACTGATTGGGATAAGAATGCTGCTTTTAGAGAGGTCACTAGGCACCCAAATGCTAAATTTGATAGGAACTCTAAAGCTCATTCAATTCTGAACCCTGCTCTTCGTATACTCCACAGAACCTTGTCTATTAACCTTTCTGGTAAGACAAAGGTTTCTGGGAATTTAGCTAAATTAGAACTCTTTTTGCTATGGTGTATTTTGCACCAGAAAATAGTCAATTTAGGTATTTATTTGGTTCAGCAATTGCATGCTAGAGAGTTTATTTCTAAACTGATTTTTGGATCCTTGATTACTTGGCTTGCTGTTAAAACTGCTAATCTTGATCTTACCACTGCTGATTTACATAAATGTTGTTTCCCAAAAATTCTGGATTTGAAAGCCTTCGACTAAATGGGATATTTCCATTTGGAAGAATGGTTTGTTGCTTGTAATACAGGTTTTACACCGGTGGGGGAGCACATTTTCTCCAAGAAGAACGATGGGAACTACAAGCTCAGACCCGTTAAGATCCCCGGAGAAGAAGCAGAAGAAGATCCAGCCCAAGATCTAGGCCAGGATCTAGGCCAAGATCTAGGCCAAGACCCTCCCATTTCAGATCCAGTAGCAGCATCGGCTGATCTTGGCCAAGCTTCAGGCCAAGCTTCAGGCCAAGATCCCTCCAGTACAACCGGTGAACCTCCAGCATGGGCCAGAGAATTTCAAGCCCGGCAACTGCTCATCCTGGAGCAGCAGAAGATCATCTTGGATCGTCTAGGCCAAGACAGGCCACAAGAGCCTCCTATTGCAGACAACACTGAGATAGTCCCATGCTGGGGCCAGACGCTGATCGACAACCAGAAGAGCATCATGGAGAGCATCAAACATGTCTATGATCATCTTCAAGTCCATTTTGAGTACATCAAGGCCATCGACAGAGGGACTGCACACATTCGCAGGAAGGTGTGTGATCATTTGATCACCAGTAGTGACAGTGAGTCCTCTGACGAGGAAGATGAGCCCAAACAACCACAACCAGCTGCAACAACTCAACAACAACCGCCCTCAGCTCCACAAAAATCAGAAGTACCACCTCCAGTTGTTGATCTAGGCCAATCATCAAGCCAACCTTCAGGCCAAGATCAAACCCCTCCACCAGCTTAACCAGCTTTTGCCCCAAGGTTGTGTTTTTCTTTTCCCTTTCTATTTAAATTTTACTCTCCACACAATGAGGACATTGTGTCTTTTAAGTGTGGGGAGGGTGTACAGTTGTTCCCTTTTAGTTTTGATGTGTTGTGATGATTGTTGTGAATATTGAGTGATTATTGAGTCAGTTTTTTGCGTTTTTATTTTTTATTTTTGCATGCGCTTGTCCAGTTGTGAGTCTGTCAATTGCATGAATTTTATTTGAATTTTCCTTGCATGTTTGAGTCTATTTTGTTGAGTGCACACCAGGAAATCCAATTTTTTGCCTAGGTTGTTTAGTGTACAACCGAAACCACATTTAGACATTTGTTTAGGTGAAATAATGCTATAGTAATAGGGAAGCGAATGAGCGCAACTTGATCAATGCCAAAGGGGCATATACTCTAATGATTCCCAAACATTAGTTATCCACATGGTCGTAAGGACATTTAGCTAGAACTTCAACTCTCATTAGGGTGACTAGGCTTGCTGCTAAATGATTTGAGTGGGTGTTGGAACGTCATAGGGCAGACATAGCAAAGGTGGAAGTTCCCGCAGAAAAGAACAAGCTCTGTCTATGTGAGATGTCTGTAAAAATACAAAGAACATAAAAAAAAAAGAATAATTCCTGCCAAAGTGATTTAAATGGCACCAGTCTTTAGGCACTTTTGGATAGATGTCACATGGTGGGACTCAAATTGGTAGTAAGTCTTGTTGCCCTATACATTATCCAATATCTTGCGGGGTGTCTTGATACCATGTGGATGGGGGATGTTTAGGGTATTGATTTGTCCCTGTTAGTCTAGCATTAGGTCGGCTAGACAAGGGTGTATGTGATTTCAGTTATAGATTGAACAGCAGAAAGAAGAAATCTAGAAATCCTGGTGTTGTTTGTGTTTCTGTTGTGTTTGTGTTTCTGTTTTGTTTTTATTTTTGAGTTTTGAGTCTATATGCTTGGGGGCAAGCATGTTTCAAGTGTGGGGAATTTGATTGCATTGCATTTAATCATGTTTTTATTGTCCATTTACTTGTTATTTGGGCAATAAATCTATTGATTTTCCTTTTTCTCCTCATACTTTGACAGTTCTGGTTTGGAGGTATTTCGGTGGAGAATTATGATTGTGGAGCTTTGAAGCTGATTTCCAGATCATCTTGGCCTAGAGCTTGGCCAAGACGCCTTTTTCGCACTAAAGTATCGAGCACCATTTCGTCTTGGCCGCAAGCTTGGCCCAGACTCGTACGCGATAGGTCATTCTCTAGAGAGCTGCGTTGGCGACCTTTTGGGCCGCACTTCATCTGGGCCTTGTGAGCTGGCAAGTCGCAGCTGTCCAGCAAATCTAGAGGGATCTGAAGCCAATCCTTTGAAGAATCCTATAAGGGATCTCCCTCTTTTGTATTTGCGATTTTATTTTCAAATTTAAAACATTGTTACTTTCTTGTTAGAATTTTGAAGAGTTTGAGTTAGAGTAGGATTAGGAAGATTTAGCTGGTATTTAAACCAGACTGATTTCTTTCCATACGGGGACTCTCTCTTTTTCGACTTCTTCTTCTCCAATTAATAGAAAAATTCTCTTTTGCTCCAGAATTTAATTCTCGGATCTATTTTATTATGCAAACAAATTTATTTATTTTATACCCATGAGCATGAGTAACTAAACACCCATTCTAGGTAAGGGTTAAAGAGCTTTGTTCTTATGATTTCGTGAGATCAAATCGTCCCTAGCAGTCTCTACCATTCGTATTCGATTATTCCTTATGTTTATTAAATCGCTTACTCACTAGAGACAAGACCTGATCATTCTTGTACTCTAGGAGAGAAGAGTTGCAACCGGCCTAGAAGGAAAGGGAGCACCCGTCGGCTAGGCCAAGAAGGTAACTAGTCTCGCGCCAGACTAGAAGGAATAATCGATCTAGACCAAGACCAGATTGACAACCTAGGGTCTGCATAGGGAGACAACTTGGCTAGGTATTGTCTTCCCCTATACCATTGAGGAAGCGAACAGCCACTCAAGACAGCAGTCAAATGGATAAACTCTTTAACCAGCAAGGTGTCTCTTGGCTAGGATTATCAGGAAAGGGAGCACCCGCTAGATAATTTGAATAGGAAGGAAGACAGGAGTGAACAGGAGCACCTCCACTCTATAGCAGTACTACGAATTTAGAGACAAATACTCTTGAATCAGTGATCAGATCATAAGGACAGAAGCTCTCATATCACCCTTACCTGGAATCCCCTTTTATTCGACATCTCACAGTCTTGACCCCCTATCTTGGCCAAGACTCCAGCCAAGACTACTTTGAACTATTTTATTTCTCTTTGTTTTTGTCTTTATTTTTCAGATTCACCCAAACCACATCCAGTGACGAGGAAGTCAACTAGAAACTACGATCCCCAAGAGGTCTCTATAGACGATCCTCTTACCACAATCTACAATTCATTGTAGGACAGTGATAAGTTGTACTTCTACCCCCATTTCTATATCAATTTTACACTTATATTTGATGCGCTCGGCACGCGATCACTTGCTAAGGAGCGAGAAGAAAAGAAGAGACAGTCGAGGGGATTGGTGTTAGCCTTGGCAATGGCCCAGAAGGACTCAAAGGACGCTAAAGAGCGAGAAGTCGCTAAGGTGTCTGATCTGGAAGCTGCTCTGGCGGCAGAGAAGGCCAAGAATGTCGCGCTAGAGGAAGAGAATGCGGCATTGAAAGAGGAAAAAACCGCCCTAGAGAGGGAGTTAGCAGCGAAGCGTACATCGTACATCGAGAGAACAGCCGGTATCATGTTTGATTACTTTGTGGATATTCATGGTGAGGACGCGTACCGCGCTGATAAACTCATTGACACTTTTCGGAAGAGGTCGGGGACCCTGACAGATGATTACTTTCGTCGGGCGAAGACGGGGGGCCACGAAGGGCAGGGGGATAGCGAGGTTTCCGCACAATATAAGTCTTTGTTATACTTTTTTGAATATCTGGTGCCGCCCATTTTTATTTTTACTTTTGGGGGCCTTCGCCTTTTGTAACCCTTTGAGGGCTTTTTGAACAATCATCATATATACATTCTGGTTGCGGTTTCCCTTTGTGGTTGATCTCTTTTACACCATCTCTTTTCCTTTGATCTCGCATGATAAGATAGCGGCATCAATAATACCATAATGATGTTGATAATAAGTCTTCATACTCCTTGCAAGGCTGCCATCATAACGCGGCAAGATAACTAGATTCCAACAAATAACAAAATAATCGCGGCATCGCTATATAATCCGTAGAACCATAAATACTGATAACGAACATTATGCGGGGCGTCGCGACATGACTTAATCATGCGCATTTCGATGTCGAGGTAGAACAATGTTGTATAGCAGATAGCTTTAGAAATAAAACTCATAGAAGTGAATAAGATGTCGTGGCGTTATAGTCATATATACCTTCGAATCGACGGTATCCTTCCAGAGACGTTACAGCCTCGAACACCGCTATCGTTTCAGCTAAAGAGATAACTCAGTCGATAAGATGTAATCCAGGATGAGAATTTTCATAGCAATATCGCGCTAATGTAGATATTCTCGATCGGTGGTGAAGAATCCCATATAGATAGGCGCAGACATAGTTCTTTCTGCAGGAATAGCCGTCAAGAAGATATAGTACATACACTCCTCTGGCGTTATTTCTCGAATCAAGATGATAAGATCATGGGCCATTAGTGGCACACTCGTCATAGAGATAAGACCGCCTAATACTATCATCTGCACGGGCGTCAGTCTCCTCATTGTTTCCACAATGTCCCTGCACATTCTCAATCATTGCTTTTAGAGCATTAGTAAAATAACGTGCGATAACAAACGTTAATTACCAGTAGGAGTCATCGCGCCTCCATATCCGAGTCCCGTCAGCATCACTCATATTGCGTTCTCAACCAGTCATCTTCGCTAGGGATTTCCCATCTGGTTACTCGCTGGGAGACTGCGATTTCTCTTCGCGTTTCTAAATTTCCACGATCGGCCTGGAATGTGCCTCATCTTAGTGAGCCGTCTGATTAAGATCGGTCATCACAAGGGTAGGATTTTCACTTCCAGGTGTTGACCTCGCATCCCAGGAATCGTGTCTCGTCTTAGTGAGCTGTCTGTATTAGCCTAGTTATCACAAGGATAGGACTTTTCACTTTCAGGATGAAGTTACTATCTCTCTGGGACGTGCCTTATCTTAGTGATTCGTCTATACCAGCCTGGCTATCACAAGGATAAGGTTTTCACTCTTAGAGACATCGGGATGTGTCTCGTCTTAGTGGGTCGCTTGTGTTAGTGTGGTTGCCATAAGGATAGGACTTTTCACTCCCGGGGGTGTCGGGGCGTGCCTCGTCTTGTCGGGCCGCCTATGTTAGCACGGTTACCACAAGGATAGGAATTTTCACTCCCGACACTACGTTTTTAGGTATGCCAGGGCATGCCTCATCTTAGTGAGCTGTCTGATCAAGACCGACCGTCACAAGGATAGGACTTTTCACTCCTGGCACCCTCTTCATTATCTGTACATAGCCAACCACAAGATACACAAGAATGTTTTCCATTCAAGCATTAGCACAGGTCAGGGTTAGCATTAACAAATCATGCAGAGATATATTAGAATCTAGCATGGTATAATTTCAAACGAGTTATGTTCCAGGAGTTGGGTAAAGGAGTACCGTCAAGTGTTTCCAGGTGATACGCTCCCTTTCCAATAACGCGGGTAACGCGGTATGGGCCATCCTAGCTCGGACCGAGTTTTCCCATGCGCTGTCCAGTCGCTCGTTTGTCTCTGAGTACCAAATCACCAGCTTTCAGCAATCGCTCCTTGACGCGCCTGTTGTGATAACGCGTCATTTTTTATTTATAATGTAGTGTTTTCAAAAGAGTTTCCTCATGCAGTTCTGGTAACGCATCGAGGTTCGCTCGCAACCTTTCTTCATTTAGTTCTTCTCTGAAGTACGCCACTCACAGGTTAAAAGTACCGATTTCTACTAGTGTAACGACCTCAGTGCCGAAAGCCAATGCGAAAGGCGTCTCTCCAGTGCTGGTTTTAACGGTCATGCGGTATGCCCACATCACATACGGCAGCTCGTCCACCCATTTCCTCTTAGACCCTTCTAGGTTTTTCTTGATTCCGCTAAGGATGCTTCGGTTGGTCACTTCCGCTTGGTCGTTGGTCTGCGGGTGAGCCACGAAAGAGAATCTTTGCTCGATTTAGAATTCCACGCACTGTTCTCTAAAAAATTGGCTAGTAAATTGCGTCCTGTTATAGCTGACTAGCACACGGGGTACGCCAAACCGCATGATAACTTGGTGTTTAAAGAAACGCCAAACTCTTTCTATAATGATGTTGGCCACCGCTTCTGCTTCCACTCATTTCGTGAAGTAGTCCACTACCACGACCATAAATTTTCGCTGAGACCTGGCCTTAGGAAACGGGCCTAAGATATCGATCCCCCACTTCGCAAAAGGACAAGGAGCTACGATCTCAGAGATTTCCATGGCGGGTTGTCGAGGGATTTTAGAGAACTCCTGACATTTCTGACACATTCGTACGTAATTATGGCAATCTCTACGAATAGTAGGCCAATAAAATCCTAACCTGAACACTTGCGCGGTCAGGGTACCGCCAGATGCATGCATGCCGCATATTCCTTCATGGATTTCTCATAAGGTGTGAAGACCCTCTTGTTCTGTTATACACTTGGCAGCTGGGTGGGAGAAACATCTCCGAACCAGTTCCCCGTCATAATACGTACACCGTGCCGCTTGTTTCAGCACCTTTTTCTTCTCAGCGTTATCCGCGGGTAACTCCTCATGCTTTAAGTATTTTATTACGGGGATTCTCCAATCGTTCCCAATTTCTTCAACGTAAAGCGACGCTTGCTCTTCCATGAAGGAAGCCACGGATATTTCTCGATAATACACGCCCTTAGGTATGGACGTTTCTGGGTTTGCTGCAAGTTTGGCGAGGTTGTCTACCTTAGCGTTATCCTCTCGAGGGATATGCTCAAAGCTGACCTGCATGCCACTTTTCTTTATTTCCAACAATTCCCGTTTCACTTTGGCAAGGTACTGGATCATGATGGGCTCTCTGGCCTAAGCGTGCCCCAAGACTTGGTCTATTATCAACTTGAAATCTCAACAGATCTTTAATCGCAAGTCTCCCATCATTCCCGTATCGTGTATGGCTTTGGTGGAGAAGCTTCTTACTATTCTGAGTCCAGCCAGCAATGCCTCATATTCCGCTGCGTTATTGGATAACGGCTATAGAATTCTGATAGCGTACCGTATCTGTATATCGTGTGGCCCAATTACGAAGATTTTGGCTCCGGCTAGTTCTTGATTCTTGGCTCCATCCACGTGGATGACCCACAAGTCAGTGTATGTTTCAGGGAACGGGAGATCCAAGTCATCTTTTTCTTCTTCAGGTAACTCCGTCATCGGGTCTTGCGTAAAGGTACACTCGGTTATGAAGTCTGCTAGGACTTGAGCTTTTATAGATGGTCGAGCTTTATACTGCAACCCGTATTGCTCGAGTTCAATGGCCTAAATCATCATTCTTCCTGAAGACTCAGGTTTTCGAAATATCCTTTTCAAAGGTTGGTCCATAAGTACGATGACGGGATGAGCCTGGAAATATCTATCCATTTTCCGTGTGGCCTGTATTAACGCAAACGCTATCTTCTCAATGCGGGCATATCGCAGCTCGACATCTTTCAAAACATGACTCACGAAGTATACCGGGTGGTGCGTGTGGTTGTCGTCTCGCACAAGGACAACACTAACCACTTCATCAGCTACACTAAGGTATAAATATAGGGTGTCGCCTGGTTCTGGTCTCGTTAACACCAAATCAGATGATAAGTAGGCTTTGAGGCCCATAAACGCCTCTTCACATTCTGTTGTCCACCCAAAATGAGCTTTCTTGCGTATGACCTTGAAGAAGGGTAGGCATCTCTCACCTTGCTTAGAAATAAACCGTCTTAGGGTGATAACGCGCCCTGTAAGCTTCTGCACTTCCTTGGCGGTTCGAGGAGATATCATATCCTGGATAGCCTTGATTTTCGAGGGGTTAGGCTGGATACCCTTCTGGCTGACCACGTAGCCCAAAAATTTACCCGTCTGGAATGTGAACATGTATTTATGGGGGTTTAGCTTCATTTTGTATCTTCTCATTACATCAAAGACTTCTTTCAAGTCTGCCAAGCGGTCTTTGAAGCTTCGGCTTTTGACTAGTATATCGTCAACGTAGGCTTCCACGTTCTTTCTAATTTGCTTTTCAAATACCTTATTTGCCATACACTGAAAGGTCGCTCTAGCGTTCTTCAGCCCAAACGGCATCGCCGTGTAACAGTAAGTAGCTTTCGGAGTGATGAAGGTTGTCTTTTCTTCATCTTCAACGGCCATAGGGATTTGATGATACCCCGAGTTAGCGTCTAATGAGCTTAGATAAGCGTACCCGGCAGTTTGATCGACTAGCTGGTCAATTCGAGGGAGCAGGTAGCAATCTTTCGGATAGGCATCATTCAGGTCCGTGAAGTCGATGCACATACGACAATCCCCATTGGGCTTCAGAACGAGAACTAGGTTAGCTAGCCAGGTTGGATATTGGACTTCGCGGACGAAACCGTATCTAGGAGCTTTATCACCTCCTTGTCGATGGCTAACGCCTTCTCTATAGAAAACGCTCATCGTTTCTGTTGGACTGGCTTGACACGGGGATCGACATTAAGTCGATATTCCGCTATTGCTCGCGAGATACCAGGCATATCCGCGGGTTTCCACGCGAACTCTCCTTTACACTTGTTCAATAACCGAGCTAACTGAAGGTTTTCTTCTAGGATGAGCTTTTCACTAACCAGGAAATTTACTTCGTTGGCCCCGTTAACGGGTATGGATACCATCTTGTCCACAGGCTGAGTGCGTTTCTCATCATTCTACTCATAGGGATCCACTGTGACACACACGTATCTATCACAACTCTTCTGCGTCATGAGTAGGTAACATTCAGCCGCTAACTTTTGGTCGCCTTTGATCAAAACTACTCTATCCCAAGAGAGATACTTCATCCTTAAGTGCTTTTGAGATATCGCTGCCCCAAAACGGTTGAGGAACGGTCGCCTAAGTATGGCGTTATAGGGTAGGGTTAGGTCTACGACCAAGAATAACAACTCCTCTGACCGCTTGGACGCGTCTTCTCTAAAGTACAAAAGCAGCATCGTCACTCCAGCCACTGAGATTGGGACTCTATCTACTCCAATTATTGGCTTCTTGCAAGGCGTCAGTTCACTATCAGGCCGCTTCATGAGGTTGTAGGCTTCTAACGAAAATAGATTCACCGCGCTTCCATTGTCAACAAGAGTTCTTCTAACTCCATGGTTGCCAATGACGGGCGTGACTACTAACGCATCGTTATGTGGAAAAATAACACCTTTCTCGTCTTCTTCGGAGAAGGATAACACCATACGATCTAGAGCACTTATCGCTTCACTTTTTATTAACGCGCCTTCTCGCTTCCGCTTGTCTCCCGCTGTAGGCGTTAACTGCACAGGCTCGTCAAGGTAGGGTGTGCCTCGCGCGATAATGTTGATGATGGGGACGTCATCTTCGTCAATCCTAAGCATTTCCCTGCCTCTGCCAGCAAGTGTAGCATCATTTCCTGGAGCACAAGGAGGTGTCTGTCTGTTATTTGTCATCCTTTTTGTCGGGTTGTTCCTGATTTCTTCGCTTGCCTTAGTGGCAAATTCCCCAAGGTAACCTTCTTCGACTAAACGCTCTATCGCCAGTTTTAATTCTCTACACACGTCTGTGGAGTATCCCTTGACTTTATGAAACTTGCAGAAAGCGTTTTCCCTTCCTCTCATGACCACTCTGGGCTTTACAGGGGCTGGATAACAGATAGGTAGGTTCCGTTGCTCCACAATCGCCAAGATTTCCGCTCTTGGTAATATGAGGGAAGGAAGGTCTGGGTTATAAATTCGGCCCTTGGGAGGATCTGTCTGCCGTCGAGTAGGGGAGTTTCCGGGTCTTCCCCTTGAAGAGTTGCCTCTTC
The DNA here is from genome assembly GCA_963691705.1 of Viola odorata. Taxonomy (NCBI): domain Eukaryota; kingdom Viridiplantae; phylum Streptophyta; class Magnoliopsida; order Malpighiales; family Violaceae; genus Viola; species Viola odorata. Next base: position 46,683,097 of record OY829538.1, on the reverse strand, counting down.
GTCTGTTGGAGGTCTTAGGGATGTGGTCTTTTCGTTGGGCATAATCGTCGATAAAATGATAGTCAGAGGTCGTGTTGGTAGGAACGTTGGGAGCCTGAGGCGCATTTTGTGGTATGTTTTAGATTTTGTCCCTGTTTTCTTCCTCTTCCATTCTTGCGTAATTATGGGATTTCAGTCTTAACGAGTCCAAAGTCGTCGGGGGGTCCACCATTAACGTGTCTCGCAGTTTACCATAGTGACAGTTTCGCTTCAAGGTTTCTATAGCGAAGTTAATGGTAACGCCCGACGTTAACGACATCTCCATATCGAAACGAATAAGGAAATCATTCAAAGATTCCTGAGGTTTCCTGCGTATGTCAAATAAAGTTGCGGCAGACTTCTTGATGGGGACAGCGGTACTAAAACGGCTTCGAAACTTAGACTCCAACTGTGAAAAACCGTCGATAGACCTGGCTGGGAACCTTCAAACCATAAATGCGCAACTCCTGATAACGTCATCATAAATATTTGGCACAGCGTTGCGTCACTATGAGTTTGGAATTGCACGAAGCCTTTCACCTTGTTAAGGTGGGAAATAGGATCCTTGGTACCGTCATAGGACTCCGTAGGGAGTTTCACATGTCGGTTGACCCTGTGACACCTTATGCGATGGCTGAATGGGTGACACGAGGTGTTGTCGAGGATTTCGCGGGTATGGCAGGATGGGGAGACTTCCAACTGACGTCTCCGATTTTGCGGATCTGGGGGATGGTGTCACCTTGGGGATTGGTTGTGACTCATTGGCGTACGTGTTCGATATCTTCTGCTACTCGATCTCTCGCTACGCTCAGGGGATATGTCTCTATCTATTTCCTCTTGTCGACCGTCCCAACGATCTCTATGCTCGTCCTGTCGCCGCTCCCCTTGGGAGATGAGAATTTATCGCGCGTGAGGCACGTAAGGCTCTATTTGCTGCCTAAGGTTGGTTGGTATCACCGTCGCGGACAAGGTCAATGAAATATCTCTACGTTGCGAAGGAGATAATGGTCGTTCAGTGACAATAGATGAAGTGAAAATGGTCTGAGGAGGAACGCTCAGTCCAGAAACACTAGGCGTGAATCCCGCAGCTAACTCAATTAAGAGATCCAACTGAGAACGAAGAGCAGCTATTGAATTCACAAAAGGATTATTAGCGCTATCCATCATAGATCCCATTGGAGGAGGAGTGGAAAAGCTAGATCCTGCCATTTAGGAATGTGGAATACTTATCTGGGAAAAGGGGGTTCCCGTTGATCATCCGAAGGAGAAATCCGAAGACCCCATAGGGATTTCTTGCATCGTAGCAGAAACCTCAGCAGTAGTAAAAGGAAAAAGTTCTCTACGGATCGCAAAAGGAATGCTAGAAGGTTGAGGTGGAGTAGACTCCGAATCAGAAGCCATAATCCTTCAGTCTCTGAGCAGAACAGAGCTTGGCTATCAAGGACGCTCACTTAATAAACTAAAGCTCTCAATGAAAGCACCAATTTGATAAGATTCTCACTTCTGGGGATTCGGGGGTGAGGACTATGGCCGCTCGGAATTACTGTAGTCACCGTCCGATGTACCTGCAAAGCGCTGGAGGGGGGCTCCGGCGTAGACACTTTGATGCTTAAGTGAGTATGACAGTTCCAAATGGCAGGGGTTCGACTAGCAATCATAGCCTTACCTCTCATCTCGAAGGGTGGGGTATTTATAAGCGCCGAAGAGGGCGTTACCTCCAGGGGTAGGCGTTATCTAGGGAAGATAACACCTCAAGTGACGTCATGGCTGACATGGGATGGGATAACGTCGTGCGTGTGGGCTGATGACGCGTGAGACCCCCCCCCCCCCCGCGTTGATGTCGACCATTCCAGGGTTCCTCTGGGTAAAGGGCGGCAACCTTGGCGGCAGACACCCGATAGGGGCTACAGTGTTCCGGCCTTGACGCTAGGGTAAGGACGGAAATACCCATAGAATTGCCCTAGAATTGCTTTTATTGTTATCACATCTGTCTCTATAATAAAAATCTTGGAAAATCTGGCAAGGCTAAGACAAGGGATGTAATCAAAGCCTGTTTAAGCTGATGGAATGCACTCTCAGCCCTATCCCCCCAAGCAAAATTATCCTTCTGTAATAGATCAGTTAAAAGCTTGGCCAATGTGGCATACCCTTTAATAAACCTCCTATAATAACCAGTGAGACCAAGGAAACCTCTGACCTGCTTTATTGTCTTCAAAAGTGGCCAATCCTGGACTACTCTAATCTTCTCAGGGTCAGTTCTAACCCCATGCCTAGATATAATGTCCTAAGTAAGCAATGCTACTAGTTGCAAAAGAACACTTGGATTGTTTTAAAAACAAATTGTGGTTCCTAAGAAAATTAAAGGTGTGCTGAAGGTGGATCAAGTGGCTCTCTAAGGACTGATTGTATATCAAAATATCATCAACGAAGACCAACATATACTTCCTTAAACAATCATGGAACACATGATTCATTAAAGCTTGGAATGTAGAGGGAGCATTGCATAAACCAAAGGGCATTACCTTATACTGGTAGTGGCCTTGGTGAGTTTTGAAAGTTGTCTGGTAAGCACCTTCAGGGTTGAGTAATACTTGATGATAACCAGCCCTCAAATCCAATTTGGAAAAGATAATAGATCTTCCTAGCTCATCCAGCAGCTCTTCAATAACTGGGATTGGAAATCTGTTTTTGATGGTTTGTTGGTTTAAGGCTCTGAAATCTATACACATCCTCTAACCACCATCTTTCTTCTTAACCAACAATATAGGAGCAGCATATGGACTCTGACTATCCTCAATGAACCCAGTTTTCAACAAGTCAGATATTTATTTCTCAACCTCATCCTTCTGCAGCTTGGAATGTTCGTAGGGTCTGAGATTAATTAGTTGAGCTCCATGTTGTAGGGGAATGTTGTGGTCATAAGGTCTGGATGGAGGCAGCTTTGTAGGCTCCTCAAACAAATCTTTGAAAATATGCAATAACTGATCAAAACCTACTAGTAGGGAGTTAGAAGCTATAGATATTTCCATCAAGTCTGTTGACTGATCCATGTCAGGGTCTTAGCAAGAGAGGGTGACAACTATCTTCTTAGGATTGGATAATAATTTACACATGGTTCCTTCCTTGATCCACTTGACAAACAGCTTGGTTCCTCCTCTCAACACAACCTCCTTATCACTTTTGTAGAAACTCATCACCATTCTCTTGAAATCCCACAGAACTGGACCTAATGTCTCGAGCCAGTCCATTCCCAAGATGACATCATAGTGGATCAGTGGTAGTATGAGTGCAGAAATTTCAAACCACTCACCTTGGATACACCAATGGATATCAAGACAAGCTTCAGTTGTAGTCAAATGGTCCCCATTGGCCACAGTAATCTTCACAGGAGTTATGCTTGAGATTGGAAACCCCAGAGTTAGTGCAATATCCTTAGAAATTAGGTTGTGTGTGCTCCCTGTGTCAATAAGGGTATGCATTGATTTCCTCTGCATTTGAAGTACCACTTGTATAGCCTTGGCCCCTCTGTTCTTGATATCATGAATTACATATAAAGAAGTTGTAGGCTCCTCAGCCATAGCTATCGTCTCCTCACTTTCTTCTCCACACTCATATTCTGTAGCATCCTGCTCTTCATCCCCAGCCACTATCAAGAAAAACTGTCTAGATTGACACTTGTGACCCCTAAAGAACTTCTCTCCACAATACTTGCATAAACCTGCAGCTATTCTCTCCTTTATGGTCTTCTCATCCAGTGCTTGAAAAGGTAAGTTTGGTGCTCTGGTGTTGGTGTTTCGGGGTTGTGTTTAGGATGGTGTGGGTCTTTGTGGAGTGTAGTTACTATTTTGGGTTGTATTGTTGGAAGTCAACTGGTTAGGAGTTGGTCTAAACTAGTTGGAAGGGCCTTGGTAAGGTTTCTCGTAGTTTGGGTAAGTAAATCTAGAATTGGCAGGTGTAGTAGGGGGATTTTTAGGAGTAGTCATGGCACGAAGAGTTGGTATTGCAACTTCTATAGAGAGAGTTAACTCCGCAGCATCTTCAAACAATTGTGGCTTAAACATCCTAACCAAGTGAGCAAGTTCTGGTTTCAATCCAGCCAAAAATAGACTTCTACCATAAGTATCACACACATCAATTCTGTCATAGATGGCATTAAATTGGTTCACATAACTCTCAACATTACTAACCTGTTTCAGGTTACACAAATCTACCATAGGATCATCAGTCTTCTTAGGAGAAAACCTAGTCACCACAGATCTAACAAAATCTGTCCAATTCCATTTATCATCTTCCCTATTTTTCAGCTTAACCTTATACCATTTCAAAGCATCACCAAAGAGATGATGAGAAGCGACTTCTACCTTATTATGCGCAGGAGTCTTCATGCTCTGAAAGTAGTTGTTGTCCTGAAACACCCAGTCATTCACCTCGGTGTCGTGGAACCAAGGAAAGTCCAGAACAGTTGGCTTCGGATTCGCTTGAAAAGCATGTTCCTCATGTGGAACGTCGTCGTCGTTGCTGTAAGGATGAGGATCGGGAGATGGTCGCTTCCAGGTGAGAATCTCTTGAAGCGAGCGTTGTACCTCACACATAGTTTGCTCAATAGCTCCAACTCTGGTTTCGATCGGAGGAACATTATCGCCGCTACTGATCGATCCATTAACAGTATCAGTATCAGCACCAACACCGCCAGCGACGGGATGATCATTTCGTACCATCTTCAGTACAGGGAGCAAGATCAACGGCTCCGCTACCACTTGTCACTTGAATGGAAGTGATTCGCGATGGCTCGATGACGATTAAAGGTGTTTTAATGGAGCTTCAACAGAAGAGAAAGTGAGAGATGAGCGGAAGCGATTTGGGGGAAGGAAAACGATTAGGATCGGGAATTCATTGAATTCATCAAGGGATTGTTGTTCATTGAACAAATTAGGTTTTGCCAAATGATTGGATAAAAAATCCCAATCTCTGATTTTTTTATGTTTATAGATATTATTTCCTTCTTAGCAAAACGTTGTCGCTTGCTCTAACCACTAACAAACGGATAGCCACAACGTTACCATTGTTGTCTAAACCACAACCATAAAATGTTGTTGTTTTATCCTAACATAAAACAAAACAACTAAGTAGCAAAACGCTACCGTACTGACACAGAAAACACTCAAACAAACAACAACCAAATATCCAAGTTTCTTCCAGCTTCTTCTTCCTCTATTGTGTCTGTGATAGGGAAATTATAAACTACACAAAAAGTAGGCCATGTGCTATAGGTAGTGTTCATGGTTCTAAAAGGATTAATCTCATCACTTGAAAGTGCTAGCCTTACATTCCTAGGATCAGCTGAAAAATCCAGATACCTATCATCAAAAGCTTTCCATGCTTCACCATCTGCAAGATGTCTCAAAAAACCATCCTTATTACGACCCTCATCATGCCAACGCATTTCTTTGGAGGTCTTGGTTGATATAAATAATCTTTGAAGTCTCGATATTAATGGAAAGTATCGACAAACTTTTACAGGTTTCTTTTTAACTTTACTAAAGACATCATTGTTTTGAGGTGGAGTTTTTTTCATTCATTTCCCATCTTGAAGCACCACAAATATTACAAGACTCTTCGTTAATCTTATCCCCGTAAAAGAGCATACAATCATTCTGACAAGCATCAATCTTTAGATAATCTAAGCCAAATGCTTGAATGATCTTCTTAACCTCATAGAAAGATTTGGGCAGGGATGTATTGGGGAATGTTAAAATCAACAACTCAAGCAATTTGGTTAATGATTTTTCAGTCCATCCATTTAACACCTTAAGGGTATTGGTGCAAGACAAATGAAAGACTCACAACTAGAGTATAGTTCATCATTAACGCTTTGCAAAAGTGTGAAAAAACTGTTGTTTGATTCATCATTCTCCCTATGATCCATATTTATTTGTTCATCCCCAATTTTATCCATGGCTCCTTCCGCCTCACAATTGGTGAGGTGAGAACTTTGCCCAACAACATCACGTAACAAACCAACAATATCATCTCTTACAACATTTTCTAGTTGTGTTGGAGGCATATGGAATGTTGGCATTGAGGTTCTAGGAACTTGAGTACTCACTGGTCTCTCTCCATGACAAACCCAAGTACCATAATACCCTTCAATGAAGGCATTAACTATCAGATGTACCCTAGCCTCTCTAACTGTGTGCAAAACACAATTAGTACAATGGATACAAGGGCAAACAATCTTCCCATCATTATTTGCATTACGAAATGCAAAATTAAGAATTCATCAAGCCCTCTTTTGTATTCAGGACTAGTCCTATCTTTTGTCATCCAACATTTATCCATAGTGTAAGGTTGAATATGTTGCTAATAAATACCTATAAAACAATGTGATGTTAGGCTTCTGGTTTTGTTTTTTGTTCTCTTATACAAGTTAAAGAAAACCACCTTGTGACATCTTTATCACAAGTTAACGAAGGCATAAATAAGCTCAACTTGTGACTGGTGAACACAAGTTATGTTTCAGGCAAACTTTAAGACATACAAATAACACGTCCACTCATAAGGATTATGAGTTGATCTTAAAAAACTTTGTTTACCATACCTTCTTAATTTATATATGGTACTCTCCTATAATATTTTAATTCGTGTAGGGTAAGTTTCAAGTAGACTTTAAGACACAAAAACAACATGTCCACTCATAAGAATATAATCAAAACAACACAAAAGTTTAGCATATACAACCAGGCTGCTTCCATTATTGAAATGATGTATAACAAAAGTGAACACGAGCATTTAAGCATAATGCAGTACAAAACAGACATTACCTGATAGCTTCCTCTTAGCAAAATGATCTCCTCGAGCTAATATTCAAACCCTCTACGTACAACCACTACCCCTTAAGCTATTTTTTTCAATGCTGAGTTAAGTTAATCCTGCATGAAAAGTTGAAAAACAGACAATAATAATGATAAGCAATAATTTTGTTCCACAAATATACCAAGCACACCATTTCAAAGTTTTTTTTATTTAGAATAACAGACCACAAGAATAATTTACAACCTACAATGTACCTCAAGTTCATACAGACATGAAAAATACAAGTCTATATACCACTATCAGTTAATGAAATAAAAAACTTAAGACAAAAAACATCAATAATAGAAGAAATAACGACAACCAAAAGACAAAAGACAATGTAGAGGTCGTGATGGTTTCATTAAGAAATCTTAAAATAAAATCAGTAAAATGATTAACAAATAAACTCCCAAATTCAAACCACATGAACAAAACTCCTACAAATTAGTATATGGTTCAACTAAACTCAGAAAAAATAACAATGACCTGCAGTTCCACTTATGAATACAACTCGACCATCTGCAGAATGAGAATATAGTAAGAAAATCAACTTGAAAAAGTGCTAAAATAGTGAGAATGAGAATAACTTGTGTCATACCTTCAGATGCAGAGATTGACCTTGTGAACGACGCTACAATTTTCACAAATACCCAACACAAGTTACTCTTTGGTGTTCAAGATAAGAACAATAAGAATAAGAGTAATGCTAAACAAGAGAAGGAGACAAGAGGAATGGCGTGGCACCGCCACGTCACTCTACCACATTCTGCCACGTCACCCTAATTACAAGTTTGCCATCAAAAGAGAAATTACGAAAATGCCACCGATCTCCTTCTTCATCATACCCTCTTCCTCAACCCTAATCAATCTAGGGTTTTCTTCATCTCCTCCTCCATAGCAGCCACTGCTCCTCCTCCATAGCAGCCGCGTCCGGAGGGATTAGAAACAGAGAGAGAGATGGAGATGGAGATGCAGAAGGAGAAGCAAAAGAGTCTCCCTTTGAAATCCAGCACCAGGTTTCGACTCATTTCTGTTACCCTCTTGTTTATGATAATCTTGGGCACCTCGTTTGCCTCCTGGCTATTCAAATCCCACCCATCAGCATCCTCTCTTTTACAAGAAACAAACTTGGGTCTGTTGTTTACATTACATAATGGGTCTAAAATGGGATCCAAAAGTTTACCCAAAGAAATTGAAGGGAAGGATGGAAATAATGAGGATGAGGAGGAGATTAGCAGTAGTGGAAAAAATAGAAATGGATGCGATGTCACAAAAGGGATGTGGGTACATGATGAAAGCCACCCTCTTTACACCAATAACTCATGTCCTTTCATAGAAGAACCTTTCAATTGTGTAGACAACGGAAGGGAAGCTCCGGACGCGGTTGCTATGGAGGAGGAGGAGCGGTTGCTATAGAGGAGGAGATGAAGAAAACCCTAGATTGATTCGGGTTGAGGAAGAGGGTATGATGAAGAAGGAGATCGGTGGCATTTTCGTAATTTCTCTATTGATGGCAAACTTGTAATTAGGGTGACGTGGCAGAATGTGGCAGAGTGACGTGGCGGTGCCACGCCATTCCTCTTGTCTTCTCCTCTTGTTTAGCATTACTCATAGAGGGAACGAAAAACAAATTAACAAAGATGAATGATTTAATGTTTCCTTTCGTCTTTAAGAGAGATGAAAGCGGCAAGACCACATGATTAGAAAAAAAATCAACAGAGAAGAATGAGCGCAGCCCTAAACGAAACGAATCGATTCTAGTACTTTTAGTCGGTAATTACCTCTATCACTCCAAGTTTGTCCTCAACTAAATGAAAAGTGAAGGAGGGAACGGAAACGAAAATAGAAATAGAGATTAGAGCTTAATTAGGTTTGAGAAATTGTTTAAGAAATGAAAAGTGAGAACGAAGAGCGACGGAGATAAAATTTCGTTGGGAAGTGAAAGGGTTTTTGCGGGCTGATTTGATAACCAAAGCCGGCTGAGCAGGAGAACAAGGAGGGAAGTGAAATTTCTGTGAAAGTGGCACCGCGAAATGAAAATGGAGGAATTATAAGTTAGAGGGCGGTTAAGTCGAGTCGGTTTTTAAGACCGGTTGTATTGATTTGTTCCTGTTTTTTAAAGGAGGCGGTTCACCAATTCATTTTATAAAAAAACGCCGGTTCATCCTATTTTGATGTAGTGGACGGGTCTGGCCCGTCCTTATTTTTTCCGGGACTAAAACAGTAGTGAAGCCACGTTGGGCCAGACACGCACTTCTGGGATTAATTTTTAAAAAAAAAATTACATAATAAACTTTAAATCATTTGTATAAAAGTAAAATTTGGAGAAAAATTAATATCATTCATGTTAACAACAAAAAGTCATTTTTAGTAGTATTTAACTATTTATGAGTGTAGAGAGTTGAAATGTAAATTTCAAATTAAATCTACTTTTATAATTTTTTCGAGAACAATTATAATTTATATTAATTTAATATCATTAATTGTTGAAAATTACAACCAAATTGTGATTCCAACACATATTATGTGTTAGTATCCAAGTCCGGTGCATAATATAGGGAAAAAGAGTTAGGCATCTCTGTACTTCATAGGTGCATTCCTGTTGGTAAGCACTTTCTCCTCGAGCCCCTTGACTATGGGTGTGATTTGATTAACCGTGAAAATAATCCAAACCATAATTTAAGCTCTTAATTTCTCTCAAAACCATAAACACCGTAATCGTAAAAGTTATACTATTTCAAATCCACAATTTCCCACAAATTATTTAGGGGTAGTGGTTATTTATTAGTATAAAAAATACTCAATTAATTTGATGAAATTAGTGGATATATAAAATGAAAAAGAGAAATATTATTCATCAAATTGACAGATGAGGTGAGGACGTGGGGATACGAAAAAGCAGCGAGGAAGTTTGATTTTGGGGGAAGTGAAATTGTGTTTTGTGGATAAAATAATAAATAAAGAGATAGGGGTTTGATGTTAAGTAAAATTGAAATGGAAGCTGTTAAAAAATATTAAGTTTTTCTAATGATTCAATAATGAAATTACATATATTTAATTGGATATAAATTTTATGCATTATCTATTATCATAATTATTAATTTTATTAAATATATTTTTAAATATATAAAAATATAAAACATATATAAATATTTAGCGGTTATTAAGGTGTAAAATTACAATTTAACTTTTTAATGTGTTTAATTACATGTCTAAAACTACACTCTGGTTATTGTAAACAGTTAATTAGCGATTGTGAGTGGTATATCTAACCGCATTTAAGTGCATCGCGCCTATCCCGACCCTCGACTAGTAAGACCCACGTTTGCCTGGATCAACTCTTTAAGGCTCTCACTTGCTGGATGGACAAGAAATTCCTCAATTTACTCTCGGACCAACTGGAATACAAAAAATTCAAAGGGACCGTGGGCTCTTTTCTACTGATCTCCCAGCTGAGGAAAACATAGTTGAGAGTTGAGAATTAACATTTGCTGTGACAAAAGGCTTGGCAACACTTAGTCAAGTATCATGTCTATATTGAATAGAAAAAATAATGCTAAAAGAGCCTTCTCTTTAGAGCCTTGCGATGCTCAAACAGAACCAGTTTCCTACCAGAAAGGCACAGAGTATATCCAAAGAGATAAAGAAGAGAACAGAATTCAGAGCATACAATCAACGGACAAAAATGTCACTTCGAGTCTTGCTGGCTCTATTTTCCAGAGTACATCATCAATCGTCCTGTCACTACCATCATCCCACTCATCATTGTGATTAAAACCTATCTGCCTAACAAGGAGCTATCATAAATAAATAAAATCTTGACAAGCGATCCTGACCTGTACTGTACCTATCTTGTGAAGGCTACCGGTTGTTGACCACCACACCTTCCACTAAGCTGATCCAAAAAGATGATCACTAAGTTGATTTCTGGAATCTAACATTCTAAATTTAGATCATCCCATAAGCAATGCGTCAAGCTCAGGGCAGATGCATGTTGCAATGCCATCATATTTATAACATCACACTAATACCTGACAAAATAACCAAAAGATGATGGTTTGCGGTATTTAGACATCAACTTTGAGCGCTTTCGTGGTTTTCCAATGCAGATTCAACAATCTTGACTCTTGTTGAGTTCTCACTGTTGATGAGCGAGAGTTTCGCAAGGGAAGATTTTAGCTGAGATATTTGGGCATCTTGAGCATTGTTCTTTCCCCGAATTTGTCTCTGCCGATTTGATGTATCACCATGCAAGGATTTTGCAAACCTATTTAGCCTCGCTCTCACAGTATCAATGGAAGAATGCAACACATCCAACTCAACTCCCAAAAATTGGTCTGCAAGTAAACCGATGTACAGGAAACATTAGGTGGAGACCAGGCAAAAAACAGAAACTAAGAACTGAAAAGGTCAACCAAAATTTTCAGAAAACAAAAATGAACACAGTTTTGGATATGTCGAAAATAGAATGTTCCTAAAGACCACAAATCACTTCAGAACAGAGGACCGATAAAAGGTGTGTGTGTGTGTTGGGAATGATTACCGAGGTCAGATTTAAATTCAAGTTCTGCTCTGGACAAAGGTCTTCTGTGTGCCCCAGGAAAGTTCCTCAGGCGTTGCAAGCGTTCTTCTAGAACATTGTGTGAATGGTTTGCATCATCAATCCTGTCCTGCAATCCTGACTGTTTCTCCTCTGCTTTCAAAAGCTTCTCCTGTGCCTCACTTAAACGTGCATGCTGCTCATCAATGATTCTCTTCAACTGCAACCCATGATGCTTGAGCTCAAAGTAGACCTACATAAGTGGGAGAACACCAGCAAACCAACTCCTTAAAAACCAATTATCGATCTCATATCCATACCTTAATGGACCTTGGTTAAACATGTTGCTATCTACGTAAGTTCTTTGATACATATTGTGTTTTCAAACATGTAACAACTGATAACAGTAGCTCAATTCCAAGAAGCCCTGTCTAAGCATGACAACAAGGATGACACATCAGAAACATAAATGACCACAGCAAGAGCATAGAGAAAATTGCTCAAAAGAACTATTAATTGGAATGTGGACCCAGCACTCAGGACATTCTAAAAGTAGTTTTATGCTGAAAGTAAACGTATGCTCAAGTGCTAACGTTTTTGCTTAGCTTCTTCCACTAAACTCTTTATTCATCTATCTTTGACTACAATGTATGGTTAGTATTTATATTTCATGATTCAAAAGGAAAACTTGTTGCTTTCCATAAACTACCAGAAACAGGGAGATCTAACTGAGGAACAGATTACTGCAGGAGACGCAATGAGGATGACTTCTCACCTTGTGTGCATACTCAACGTAGTTTTCATGGAAAAGATTGCAGTACTGATGAAGAGTTGACCGGCCTTCAATAGAATCAGCAGCAACAGATCTAAGATTTGGTGAGGCCTGAGGAACAAGAACTGCCTTAGGACCAGCCAGGAGTTCTTTGCTTATGATGTCTGGAGTATTTCTTTCTTTCGATTCTTCAGATTTTGTGGGTTCCTTTTCCATACTAACATGTACAGGAAGCAACAAATTAAAGGTTTTCATCTCTAACACAATACATTCTTTAGAAGAGGTGACTCCCACAATCCAAGAGTATCCAAATGAATCTGACAATACCATGAAACCAGTTAGAGAAGATGGTGAAGAGTTTTCCACCTGACAAGTGCTAAGGACAGGATGCACTGAAGGAGTTCTTAGCATCACATCCTTGCCACTGGACTGACTCGTAAATGGGAGAAAATGCAAGACTATTGCATCTACTCCTCCATCGTGTACAAAATAGATTCTTTCAGGCATAAGGGGATCCGTATACATTTTAACAGGAGACCCACTTTCCTTTCTAACTGGCAAGGCCAGATCCACAATTGCAAGTCTCAACAAAGGAGGTGGATGGCCCAACCAAACAGTGTGATCATGTGGTTCATCAAATTTCACAGCAGGAAGCTCATCTGACCTTGATTCACATATCATAGCAAGACCAAGAATGTGGTCACAATGATTAATACGAATACGAGGTGGGCTACCAGATGTCCAGACAGGCTGGATTTCATCAGCAAGCGCATCTATTTGCATCTGCCCATTACTCCATGCAGTCACCAGAATTGAGTCCTTGCTGACAACATTGTAGAGAAAACCAACAGCCCGACCTTCCACACCTCGAACTGCAACATGTTCATCTTCTGAACCATGTTGTACTTTACGTAGAGGTCCCTAAGAAGAGCAGAAAAATCAGTCTCATGATGTTCTTTATGATGCAAAGCTTATGCACAAAGGCATCTTGATGTCAGGGAATTTTCCACTTGAAGGCATGGGTTTTGATTGTGTATTTAATTTACAATAGTTATCATTATTGAAAATAAAAAGTGGAAGATGAAGAGAGTTATATTTAAAAAAATTGAAGTCCCAATTTATCAAACAAGTCCCCACAGCTAGATAAAGAAACCCAAATAAATATCAAGAAATGGGGCAAACTCAGTTCCCTTGCTGTATGTATCCTTTCTTTTTTGACTGACAGCCTCAATGACTGTACTTTAACAGAATCAACAGTATCATGAAATTAAGGACGTATGTTGTTCACCTTCTAATACTAGGCAAACAAAAGTGTGCACACTGGTTAGCTTGATAAATGTCTTTAAAAGAATTCTCCACTTAGAGCAGTAGGTATGAATCAGAATCCTCAACTGTTAAGTTAAAAAATCTATAAAAAACATGGACACTTTCCCCAAGTTCGATGTCAAAAGTTTAGCCTCCATATAATGTTAAAGGCATTCCTCCCAGAAAACTTCATCAAACCAACACTTCTTGGGAACACAGCAGTTAGCTTTATTGCAACGTCAATCTCATTCAAGTTAACACTCAATTGGAAGAATGGAGTATATCAAGCATATACGGGTTAAAGCCAAAATTTCCAGGTAAAGGTCTCATCAAAAACAAAATCGGATAAAAAATGAAATCATGGAAGTAATGAAAAAAGGGAAAATGGACTAAGTGAAATATGTTATTTTTAAGCATCCCAGCTTGATTAAATTGATGTTCTAATAACACAATGAAGTATAAGTATTTAAAAACTCAATTCCACCAGCAACACTCAGATTAATTTAATATAAAAAAAAACTGAAGAGCGGGTCCTTTCAGGGTTAGAATCAATTGTGGATGAATTTGGGTTGATTCAGGTGATTAAACTACACATGTAGATGAAAGAGAAACAGTGTTTTCTGTTGGTGTAGAGTAGAGGGATTCAAAGCTAAACCTAAGCAAGAGGTCCTAAGAATCATACCTAGAGGATCGATTCCATCACAAAACAAGCACAATAACTACATTTTGAAGAGTCTGAATTATATTAATTAAAAACGCATACACTTAGCAAATGACTTTTCGTGAATTTTCATACAATAAAGAAACAAGTCATAAAATGTAACGATATTCTATAGTACTATCAAAAGACCAATTATTTAAATATTTGAGACATTGAATTAAGATTTATATGAAATAAATTCAACCTAAGCAATCTAAAAGTTATACTAATACTCTTTGAGGGAGGATTTCTTATTATCTTATTATTTAGATCTTTCGATTCATAAAAAAGTTAAAAAATACAAATTTGAAAAATAAGGATTGGGTTGCACTATACATATAAAAGAGTATACAATAACGATGTATGTGGTAAACAAAATACCGTGGTTTATTAACAAAATTCTGATTAGTTGATAATATTGGTTGATCACATTGTGAAAGATTCCTGTGAAAGGTTTCATCAACTCCTAATTCATGTCGAGTAGACCTTGTTGCAGTGAGAATTCTTAATTCATGAGCTGTAAGGAGTCTCTAACTAGTGAAAAAATAGTAGAACAAATAAACTTTGGCTCCATTTAGTGTCCACATCAATGAGCAACAAATATTCTTAATGCCTGTCATAGATATAGCCAAAGCATGGCATCTGTATATAATCCAGACCGAAAGCATCCAATGAACAACTAGAAACCTAGAAGCTTTTCATGTTTTCCCTTTTACTAAACATGCTTATTGGCAATATCCCAAAGGAGATACTCAAAATGGCCTCTACCCATTGCCAATGGAATACAGATATCCCATAAATACTGACACAAGTTCAGAAAAAATCATACAAAATAGGCAATAAAATTATAAAAGTGAACGTAACAAAAAATACCTGCAAACAAAGCGATGCGTCAAGTAACGCATGAGGATGAGCTTTAACCATAGATAGATTTCCTGCTTCCATGGACTCGAAAGTAAGCTCTGGAAATGTTGCTTCCAACCATGAGATGGCCAGATTAGAGTTATTAACAGCAGTGTGATTCTCTGAATTTAGCCCAAATGCATCAGCATCACTATATAGCTCCAATAATGATTCCCAATTGTAGACACTGTAACAGAAAAGGCAATTATCATCGGCTCAAATGTAAAGCACGAAGAATAGTTGATATGCTCCTTCAGGTAAACGCCACCCATATGCATAGTACAAAAGCAACATATGGAAATAATCAACTACTGCTTGACATAAGAAGGAAACTGTGCTGCAAGATAATAAGCCCCAAAGCACCCACAGGTGAGAGGTGACCATACATGTAATTTCTCAAACACTGTTGTTTTAAACTTTCCATTGTGAAACTTCAATGCTACTTTTCTACTGCTAGATTTAGACAAAATTTCAAGCTAAGAGATTAGAAGATATAAGACAAGAAGTGAATGGTACCTTCTAAATGGAACAACTGGACAGAGGATGTAGATTGAACCATCACTGAATAACAAAAAAACCTGAAAAGTCGAAAATAGTATAGAAATCAAAATACAAGAGGAAACAGCTAGACGGCAAGAATGCTAGTTTTCTCCCAATCCAGATAGAACAAACATTGCAAAATTGTGAGAACTACATCAAAGCTGCCATTAGGCAAGAATATTGACAAAGAAAGAAAAAGTGTACTGCAGAAAGAAAAAGTGAACAGCAATAAAACTTCCAGTTTTAATATTATACTGCTTCAGAACTTGGAATGTATCACTTAACATGAATCAGATAAAATTGACAAAGGAAGAAATTTTTAAGAACCAGCTAAGAGCAGGGTAAGCCTGAAATCATTCTAGAAAGAAAGATCACAGCAAAAGGTATAACATTTGTTATAATTCCTGGTACAAATAAAGAACCTCCCCAAATATCAACACGCATAGGTGAAACACCATGTGTTTCGAAATCCCTACTGAACTTACACTAAACTTATCCCACAAGTGGTCTTCCCCGAAAGCAAAATCCACTGGACATATTGACGCAGCATTCCTGGATCTGCCAGGTTCAACAGGTTGTAAATAGTACTCCTGCTCTGGCTGTAGGAGATCTGCCGACAAATCAAACAATCTAATCCAGGAAAATGGACAATGTTAATACAAAGTGTTATGAAGATGATAGAGCGAATATGAAGCACCATTCACCAAAGATAAAGCAAATTAATGTCACCATTTCTTATAAAACTTTTTTTTGACAGGAAACCACACAACTTGGCAGAGATCAACATAAATACGGACGTGCTATTCTCTCCCAACTTAGAAATTGAATTAACAACTTAACAGAACGAGCATGAAACAATGTGTAGATAGAACAAAAAACCTGAAAACTGAATCGGAAGAAAGGATTCCTAAATGTGCATCACTGTAAGGGTGCCACGAGACTTGAAGCGTCCTAATTGCATTGCTGTCATTGAAATAAATGTGTGAACCAACTGAAACAGTTCTGCACAAAGATTGGACAGACTAGAGGTTAGTAAATAACACAAAACCAAGGTTAAAGTTAAAATGAGCTAAAACAATGCACATGAAGATATACAAAATGAAAAAGCATGCATAATGCCAGCAGTAGTACCTACAGAGAACGGCGTTGTCTGTAGTGGAAGTTCGTCCATAGAGGTGCATGACGCAAAGACCTTCCGAACCCGAAAGTACTAAAGCAGAGCCGTTTCTATTAACAGATATTTTATCCACCACGAACTCAATCTCCACATCTCCTTTCAATACCTAATTTTCCCCACACAAAAAAATAAAATAAAAACATAAAATCTCCAAAATTGAAGCGGATTGCGTGGTGTGTTTGGAAGGGAAGTGATCCAAACCTTAGAGGGAGAAGCAGCGAGGACAGAAGTGGGGTCAGGATCGCCGAGGCGAATGGAGAGGCGGTGGAGGCAGCGGTTGTTGGAATCCCAAAAGTATAACCTAGAAGAAGCGGCGTCCCAGGCGAGTAAGTTTGTTGGGGGTGGAGCAACTGAGGAAGAAGATGAAGATGAAGATCGTGTGAAGAGTGGGTGGGAGGTGAGAGGGACCCACTTCTGCACCTCTTCTTTTGGGATGGGGCTGGAGGTGGAGGAATCTGGTTGGTTGGGTGCAGCGAAATCGAAGTTGAATCTCATTCTTGATTCTTTCTTTTGGTCTGCGTCTCCTTCGATTGCTTTCTAGTTGAGTTGGGTGTTGGTGTTGGTGTTGCTCAACTTCTTCTGCGAGCTATATGATAGCGGGCGGGAGAAAGGGGAATTTACCCTACCACTAGCAATACCAGTTAACCTCCTCCTTTTCAAATCCTTTCTGCCTCCATATTTAAAATTAAACATGTTACCAATTTTGAACTGTCTTGTTTTAGGGTCTGTTTGGCGTTCCAATTTAACCTGGAAATAGTCAGTGGGAAAAAATTCAGTGGGAAAACGACTTTTGAGAAACGGAGTGTGTTGTTTGGTAAAAAAATTTAAAAGAGCTGTGAGATACCTGAGATGTTCGGTAAACAGTTTTTTAAAACTATGGTTTGGATGTAAAATGACCATAAAGGGTATAAAACCCATTTTAAAAAAATTAATAAAAATAGGAAAAGTGGATCTAGAATTACTTATCTTGAGATAGAGATTATATTGTAATAGTTTTTAATTTATTTTATTCATTATATAGGGCTAGAAAATTGAATTAAATTGAAAAAAAAAAAAAAAAAACCATTTGGCTGCTGGAGCAATTTGCTCCCGCCCGTGCCTGATCATATTGTGGCTTTGCATACTGGGTTTTTTTTAAAATCCTAGTTTGCAATGGTGTTAAACAAACACCAAAGTTATCATTTTCAGTGGGGAAAGGTTGGATTGGTGGCCAACCTTGAACCCCAAATGGTCACTTAGGTGTTTGGCATTGTGATTCTACTTGGGAAAGTCATTACCCAAAATCAAAATCAAAATCAACTAGTAAGGTGTTTAGTAACACCTATTTACACTGGGAGCATGTTTCACCCTGGAGCAAATGGCTCCAATGGGTGCAAATGGCTCCAGTGGGTGGAAAGGCCTTTTGGCCAAAAACACGGAAAGGAGCTATTATATTTAGATGGACAAAATTCTTTAGGCAACTTCATCTTATTTACAAAAACCCAGGTATAAATACTCTTTTCACTCTCCTTCTCTCGCTCTCCTTCGCAATCATCCTCATTCTCACATCTCCTAAAGGAAACCCTAGGTCGCGAGCTCATCTTTCACCATCTCCTCTACAATCGTCGCCGCTCCTTTCTCCTTCGCACTCGTCGTCGTTCGCTTTCTTTGGCCTCTCTTCTCTGCGACGACATTTCTATAGCACCAGCAGGCAGTATAGTTAGATCTTAAGGTAATTAATTCAATCCCTTCTCTGTATTTGGCCTTTCAATTATTTAATTCAATTGAAAATTTTGAGTGTTTCCATGTGGGTTGCTTTCTGGTGTTTCTCCTCACTTCTTTTGGTTTAGAGGTGCGTTTTCTTATATATTTTTTTTGAATTTTTTTTTTGTTAATTTAGATTGGTGTGGTTTGGTTTTCTAATCTCATGGCATATTTTGATTTTTTTAATTTTCATGCTTCAATGGGGGAGTATATTGCACATTACTCCTGGGTTTTGAGCTCTTTGGAATTGTTGTTGTGAGTGTTATTCAATTTTTTTATAATTTTTGTATGATTTTGGTTTTTCATTTCTATTGTAGTTTAAATTGCACATTGTTGTGGTGTTCTTTTTGGGAATTAATGGCTTAAAGTTTCAGGTTAGCTATATACTTCAGGTTCGTGCTTTTATTTCCTATTCTTCCTTAAAGTTGTTGTAGTTTACATTTTGTTTTAAATTTGGTTGGGTATTGATTATGTTTGCTAATTCTGGTTGTTTAGTTTATTTTTCTAGTTCATTGTGCTTTTATTTATGTTGTTTGATTGGATGTTTGTGATTGATTATAATGACGAAAAAGAGAATGATCTCGGCTACATTGTCTGCTATCATTGATATGCATAATCATGAGATGAACGTTGTTCCCTATAATCCTGTCAATAAGCGTCTTAGGCTTGCTGTTAGTACAAGCAGACAGTCTATAGATGTGTCTGAAGGTGTCAACTCTGCTGGTTTTTGCTTTGCTTCTGGAACGAATGCATGTGATCGCGATAATATAATGATGCATGCAATTCCTTAACAAAATGTGGCTGAAACTAGTTCAGTAACCTCTCACCAGTATACTCTGGAGGTGAAGGTAATAAATTCAAGCAATTTCCTAAATTCCTTGTGTTTCATGTATATGTCTGGCTTGAGTTAACATACATTAATGGTTGTTTTATTCTTGGAAGCATGTAGAGGCCATGCTTGTGTTGTTGAATGTGCTTGCAGCTAATATACACTTGATTTAGCATTAGAAACTATCTTAAGACATTGTGATGATGATATATTATTGGATAACATAGTTTGCACTAATAATCATTTCGTGTATTTTTTTGGTGTTCTTTGGCTATTAATCTTGCGTCCAAATTTTACACAAGTAGTCACTACAAATAGAAAATCATGCCATACCTATATTATTTTTGTTGTAGATGACAACTCAAGGTGTTGGAAGTAAACTACCCAAGGATGTTTGGCACAAGAGTACAGTGCATACATTTTGTGATATTTGCATTAGAGCTATTGAAAAAATATTTAGGTCACACACTCATTTCAACAAATAAGGGTGGGATTTCATTGTGAATGAGTTTCATAAAGAAACTCAATTGAATTATGGCCCAAAATAAATGGGATACTCTAAAAGAGATTATAAATTATGGAAAGATTTGATGCGCAATGAGACGGGGTTAGGATGGGATACACATAAGAATACAGTTAGTGCAGATGATGCTTAGTGGGAAGAAAAAATCAAGGTTAGTGTTTGGTTATTTGCATTTTGTTTCCTCTACTCTTTCTGTTTTTATTACATAATTGTCGCATGATGGATCCCTTTTAACTATTTAAATTTGTAGGTAAACCCGAATTTTGCAGCTTTCAAAATAGGTGGAATTGAACCTCATCTTGAAGGGAAGTTAGAATTGATGTTTTCCACGATAGTAGCAACTGGAGAG
Source organism: Viola odorata (assembly GCA_963691705.1). Taxonomy (NCBI): domain Eukaryota; kingdom Viridiplantae; phylum Streptophyta; class Magnoliopsida; order Malpighiales; family Violaceae; genus Viola; species Viola odorata. The sequence continues at coordinate 46,662,846 of OY829538.1, read as the reverse complement.
TTTGCAATATCACCCGGTTGTAATGTTGGGGTTACCTCTCCGGAGGAGCCAGCTGATGTAGAATGTGGTGGTGATTCAACTGACGAGATTCCATATGAAGACAGTTTGGACGAGATGTTTGACTGTGGAAGTACTCAACCGGGGTTAGCAAGCAATAAGAAGAGAAATGTTGAAGCACGGGGAGATTCCAGGTCAAGCATTCATTCGAAGAAGGGAAAGAGGTAAGCAGGGGGGCAACAGTGCTATCTAGACAAATCGATACGTTGGTGAGTGCGGTGGCTGCTAGGAGCTCAACGGTGAGCTCTAAGGTAACTGAACCGGATGTCCCTACACTGAGATCTATTGTTGCGGAGCTAAAAACCATATCAGGGCTCGATATCAACGGTGATATTTTTATGTTTGCGACTAGATTACTTGAGGATAAACTAAAGAGAGAGGTCTTTATCGAGCTTGAATCACCAGAACTAAAGCTTAACTGGCTGACTTATAATTTTACACATTATGGGCCGAATAAGTAGTAAAACACAGGTCCCCGAATTATTACTTATGTATGAGTGTTATTGTAGAACTTTCTTATGATTTGTATTGCAATTTTAATGACAATCTATTATGTATTAACTTTGATGACTACATTAGGTCCCGTTTTAGATATTAGATATTATTATGTATTGATATTCTGATTAGTATGTGCTGTTTGTATTTAAATTTGTGGATTACAAGCAGTTAGAATAATTCTTGAAGTTCTCATGACAAGCAGCTAGCTGTCAAATAGCTAGCTGTCAATTAGTTGTCTGTCAATTAATTGTTACAATTTAGTAGTATAAAAGAAGGCAAATATCTAGAATAAAATTACTTTGATACATTTTCTATAATCAATTTCACTGATATGTTGTTTATTCAATGAATAGCAATGCAAGATAGATTCAATGAATCTCCTCCAGCTACAATGTAGCCACATACACCTTCCTAACTACCTCTCATCAAATCCTTCCGCTGCACTCCACCATCTCTACTCAAATCCTCCATTAACAACCAGTAGAACACCTCTGTTGGAACTTTCCTCTTGATCTGCTTCCTTTCATCCCGCCTCCTCCACTCCTTTGAACATAGCTAGCAACACATAAGGTAATTCTTTTTTCTTCTTCCCGTCTCCTCCAAAGATTTCCTTTCATCCATATATTAAATTGCTCTTGCTTATAAATGTCGCCGCAAACCCATTAACCGCCTCCTGCAAAGCTTTCCTTTCATCCATATATTAAATTGCTCTTGTTTATAAATGTCGCCACAAACCCATATCTAAATAAATTCTTATTATATAAATTTATATAAATAAATATCATTTAGTTAAATAATTTAATTAATTTAGTTAATAAATAGTTGAATTGATTATTAAATATTAAAATTATAGTTATTTTATTAGAATTTATATATATTAGATATATATAATAGTTAGATATATATACTTCATATATTTAATTTAGTTAAATTACTTAACTAAAATTACTTATACTTAATTTATATATTATTATATAATTTAAATTATTTTAAATAAAAAATAGTGAAATTCCATTCTAATTATAGGAATTAAATTTAAAATTAATTAATTTTTTAATTATAACCGCCTCTTGTAAAGCTTTCCTTTCATCCATATATTAAATTGTTGTTTCTTATAAATGTCGCCACAAATCCTTCATATATTTAATTTAGTTAAATTACTTAACTAAAATTACTTATACTTAATTTATATATTATTATATAATTTAAATTATTTTAAATAAAAAATAGTGAAATTCCATTCTAATTATAGGAATTAAATTTAAAATTAATTAATTTTTTAATTATAACCGCCTCTTGTAAAGCTTTCCTTTCATCCATATATTAAATTGTTGTTTCTTATAAATGTCGCCACAAATCCTTAATGGACTCATGTTATGCCATTGTTTTTTACAGAAATGGATGAAGAAAATGAAGAAGAGTTTTGGTGATTAATGACTGCCACGACTGCAACTATCAGTAGGTATTTTTACACTTACATGTACAAAGAACCATGTATGACCTCATACCAAACAGGAATGAATTGGTTGACTGAGATTGTCTAGGAGGGATTCACGGTCTATCAATATGTTCAGGATGGATAAAGATACAATACTAGAACTAGTGAGCACATTACAATCATCTTGCAACTTGAAGTCATCACGAAGAATGTCAGTTATTGAAAAAGTTTGTATATTTTTACATACTATCGCCTTAGGTGCTTCAAACAGGCATGCTTGTGAACGATTTCAACACTCTGGTGAAACAATTAGTAGAGTTTTTAATGAGGTCTTAGATGTTGTGTGGTTGTTATCAGTGCACATCATTTATCCTGGAGATTTCACAAGTGTCCCGCTACAAATTTTGAACGAGACAAGATATATGCCATATTTTAAGGTTGGTTAGAAACTTAATTTCATTTATATTTTATATTAATATGTACGTTATGCATATTTAAATAAACTAAATATTGAATACAATTTGTTTTAGGATTGTATTGGAGCCATAGACGGAACACATGTATGTGCTTGTGTCTCTCCTGAAGATCAAGTTAGATACATTGGCAGAAAAGGTATCCCGACTCAGAATATCATGGCGGCATGTAGTTTTGACATGCAATTCATTTATGCTTGTGCTGGATGGGAAGGCACAACCCATGATACACGCATCTTCAATTCTATCGTTAACAATCCAGAGTGGAAATTCCCTCAACCACCTCCAGGTTCGTTATATTTTTTTATAACGTTTATTTATGTATGATAATAATTATTACTGTATTAGTAACGTTAACTAATTTCTGATATTAGGTAAGTATTACGTAGTAGACGCTGGATATCCCGACGTTAATGGATATTAGAAACCTTACAAGAGTACAAGGTATCATTTACCTGATTTTCAACGAGGGCAACCACCAAGGAGGAAACCTTTAATCGGGCACATTCTTCATTACGAAGTTGTATAGAACGAACATTTGGAGTATGGAAGCGAAGATGGAAAATATTACGTGACATGCCTTCGTATCCATTTCCAACGCAAGCTAAAATTGTAGTCGCGTCTATGGTGTTGCACAATTTTATACGAAGAAAATCTCTAGTTGATCCTGCTTTTAGAAGATTGGACGAGGATCCAAATTTTGTACCAAATGATATTTTTCCGGATACAGATGGATTTTCACAAGATTCGATGTATATGGGTAACGGAAGTAGGCAAAGTGAAGGAGATAATAGTGAAATGTTACCTATGAATGTAGTTCGTAACTCGATAGCTAATAGTTTAATGATGAATATGTAATTGGTGTTTAATATATGTAAAACTTCTTAGTCGTTGGGTATTTTAATCCTATTTTGATGACGCCTAATATTCGAATTGTTAGCCTGTAGGAAAAATGGAAATGGGAGATTGTTTATATATTATAATTGTTCAGTTTTAATAAACAATTCTTTACATTTTATTTCGGTTACCATTATCTTTATTGTTAATTAATATTTATAAGTTGACGATTTATCACCAAGAATGTAACAAACTCACTACAAACATGTGCTTATTCATCAAGTTTCTTATTTATTATATGTGTCATTACATATTTCACCAATCTACCCATAAACAAAAATTAATTCTAAAATAGGAAAAGAAATTATGTCCTTTATGGTCATTTTACATTCCAACCATAGTTTTAAAAGTTGTTTTACCAAACAGCATAAACAACTTCTGGTTTCCCCACAGAACTTTTAACATATATTTAGTGGCTGTTTGGGGTTCAAGTTCATCCACTGAACTGGACTTTTGCCACTGAAAATGGTGTTTTGCTGTTTGGTTATCTCCAGTGTTTTGAAACCCGGATCGAACCGAGGTTGAACCGCCCGGGTCGACGTCAAAATGAGGATTTCGGGCTGGTTCAGTCTTTGGACCGGACCTGCAAGTGACCCGGGTTCGACCGGTCGACCCGGCCGGTTTTTACAAAACCGGCGACCCGGTCGACCCGCTATCGACCCGACTGGGTCGATCTCAAATCAAAACGACGCCGTTTTGTGTTTTTTTTAAATTTTTTTTATTTTTTATTTTTTTTTATTTTTTTATTTTTTTATTTTTTTCAAAATGGAAAATTTGATGGGCCGGCCCATCACAGGCATGGGCCGGCCCGTTATAGACACCGGTTCAATCCGGTTCAATCATCTAAGCTCGAACGGTTCGCTGAATGAACGGTTCACACTGTACCAATGGGTCAATCCGGTCGAACCTCGGTTGAACCCCGGTTAAACCCGATTGAATCCGGTTCAACGGGTCAGCCGGGTCGGTTTTTAAAACACTGGTTATCTCCATTTGCAATGGGCTTCTTGAGAAGCCCATTTCCTGAATCAAAGAAACCACCCAATCTTCCACTGGAGCAAATTGAACCAGCAGCTAACGACCATTTGTCACTGGACACGGGAAGGACACTTTCATTAATTTTGGACAAAAATATTTGTCAAAGTTCGCGTTATTTACAAAACAACCGGGTATAAAAACTCTCCCTTCTTCTCACCTTGCTCGTCCGCATCGTCCTCTCCTCTCATCTCATCCATCTCCAAAAATCAAAACCCTAGGTTGGATCGGCGCCGCTCTCTTTCTCATCCGCAGTCGTCGCAATCATCGCCGCTCCTCTGCAATCGTGTTCGTGCACTTTCTTCTCCTCTCACGCTCCTCTGCAATCGTCGTCGTCGCCGCTCACCATCAAGTAAGAATTTATTTCAAATTTTGGATGCATTTCATGACTTTTTTATGCTTTTCTCCCCCTTTTCCTCATTTGTAAGACTGGAAGCGACTGTGTGCTTATGTGATGTGTCTTTCTGTTTGTGGGTCTCTATATTTTATGTTGGTAGAGTGATCTCTTCTTTGACTATGGGCTTTGCTAGTAGCGTGCATCATTGATTGCTGTCTTTTGTTCAATTTCTCTATATGAGGCTCTAATTTGGCACCTCCTGTATCTCTCTCACTATTACTGCTGTTGTTTTTGTTGTTGTGGGCATGTGTTGAGATCTAATTTTGGTGGATGGTGGTTGATGATGGATATCCACCTTGTTAAAAAAAAATGTGAGAGAGAGATAGTGGACCCGAATTGATGCAAATTACCTCTGGGCTGGCTTCATTTGGCTCTATTGTAGTGTGGATTTCCTCATTTTGCTGTTTATTTGCTGATAACCCATGCCTCAATTCTTTTCACTTGTCTTCCCTTCCTTTAGAATTGAATTTTGTGTTCGAAAGCGATTGGCATTTGGTGATTTTAACAATGCTAAGAGGAGAAGTAACTTCAGTTCATATTTTTCTGCTCCACGTTTCTGATTGTCAACTTTCTATGTGAGTATAAACTAGAAACTCAGGACTGTTTGAAGAGGGTACTCATTGTTTGATATCTCAGTCTATGGACAAACCATATATAGTAATTATTTTGCCTGTGTTCAATAAACTAGAAACTCGGGACTGTTTGAACTGTCACATTTCATTGATAGATCATGATTCTGTTGCAGATTGTGGCGATACTCGTGTTAAAGAACAGCAAAAGCATCCAACAAACATCCAAAGCAAGAGCAGCGGCAGACCACCAGCTGCAGAGATTGAAGAGAAGAAGCTCTCTCAAGTTGTGATAGATCCCCTGGTTCTCGATTCGAGGAATGATGCTCTTGTTAGAGAACAACAAAAGCAGCATCCAACAAGCATCCAAAGCAGGATGTCAAGCAATGGCGGAATGCCACATGCAGGAACTGAAGAGAACAAGCGCTCTCAAGGTATGATGGATGTTGCCGCGGTCATTGACTTGAGTGATGACGAGGAAGACGAAGATCCAGTTCAGATTCTCGAGTATCATCCAGGAAGCAATATATGGCATTACGTGGATCCCCAGGGAGACGTGCAAGCTCCCTTCTCAATTACATCACTAAAACGCTGGAAAGACAACGCTTACTTTCCTCCTGATTTTAAGGTTTGGAGGATGGGGCAGAACCTAGAGGAAGCTGTATTTTTGAATGATATACTTGACAAATTATATCTCAATTGAGTTTGTAGGGAATTAGGTTTCAGATGAGTGATAGTTCTCAGTTCAATAATAAATACTTGTTCAAAACTCTTTGACAAGAAGCTATTCTCTCTGCAATTTAATGGTTAATATTTAGTACTTCTTAGTTCTGTGATAGTTTTGCAGCAGTATATTAGGACAGAAGGGGAGAAGATTAGTTCACTGGAAGATTTTGAATATCAAGGTTATATCCAGGTTTGATATTATTTAATGATGTTCTACAAACACGAGGGCATTATTATTATTATTATTATTAATAAAAGAGAGAGTTGTAAATGAGCTGAGCCGAACTTCACCATCTTTGGGATCGAATGTTCTCTAATAGTTGTAGTTTTGAATGGTTTTCCAAGTTTATATCGTTGAGCATGAGATTTGTTAGGGATTGGAACCTTTCAAACTTTTTCATGGAATTTATTACAATTTTAGAGTAATTCATTCCATTTTCGAAGCTAATAGTTTAAAACTTTTTATTATATTAGATAAATATTTATTTATGGTATTAATAACTTAAATTTTTTATGGTATTAATAAGTTTAATTTATTTATAATATTAGATAAATATTAGGTGGTAGATGTTAGATTATAAATAAATTGATTAAAAACATATATAAAGATACTAAAAAAATTAATTATAACACTTGAAATGAATTGTACCCCTTATGGTCATTTTACATTCAAACTATAGTTTTGAAAAGCTGTTTTACCAAACACCTCAGCGAACAACACATTTAAAATTTTTTACCAAATAGCACACTCCGTTTCCCGGAAGTCATTTTCCCACAGAATTTTTCCCACAGAACTGGAACGCCAAACAGACCCTTACTAAACAACTTACTCTTTTTCCAGCAAGTCATTTTCAAACAGAACTTCTTCCCACAGAATTTTTCCAGCTAGAACCGGAACGCCAAACAGACCCTAAGTTGTCAACTAGTCGGATTCGTTTCACATAAGCGAATCAGAGTCCCCACGCACTGGCACTGACTACAAATTATGGTAGACGAATTTTACACCTTGTTATCAACCGAAACATGGTCCTTGGTTCCTCCGAAAAATCATATGAATGTCATAGGCAATAAGTGGAAGCGATGTTCCAATGGTGAAATAGAACGTTATAAAGCTCGAATTGTCGCTAAACGGTATCATCAAATTAAGGGGGTGGATTATGGTGAAACATCTAGTTTGGTCCATGCATTCGCACGGTGATGTGAATGTTATTTCCCTTAATTGGTCTCTATTCCGACTTGATTTGCACAATATTTTTCTCAATGGTATTTTACAGGAAATAATTTATACGGAACAACTAGCTAGTTTTCACGGTTCTTCTCGTGCCAACCATGTTTGTCTTTTCAAGAAATCTTATATGGACTCAAGCAGGCTCCCCGTGTCCGGTACCATCGGTTGAGTGAGTTCTTAATCAGTGATGACTTTGTTCCATCGGCATTTGACTTTGTTCCATCTATAACCGCAACAACTTCATTGTGTATATCATGATTTATGTTAACGATATCTTAATCACCGGGAATGACTCCTCTTTTCTTGAGACCATGATTGTCAAGTTAGGCAACGCTTTCGAACTGCGTGATCTTGACACTCCTCTACTATTTTTGTGGTGTCTGCCACTCCCACCAACGTCGGTCTCTTCCTGTCTCAACAATAGTACTGGTTGGAAAGTTTAAAGCGAACTGGAACGGCCGAGAATGTAAGCATCTTTTGATGATCAACAATGCTCCAATCCTCTCTTTTTGGCTCTCTTTTATATTTGACCACACGGCTGGGCATTACATAAGTAGTGAATGAAGTGTGCCAATTCATCCGACAGAGTTTCAAGTGTATCCTTCATTATACATTTGAGTTTGAGTTATTTTATTCATCCAACAACTTACTCTTTACTCAAATGTTTATAGATTCAGATTTACGTAATTAAAAAAACTTATCATTAATTCTATACATAAATAATCTAACACAGTTAACAAGAGATCATTTTCTTCTTAATTCAACTTTAAGTAGTTAAAGAAAACATAATGTGACATATAATATCAAATAAAACATAATTGTACCAAGTGGTTAAAATTGATGCGTATTTATACGTATTCAAATACATGAATTATAAACATAAATACATAAAATATAAAATAATTATATAAATACATTAAAATGAAAATAAATACATGAAAATGAATATAAATATATGAAAATGAATATAAATACATGAAAATTAAGATAAATACATGAAAATGAATCATGTTAATTATCATAGAAGAAGTAATTACTAATTAGATTACACTAAAATAATAAAATTGTATAATAGACGTTTATGATTTAAATGCAGGATATCAATATTTTATTTTAATAATATAATTAAAAATTATTGTATTGTTTTATTTTAATTCAGCGACAATTTTGAAGTTCGAAATCTTTAATGTATTACATAATACATATACTACACGATACGAATAAATATCCAGTACGCGTCAAGATGTATCGAGTAAACATTAATAAATAATAAGTAGTAATATATAGAAAGTCGAATGATAATGTGTGTAATAAATATCTAGTACGCATAAAAAAAATTGTGTCTGAAATAAATTAATATTTTATAGTATCGATTCCTAAAATTTGATCACGATTCGTAAGAATAAATCAGGATTCATATAGTTATAAACTTATAAATAATTAAATAAAAGCTTGAAATTGACCAAAAAATTGAAGGAAAAAAAACAGAGACTCAAAACTGCGTCACTTTACATCCAAGCACGCCGTTTTTGGGTCTCTAACTCAAGTCTCTGTTTTGTTCCACAACAGGAATCAAAGAAAAGGTATTCAAGGAAATCGATTGAAATCAAAATCAAAATTCCTTTTCGAAGAACCCTAAAAAACAGCAGCTCAGCTCCTCGTCCAGTCGTCCTCTAATCGAAATCGCCGGCGACGCAGCTGTGCGGCTCTCTCCCTCTCTCGCCGGAGTCGCAGCTGTGCAGCGGACCGGAGCTCTCTCCCCCTCGTCTTCGTCTCTCTCACTCTCTCGAATCGATTCCTTGCCGGCGACACAACAATGACCACAACTTGTGAATCCAATCACGTAAGAATAGTTAATTGGATACCTTTTCAATTCTGTGCTTTTCCAAATTGTTGATTGGATACCTTTTCAAGTTTGTGCTTGTTCGTGTCAATTATCTGGTTTTTTCTATGAACGCGATTTGATCTTTTGGTGAATTCTGATGCTTGTTTATAGATAACTATGTATGCCTCCTTTTTCTTTCCTATTGATTTTGAGTCCTCTGTTTGATTTGATAATGAATGTGGTCTTGTCTTCCTTTGCTTGTGTTTGATGTGGCTGGATAGGAAATAGAAATAGAAATGTGATCCCAGAACAGCAAGTCCTCATAAAATTATTTGTGTACACATTATTGGTAGCAAAATAGAAATTCTGACTGAAGAAAACATAGTATTATTTTGGCAGTTTATAGTTCCCCCTTTGTTTTCATTTTGTAACAAACAAATCAGCTTTTCTAGAAATCAGAAACTACTCAGCTGCGGCCAAATAGAAGCTGTTGTTATCCAAAGCAATTCAGTTTCTTTCTTTCTTTATTTTTCTGGTTTGGACAAATCTTATTCCTCTTTACAGTTCAGCAAATCTTATTTTTCTGGTTTGGCTTCTCTGTTTTAGAGTGATGAAAAGAATTTGACCTTTTCTTTCTTGTTGCCTTTCTTGTTTATTGAACCTGTGATTCCTTTTCAGCTTTGAATTGGGTGCTTTTTAGAAAAACTCTTTACTTCAGAATTTTTGTTTTTTAGTCATCGTGTCAATTGAATGCGGTGCATTTCTTTGTTTTTCTTATCTGGGTTTTAGTTAAAACAGTGTTTCAAAGCATAAAGCATGCTTCTTTCTTCAATTTGAAGGATTCAATCACACATCCATTTGTTGAATTCTTATGTCTTTGGGTTTGGTTTCGTTGGAATACATTGAAGTTGTTGACATTTTTTTTTATTGATTTTGCAGTTTTACTTTTATTGGTTTGAGTTTTTGAGATCTCGTATGGAATTTAATCATTTGTACTTTTATTCAGAGGAGGTCCATCAAAAACCAAAGATTATAAACAACGGTCGACTGAGAAAAATGAGTATAATGTTAAGGACTGAGAGAGAAATAGTCAATGGAACTTACCAAAAGTAATGTAGTACCGAGTCCCAACCAAGTCCCAACCGTGTTTTTTCAATTTCATCCCCCAAATTATACCGTTTTCAATTTCACCGAAAAGCTAATCCCCTCTCCGTTAGCAGCAGAGACACCTCCTCTCTCGTCTTCCTGCCATCTTCAGCCGTCATCTCACAACCATGGGCGCCGACCACGATTGTTACTCCTTCACCCCACTCACCATCAGTACCAGCATCGTTGTCGCCGTCGCCGTCGCCACTCGTCTCCTCTACGTTTTCTACGAATCTGGCAAGTCGTTTCATCGGAAACCCCAAGATTCGCTTAGCACACTTATCATTTTAGGGTCGGGTAAGTGAACATTGAACAACTTCTCAAATTATTGTATCTGTTTGGAAAACAAAAGTTCCAATTTTGATTTTATTTTATTTTTGCGTCATTTAAGTGGACACACAGCAGAAATGATCAACGTGTTAAATGTACTTCAGAAAGAAAAATATTCGCCTAGGTTTTACATTGTAGCTGCCACAGATACCATGAGCTTACAGAAAGCTCGTGTCTTTGAGGATTCCTTGGTTGATTCGGTAAATTTTGCTCTTTTTTTCCCCAGCTAAAGATGATTTTTTTTATACCCGCGATTTTGAAGTTATTGTTGGTGCAGGTTGATCGGAAAAAGGTGTCAACGGCGCAGTTTATGAAGATTTATAGGAGCAGGGAAGTCGGGCAGTCCTATATAACTTCTGTTGGAACAACTTTACTAGCTTTGGCTCATGCATTGTGGCTAATGATTCGAATTCGACCTCAAGTGGTGCGTTTAGTAATTATATGTCGGTTGATCTTGGTTAAATTGCTTACATTGATTGCTTTTTGCTTTCAAAAATCTTGTAGGTTCTCTGTAACGGACCTGGGACTTGTATTCCTTTATGTGTGATTGCATTCCTATTCAAGGTTAGGTGTTTTTGCAATGGTATCTTTCTGGGAGAAAGGGTATCGGGGTTTGCTCTTTACTGTTGTTTTTGTGGTCTGCAGTTGATGGGGATTAAGTGGTCGGCTATTTTTTATGTGGAGAGTATAGCAAGAGTGAGGAGGCTATCGTTAAGTGGTTTGCTGCTATACAAATTGCGAATTGCCGATCAGTATTTTGTGCAATGGCCACAGCTACAGAAACAGTATCCTCGAGCTCATTATGTTGGTCAACTCATGTAGTTGATTGTATTGCACGCATGACACGGGTACTTGCTCAAATCTTCTCCTGATATTTTACTTTGTGATGTCTGCAATTTCAAAGTTATATGTTGAGTTTTACTAGACGAAAAGAACACTTTTTTTTATAGACATTTGTTATATAATGTATATAATTATTAGCCAAAAAAATAAGAATGTTTTAGTTGGTATACCTCAGCTCACAAGAATTTTTCTCTTGTAATTTGTACTTTTGTATAGTTTCCAACTATATTTGTGGTCATTTCTAAGTAACATACTTAAGTTAAAAGTGTCAGTTTGGTTGGAAAAATTGGGACTAACATGGAAATTGCAAGAGCTAGTCTATCATGCCCTAGAACATGTAGTGCAATATTTATATATTTGTATCGTAGATTATGGTTTATCACTTGTGTTAATTGTGTTCACTCTTTAGATGGTCATGCTTTCATTATGAATATAATTATGAATATAGTAAAGCTGTTCTGAAACCTTGTTTTATGATAGATTTGTGATTTAAATCTGTGTTTAGAAAGTACAAGAGTCTGCCAAACTTATTGTCAAGTCAGATGTCTCGAGTGGCGGATGCCAAGTCTTATCCAAGCCCATCATGTTTATGTTAACTGATCCTTGGAAATGAAAGCTCATGTCGTTGATGGTTTTTGATTTGTAGTATGTGCTTTTGGAAGATGGAATATGGGAAAGAAGGATCGGTGTACTGGAGCAAAGTAAAGCAGCCGCGGTTATTTCACCTTAGGAAATTGGTGATCATAGCTTTTGCAAAGTTCCACTACAGGAGAGAGCTTCAATGGGGCCATCACTTGAGCAAGTTTATATGTACAAATGGGTGTTCTCCTTGGATATTAGCAATTTAGCCTGTCAATTTAGTTTCATTTGGGCACTGAGTCAGTATATTTTCCTCCTCCTCTTTGAATTTGAATAAAAGCAGTTACTCCTTGCTTTGCGAGGATTTGTGATACGATCCTCGTATCATAAACCTCGTGGGCCAAGCAGCGCGCACGCATAGGCGCACCAAGAAGCCCAAGTCGGCTAGGGTTTGGCAAAAGAGAGCACAGATTAATATTTCCTATTTTTATGTGCTTTAATTACTATGTAGAGCTTCAGCTTAATTAGGAGTTCTAGAGTGATAATAATTGTAATTATTGTAATTATAATTAGTATTTATCTTAGATTAGAAGTTCTAGTTAAGATAGTATTAGTAGTTCTATTTAGTAAGACTTGTATTGTAAAATGCTTATATAAAGGCTTGCGTTGTTATTAATAAAATTAGATCAGATTTTCCACATAAACACCTTACCAAATCCCCGTTTCATTATTCTACCATCTTATCATCTCGATCTCTGGAGCAAGCCGTACTTGTGTTTTATCTCGATCTCCGGAGCAAGCCGTACTTGTGTTTTAACTTAGTCATGGCGTTACAGGGATAACGTGATAGGTGCGGCACTTGTGTTTTAACTTAGTTGTGGCGTTACAGGGATAACGTGATAGGTGCGTTTATCTCGATCTCCGGAGCAAGCCGTACTTGTGTTTTAACTTAGTCATGGCGTTACAGGGATAACGTGATAGGTGCGGCACTTGTGTTTTAACTTAGTTGTGGCGTTACAGGGATAACGTGATAGGTGCGTGAGCTAGTGTGGCGAACCAAAGCGTGGCACTTACAGGGATAAGTGTGATAGGAGCATGTTTTATCTCGATCTCCGGAGCAAGCCGTACTTGTGTTTTAACTTAGTCATGGCGTTACAGGGATAACGTGATAGGTGCGGCACTTGTGTTTTAACTTAGTTGTGGCGTTACAGGGATAACGTGATAGGTGCGTGAGCTAGTGTGGCGAACCAAAGCGTGGCACTTACAGGGATAAGTGTGATAGGAGCGTGAGGATTCGTTTGGCGTTCACAGGGCTGATCGTCGTTGCTAATATTCACAGGGTTGAATATTGGTTGCTAGCAATCACAGGGCTGACTGATTGTTGGTGTTGCTCTCGTTCACAGGGCTGAACGTTAGCGTGTGTGCGTACTACAGGGCTAGACGTACATCGCCGGGCGTACTACAGGGCTAGGCATTCATGACAACCTTGACTTTGCTCAAACAGGGATTTGCAAGTCGTTAACCTCGATTAGTAGTATAGGCTGCTAATTGTTTCAAGGAGGAGTATCTAAGGGATTTTCGTCTAATTCCGCGCACCAAACCTACAAGAGAACAAGATCGTCACTTATGCGCATCCTAGCCTAGCAAGGATCGTATCAGTTAGTAGCGGAGCTCAAGGGAGTTCTAGGTTTGGTAAGAAAATCCCAAACTATCTTTTCGTTTTTGTTATTTAATTTTGAGTCAATTGTCTAAACGATTCAAATGAATTGTTTGTGTCTTGTCTTTAATTTTTGTTGAGTCGAAAACCACAAAATCAAGTCCCCAAAAGTGTCTTTGAATTTTCTGTTTTGCTTTTACAATTCGGGTCTTGTTGATTTAGAAGTTCTAAATCAAAATCGAGTTCTAAGTCTAGTCGGTTTAGGAGTTCTAAACCAAAGTTGTTTGTGTGAGTCTTAAAGTCCTACTTCTAAACTAAGTTGGTTTACTAGTTTGAGTCTGTTTTATCTTTCAATTTATTTATTTAGATTGAAAAGAGAGTCATATATAAGTCACAAAAACAGTCCATAAAAAAAGTCATACAAAAGAGTCACCAAAAAAGCAGTCCACCAAAGTGTCAGTGTCGAAATCGTATTTCAATATATACCTATCGGAGTCCGATTTCAGTGAGTCTTAGTTCGTTGGAAAGGTCTGTCTGTCAGGATTCCAAATCAAGAAGAATCAAGTGATTTGGATATCGGAGTAAAAAGCTGCACCCGAAATACTAAACTGTGTTCATCGAGACAGATTTTTGAACTTTCTTGTGTAAGATTTGATTAGGTGATCGATATGGGTGAAAGAAATTCGGGAGGAGTGTACAAGGAACTGCTGGATCTCTTGAGGAACCTTGACTCAAGGTTGGAGAGCATGGAAGAAAGGCAGGAGAGATTTGGAGCTCATCTCAAGAGTTCAAAGGAGCAATGCGCATCAAGGACTTCTAGTTCTAATCAGATTAGGATTACAATTTCGGAGAAGTCAAATTCAGCTCAAGGAGGACAGCGGCTTTACCTTTTGGAATTACTTAGCTCACCTAAGGGACGCTTGGAGGCTTTGCGAGTTGTCCCCACTAGTGCACAGCAGAATTCGAGGGCGAATTCTTTCCAACAGTGAGGGGATGATACGATCCTCGTATCATAAACCTCGTGGGCCAAGCAGCACGCACGCATAGGCGCACCAAGAAGCCCAAGTCGGCTAGGGTTTAGCGACGGCCACGGTTTGGCAAAAGAGAGCACAGATTAATATTTCCTATTTTTATGTGCTTTAATTACTATGTAGAGCTTCGGCTTAATTAGGAGTTCTAGAGTGATAATAATTGTAATTATTGTAATTATAATTAGTATTTATCTTAGATTAGAAGTTCTAGTAAAGATAGTATTAGTAGTTCTATTTCTAGTAAGACTTGTATTGTAAAACGCCTATATAAAGGCTTGCGTTGTTATTAATAAAATTAGATCAGATTTTCCACATAAACACCTTACCAAATCCCCGTTTCATTATTCTACCATCTTATCATCTCGATCTCCGGAGCAAGCCGTACTTGTGTTTTAACTTAGTCGTGACGTTACAGGGATAACGTGATAGGTGCGGCTAGGGCTAGCGAAGCGTGGCGTTTACAGGGATAAGCGTGATAGGTGCGTGAGCTAGTGTGGCGAACCAAAGCGTGGCACTTACAGGGATAAGTGTGATAGGAGCGTGAGGATTCGTTTGGCGTTCACAGGGCTGATCGTGGTTGCTAATATTCACAGGGCTGAATATTGGTTGCTAGCAATCACAGGGCTGATTGTTGGTGTTGCTCTCGTTCACAGGGCTGAACGTTAGCGTGCGTGCGTACTACAGGGCTAGACGTACATCGGCGGGCGTACTACAGGGCTAGGCGTTCATGACAACCTTGACTTTGCTCAAACAGGAATTTGCAAGTTGTTAACCTCGATTAGTAGTATGGGCTGCTAATTGTTTCAAGGAGGAGTATCTACGGGATTTTCGTCTAATTCCGCGCACCAAACCTACAAGAGAACAAGATCGTCACTTATGCGCATCCTAGCCTAGCAAGGATCGTATCAATTTGCATGTCTTCTCTTGCTAGATAGCTGATTAATTACTATTTGCGACAAACTCATCTAGTTTCTTTTTGGAGGTTTTGAATTTTAATCATATCCGGTTAGGAATTTGGAATTTACTAATTTGATGATTTGAAGTCGAAGAAAATGAACTTGAGAGTTCTTGTTTCTTTTCCTTCTCTTCTTGAGAGCAAGAGTTTTTTTGTGCTTCAAAGATGGGCCAATGCAAATGAGTGGCAAACAGCAATAGGGCCTGCTGCATACTGAGCCAATAGGCCTAAGCCCATCCCTTTTTTCTGGAACAAGATGTTATTTCATTTTTTAGAAAATATTTATTTCATTCCTAGTTTTTACCCGTTTGACAAATTATATACTATTCTCAACTTTTCATTATTTGTTATTGTTCCTCACAAATTTACATTTCTCAACTTTTCATTATTTGTTATTGTTCCTCACAGATTCTTGTAAATTGGGAAAATTATTATCTTGCATATTGTGTTGAATTTCCCATCACAATTGTCAAACGAAAATGAAATAGACGAACCATCCCCACTAGACCGGTTGGATTTCAGACCTGCAAAGTCCCATAAACTGCGAATTTCTCTCCAAACAAGGCTGCCATTGCGTGACAGAAGGGTTGGCAGTGGATTACATGGGTTGAACCGATATTTCCCCCTACCTTAACCCAAAGAGCTTGCGACTCGGTTTTGTTTCGCGACCCCCGCTTCGCAATAAATGCTTAATTAAACCGCTGAATATTATTGACTCCAAGACCTCCAAGATATTTTGGCTTGAAAACATTATCCCATCCCACAAAATGAACCTTGCGTAATAAATCCTCTCGCAAACACTAACTAGAACATGCTTGCAAGGAATAGGTTGGAATGGACATAAGTACTGAATTAACCTAAGTAATTCTCCCGACAAGAGACAAAGATGAGCCTTTGCTGGACTTGATGAATAAGAAACTGAAAACATTATCTAGAATTTCGTCCATGAATAATATGGATGTTAGGGTACTTACCCAACGATTTAGTGTGACTAAAGCCACACAGGTGTTGAATATTATTGATTGGACCATGGTCAACATTGGCAAAAACATGAAATGTTATTTTAGATAAGTTAATACGCTCGTCGCTACATTCGTAAAATTCTATTAATACATTTAAGACAACAACTACTTGGTCAATAGAGGTTTCGCAAAATAGTACAAGATCATCCGCAAAAAAATAGATGAATGAGCAGGGGACTCGTTTTACTCAACTTGTTTGGCCGATTAATGCATAGGCTGACAGCTGAATTCCGAAACTTCCTAATTTTAAGATTAGCTCTCTTTTGTCCTATGGGTTTGGATTGTGAACTTTTCCAGGACTATAAAAGCAATGGAACAAAACTAGGATCTAGGAATTGTTTAGGGAAGTGAGAAATAATTGTATTTTAAGTATACCAATGCAAATTGTGTTGATTGAATTTGTTTGACACTTAAAACAGAAAGGGTCTTATGAGGTAAAGTTCGGAATGCTAGACCTTTGCTTGGTTGAGATGGTAACTCCCTACCGATTCGTGCATGATTCAGTGGGTAAATCTTAGTATAAGTTATCAAGTTAGTTAATTTAATATAAAAAATTTCATATTACCTAAGAAAATAATAAATTACCATGATATTATTAATCATATTGTAATTAGTATATATAAACTTATTGATTTATAAATTATTTAATTTAAAGTTTTGATGTATAAATTTATTAAATATGTTAACGTACTATTTTAATTATTTATTTATTAATTTTGTATTTGAAATATTGAATATTATTGTAATTATTTAATAATTTTTCGTATATTATTTATTTATACGAAATCCTAAATTGTGTATAGGGTCATTTATAATGGAACTTCCGTCGCAAAGTAAAAATTATTTCGACGGATATTCCGTCGAAAATGTTTGTGACAAATAATAAGAAATCAAATTTCGCACAAAATAAATATGTTTTTCGACGAATTCGCGCTAATATTTTTCTGTCGAAAATGTTAGCGACGAAAAGCTCCATTGAAAAGCATCAAAAAATGTACCAAATTATTATTTTTCTCACAATTTCTTTTAAAATGTTTTTGGTTTTCTGTCCCAAAACCAAAAAAATTGTGACAAAAAAATGTCGCGAAAACCCATTTTTTGTGTGGTGGGGTTATCAAATTGGAGAGGGTTTGGAACTTTAAAGAGCGCCAAAGAACAAACGTTTCTTGTGGAAAATGTTGCATAATGCCCTGAGACTCTTAGTAAAGGAGGGGTGGATGTTCCTTTCATGTGTGGGATATGCGAATTGGAGGTGGAATCGATTGAACATAGCCTCTTCTTTTGTGTTGATGCCATGACCACATGGTTTGAAAGCCCTATTGAGTATATTGATGCTTCATTAAGTGATAATGCCGGTAGCTAGTGGGAGCAAATGTGCGCTAAGTTGGAAAGGGGAGGTAGTGAGGAGTATATCGGGATGCTAGCTTATCTTTTTGTTAAAGCCTATAGAAGGCAAAGAATCAATGGTTACATGATGGTGTCATGGTCCATCATGTTCAAATTGTAGCTAAGAAAAAAATGACTTGGATTGAATTTACTTCGACAGTATACGATGATGAGGAAAATGAGAATGATATCGAATAGAAATAATTGAAAATGCACTGGCAAATTGGAAAAATGGAAGATCTGGTAATGTTACGACCGTTTATTTTGTAGAGCCTACTAAAAATCTTTTTGGACATTCCATTTACTATGCGTGTCAACACATATACAATATGATGCACGTACTTATGGATACGTGGATATGTGCATATGTACGTTGAGTATAAATATTTAAATATTAATTTTTTTATCATGCTGGAAAATAGCACGCTACCTAAGAAAATAAATATTTTTTTTAATATGAAACTATTTAATTCTGAAAAAAAAGTTAGGACATACTATTTGACAAATACAGGATACAATTGAAAAAATTGATAATATACCACACAAAGTCAGGGCCAAAAACTGCTTTTAGCCACTAAACTAGTTTCTAAACAAACAAACTGCCATTACCTACCGGATTTTATAAAAAAAAATAGAAAAGAAAAACACCGTAGGATACTAATATAATTGCAAGAAAATGAATGTTGATTGCTTTTCTCCAGGGTCTACTTTTGTTACAAAGCATGCAACAGCTGCAACAATAACAAGAGCAAAGAGGTTACTCTCAATCCCATCAATTTGAGTTCAAAGAATTCCTTCTCTTACTTTACTACGAATTTTGCATTTGTTTTGTATTGATTTATGTGAACACGTTGAACAGATTCTGGAACTTGTTTGTGAGAAGATGGGGAGGCTGTTTGTGGTGAATCTTGAAGGGAAGATCTACAGCTGCAAGCACTGCAGGACCCATCTCGCCCTCTGTCAAGATATTGTTTCAAAGGTTGTTTCTTTTATCCATTCTTCACTTCTAACTCACTGATACTATGTTGGGTTTTTGATCATCTTTGGAATTTTCACATGGGTTTTGTGTATCTTTGTTCATTCTTTGAGAATTTTGGATTTTTCTATTTGATGGGTTGTCTGTTGATTTTGATGTGTATCCTTCTTTCTGTAGATTTGTAGTAAGTTAAATTGTTTTCTTTTTTGATGGATGTGGTGAATGGAAGTATGTGGGTTTGTTTTTCTTGTAGTCTGAGAGGGCACTAGTGTGAAGAAACTTAACAGAATCATTCATGGATTGAATATCATTTGAAACAATAATGAGTAGCCTCCTTAGCTAAGAAGGGCATATAAACCCACTTAATGCTGATTGCTTAAATTTGGGAATTGCTGATGAAGGGCATAAAAAGTGAGGTTTGGATCCACATTTTCTTCAATCCAGTTAGCCCATGCCTTCCTTCAAACCCACATTTATTATCATCAACGAGCTGTACCTCATCACCATATGTAAGAGATATAGTGTCTGATACTTTCAGTTCTCTCGAGTTGTGAAGATAGACATATATAGCCTGGATTGGTCGGACTCTTTCCGGATGGAGGGAGGGACAGCATATTTATTGAGGTAAAACCACGGATTCTATTCATGGAAAATCTCCAATCAACATTAGCTTCTTTCTCCAGATTTCGCATGTAGAAATACTAGCTTCAACTTGGGCAAAGAATGAATTTCTAGTTTCCATCTTGCCGTCCATCCATTCTAAAAGTCACTTCATGTTACATTCACTCTCATCCTCTCTCTGTACAAAGAATGCAGTCCTTTTCATAAACCCATTCTGCCGTGAAAAGGAATCAGTCCTTTCGTAGTGATGAAAATACAAATTCAGTACCTTTCTCATGCACTCCTTCATCAAGTAGACATCCTTATCACAAAAGTGACTAAGCTACTGACAATAGGTTCTTAATCTACATCCAGCATTTGAGGAGAGAAGTAGGGTCAAGGAGAGAATCTAAAGTGTCCAACTCTTACTCCATTTATAGTTCCATCTGTATGAAAGTTGCATTGGTGACATTGTTTAGTAGAAGCAATGATATGGAAGTTGAAAAAATAACTATTGTTGGAGAATTTGAATTGATCACTAGTTGCATGTCATTCTACTTCATGAATCTTAGACTGTTAATGGGTAAAGTCTTCCTGTTGGAACTCGTGAATTGAAATTTGTGCTTGCCTGTCACTATATGCTTGAGTTTACGGTGTTAATGGATTTGACTGCCTGCCTGAAGGCAAGAATTGATTATTCTAATTGCATGACATTTACGCTAGTTGTCTTAGACCATTAGTGGATTGTCTTAGACCATTAGTGGATGAACTCTTTGTGACTGATCTTTGCCTGGAAATAATTTATTCCCCAACATGCACAACATTTTACTTAGACAGTTAGATAGCACTCCTACAAATTGCTTTTAGGCTATTATTTCATTTTTTGGTGTCATCCACATTCGAGTAAATGTCTGCAAGTCCATGTAACTCTAGACTGTCACTGTGACACATAATTATCTGGCATCTCCTCATTTGGTTGAAATTAAGTATAAAATTTGGCGCACAATTTATGTCACGTGCTGCCTGCACTTTGAGCATTTGTTCATCCTACTTGCTTGTTTGTTTGTTTTCCCTTCAAAATAAATAAATAATACTTACGTGAAATTAAAGAAAAAAACTTGACTGTTTCGTTTTATAGGAAGCAATGTTTCTGATTCTGTGTTTTTGCGTGTGTTCTTTTGTCTAGTCTTTCCACAGCAGGCATGGGAAAGCTTATCTCTTCAGTAAGGTGTAAGTTTTTCTTGATTTTGGGTACCTCTTGTTATGTACTTGTCAATTCAATCTGGATGTCACTCTTTCTATGAAAAACAACTCTGAGAATTGCAAAGATATGAGCTACTAACTAGTGACATGGTGCTTTAGACATTCCGTAAATATATATTACTTGTTTTGGGAAAATGTTTGCTGTTTTCAACTGTGAGTAAATTGGTCCAATAAGATATATATATCCTTGTTTAGTAATTTAGAAATTTGAATTTTGAAACTTTTGGTGAGCATTAGGTTGTTTGAGTATTCCCCACCAACAAGCAAGATTGGTGAGCTGAGTTGATACGGGATTTTTTGGTTCTAGAGAGTTGAAAGTCAATCACTTGCTTTCCTGGCAGAATGAGTTATAAGCAATTACACCATTCACACACTTGTTCCTTCTCTCATTCTTCTTTGTTTAACAGAGCGAATGTAACTGTGGGGGAGAAGGAAGAAAGAGCGATGATGACTGGGTTGCACACTGTTGCTGACATTTTCTGTGTTGGGTGTGGATCGATTGTGGGATGGAAATATGTAAGATCTGAAACAGATAATTGAAAAAAAATCGTAGTTTGTGGATGTTTACTCTGCATGGTTAGTTATTTGGGTGGTTTCTTTCAGGAGACTGCCCATGAAAAGAACCAAAAGTACAAGGAAGGAAAATCTGTCCTAGAGCGGTCAGTAGATAACTACAAGTTTGGTGTTTTAGTTCTGGATTGAGGTGATGTTGTTAGTACATTTAAGGTTGTGAGATTTTCTTGTTGAGCAGGTTTAAGGTGTCTGGTCCGGACGGAAGTAATTATTGGCCGAATCGTGAACCACATGCAGGTGGAAGTGATGCTGATGATGTTTAATCAAAACGATGGTTACAACTGTACATTCTTGGCTGGTGTCTGAAATTTAACTGTTTTGTGCATTATTATTAAACTGAAATTACCTGTCTCGGCGGTCTGTGAACTTGCTGTCAATAATTTTATTGTAAACATGGATGCTGATTCTGATGTAGTTCTTGTTCAGTCTTTGTATTGTTAATAACATTGATTCTGTTGTCAATCTTTTATTGCAGTTTCCACTACTCGCACTGTAGAAATAGCTATGATTTTACTTGCCATAAGTTTCCATCGTCCCTGCACATTACCATAAGTGTTTAGTGTCATTTGCTAGGATTTATTAAGGCTCTGTTTGGCAAAGAACAAAAAATAGAGAACAGCAGCAGCCAGGCTCAACAAAGTACAAGTCAAGCCTCCAGTTGCGCAAGGAACAGCCATTATCTGATAGCTTTTTATCATAGCAGAGCGAAATCTATATTTTAGAGCAATTTTTTGTATTTTGTACTCAATCTTTGGACCTATGTAACCCATCTCTATCTTTTGTATTTCACACTGTTAATACCTGAAACAATCAATACAGTATCAAGTTCACCTTTCCATCATTCTGGTAATCTCTTTTTCGATGTCATTAATCTGATTTTTGCTCGCCAAATTAGTTGGATTTTGGCGACCATAAGACCGCCATCACAGCCACTACACCTGCAAATCTGGCGCCTGACCTCTTACCTCACTGGAAAATGCCACCACCATCATCATGTTGTCCTCCGCCAGTCACCGGACACCTTAGCAAAACCGCCGCTCATCTCTTCGAGCGCTTCCTTGACTCACTCACCACTCAATATTAAGGTGTTAAGAAATTCCTAGATTCGATCACGCAGTGCCGCAGATTCTTTGAATATATGGGAATTTCAAATTAGAAATGGTGCAAAAGGTAGGGTTCATATAAAGACATTAAGTTTTAGCACGGTGGGATTCGTTACCACTTGAATCTCGTACTAGTTAACATTTCGGTTTTGTCATTGGTATGAGATATATCGGTCTCTATAAAAACCGAAATGTTATTTTTAGTATTAAGATAAAATGTACCGTCCATACCAGCAACTGATATCGGTCTGTGTCAAAGTACCGATCTCGGTTGACATCTCGAAATTCCTTTCTTTATATATTTATACATACAAATTTACAAGTATTCAATACAATTATAATATATATTTTTAATATTGAGATAAGACGTACCGTCCATACTAACCGGTATTTAACTGATATGATCGGTATGACGGGTATGATCGAGATAGAAAATGAAATAATATAACATATTTTCTATCTCGTTTTTTCTATTAGAATGAGACGCATCAATTATACCAGCCGATATAATATAAAATTGATAACATTATCGGTTACAACAACCGGCAGGTTAGACGACCCTTGACTACCTAGGCCCGCAAAGAGTTGATGCGGGGAAATTAACTCCTGCTTTTTAAAGTTTAAATTAACTCCTACAGGTGATGGCGGTGGTGTATGCCATCCGGGATGGTGGAACGGTTGGCTAGAAACAGAAATCAATAAACAGAGATCCATCTTTCCCATGTATCGGCCGCTCGTTTTGGCCATTGGCATGCAACGGTGGGTTCCTTGTGAACTTGATGGGTGTAATATTTACGGACTGAATTTCATTGGTCGAATTCTGTGAGATAAAAACCTTACGTACAGGTTCTGAAATCTATGGCTTGAACTATATTGTGGTAAAAAGAAGAAGATATGTAGGAAAAGAAAAGGAAAGAAGTGTACATTGAATTGGTAAACAAGGTATGGTGTCCTCTATATATTGACTATAGGTACTGAGCCTGTTTTGGAGCAACCTCCTATGTTATTAAGGGCCCGTTTACTTGGGATACATGTTCAATTTGAAAATTTGCTGTTTTTCTGAATTTTGAGAATTTTATTTTCATTCTGAAAACTGGAAAACGTGTTTACTTCGCACAATTTTCCTGATCAGAAAAACTGGAAAACCTGTTTACTTCGCACATTGGTTTTATTTTTCTGATTTGAAAAACTGAAAAACGCGTTTACTGGAAAACTTGTTTCCTGATCTTTAATGGGCTGGGCCCAAACAAGTGCTAGATCTTTAAAGAAAAAAGAGGGAAGATGGGCTTGGCCAAGCCAAGGCCCATCTGCAAAGCCATCATTCTACTGTTCTTCTTCTTCCTTGCGCCGGCCCTACTGCTGCCGACAAGGAAGGTAGCCGGCCACCACTAAACACCAAACAAACGCATACAAACTCAACTGGACCGAGGGGCGAGCTAAAACCGACCAAAATCAAGCAATAATTTGGCAGCAAAATGAGCATCAATTTGACAGCAAATAGAGCAGCATTTCAAGCAACAATTTGGCAGCAAAATGAGCATCGATTCGAAAGCTAATAGAGCAGCATTTCAAGCAACAACTAAACCAACATTTGCCACAAAATTAACGGAAGAAAATAGGTACATATCTAAGCAATTTTTCCCTGACCTTGGTCCCCGGAGCCACCGATGGCGACCAAGGTCCGGTCAATTTCGGTCTATCAAAATTCCGAGACGACCAAAATATTCATAAAATTAATATCGATCCACCCGTTCGAACCAAAAATCCGATTACTCAACACACAGGATTTAATTTCAAAAATACGGTAATTTGACAAATTAATTCAAAACATGAAATTGGAGCAAACCATTAATCAATTTAAGAAATTGAAAGCATGTAATTAATCTAGAGATTAAAGACTACATATTTCACAACAGATTGATCATCAATTTGTTCTAAAATGCAAGCAATTGAATTAAGTAGAAAATGGACATAAAAAATTACATAAATAGTAAATAGTAAACTTTACCAGAAATGCGCCCAAAATTACCCTAGGTTTTTCTAGTCTATCTAAAGGACTTTGGAGTGTTTAAAGTGGAGGTATTGCTGGTTTAGGGCTATTGGTGAAGGGAGAATGGGAGTATTTTCCTTCTTTTCCTTGCGTCTCTGTGCTTCCTCCCCGTTGCTTGTCTGTGTACAAATAGGGACGAAGGAGCTTGGTGAGCACGGCGACGTGGCCCGGTCATCACGGCGACTGCTCGCGTTTGCAGCAGAAGAAACCGAGGCTAGCTTGATTGAGTTGAGTGCGGGGCGAGGGAGAGGAAGAGGAAGAGATGAGGGCAAACGTGGAATTAAAAAAGTTTCATTAATCACTTAGTTTGAAACGCGTGTTTTCAAACTGAGTAATCCTAAGGCAAAAAAATTTAGAAAAACAGAGAACAGCTTTTTTGTTGTTTTCAAAATTTGTTCATCGTTTTTCAAATAGAGTATTTTCGTTTTCATTTAGAAAATAAAAACAACGCCAAGTAAACACGTTTTCTGAAAATTCTCCCAGTTTTCAAAAAACTGGAGAATTTTCGGGAGAATCTTCCGAAGTAAACGGGGCCTAAACCTCTCAAATCTCGAAAGCCTGCACCAAACCAAAATCACCCAAAATGTAATTTAATTAATAGAATATTGGAGGTTTAAAAGTAAAATAAATAAATAAATTACCAGCTTGAGGCCTTGGATTAGGGAATTAATGAATGAATATGTATTTATATATACACTAATCACTTCACTCTTTCTTGTTGGAGAATCTTTTGATACCTTTGAAACCCATTCTTGCAAGCTGAAACCTGTACACATGCCGCACACAAAAACCCTAATTAATTAAATCATGTCAAACTCTTTAATTCATGACTCAGCAAAATTTAATTATACTATTAATTATCATTACAATACTAGGAATCGAACTCATAACCTATATTATAAAAACGGCATAAATTAACTAATTGAACTACAAACTCACATACACCCTTTTGAATTATTTAGTATGATTTTCAATTAAAAAAGTAAACTAATATTCTTCTTCTACAAATTTGGTATAACTTTGTGCGTGTGCGTGTGAGTTGCGCGTAGCTGGATGAGGCCAAACCAAACTATTTTTTCTCAGCAAATTGCCCATATCTCAAGTTCCTTCTAAATAAATAAATTCCTTATTATCTTTTTGGTGGGTCTGCTGTATACACGCCACACCCACCACCATTATTGACGGTTTTCCCACTTTTCAATTAATTAATGAAAATTATTTGGTACAACATTTAATTAAGAAATTTCAGCCCAATTTCTATTAGAAGTAGAGTTTAATCTATTTAAGAATAAAATTCTAGCGTTGATTAGCCTTTGTATATATTTTTTATATGCACAAATCGTAATATATACAGTACAATTAAAACGATATTTTTTTAAGAATAGATGAAGTATTATATACGATGGAATCTAAAGTAAAAGTTTGTGATAATTAGATTTTTTGCTCATGGCAATGAGATGGGAAGAACAAGAAAGATTTAAAACATTCCCTTCACATGGGGGCGGCTATATATTCACATTGCTAACGGGCAAATTAACAGGATTTTGATTCCTCTATTCAATATCAATTTGGTTTGTCTTGTTGTCTTGTTTGACTAATTAACGACCGACGCCCGTCGGCCAGGTTCAACTTACAACATGCCCTATTTCCCCATTTTCAAAAAAATTGAACGTTATCATCACATGCATCCTATTTTTTTCAAAAACTAAGGTAATTATTAGTTACCAATAATGAAGTGGTTATCAAAATGCTAATAATATATTTCTAATATTTGGCCAATTAAATTGCAACGTGAATGCTATTTTTAAAATTTTCAGCCAACCAAATTACAACGTTTTTTTTGGAATAATTTGGAGAAAATAATCTTCACCCCTTTTCATTTTTTTCAATTTTCTTTCCCAAATCTTTATCTCTGCACGGTATAATGACTTTCTTCTATTTCCTCGCACGATAAATCAGATTTGAAGTGATGTGAAAGAAGAAAAAACTTAATTATAGGAGAAAAGAAAACAAAACGGTAATAATTATAATAAAAACAAAACTAGTACTTGTGACTAATTCAAAGAGTTTTTCTTTGACCTTCTAGACGAAAAAACAAATAAACAAATAAACAAGGTCTTTCAAACCGAAGCTTCCTCTAAATGCCTAACCGTCTTACTTACACCAAGTTTGCACCTTTTATAATTTTTTTGTGGTGAGAATCAAGCCACAAACCCTTAAATAAATTAATGTACAACACTCATATTTTGACACATTAATTACTATAAAAAATCGTCAGGATTTATTTATATATATATATATAACACTAGGTGATGTGTAATTAATATTTTGATTAACTTTATATATTTATTTATTAATTAATTAATCATGAATTTGAAAATTATAGCAGTAGTGATCTTCGTATAAGGATTTAAACCTCTAATTTTCAAATCCTCTCACTAATCATTCAAATTTGGTAAAAGACGAAAGAAAAGAATTGAAAAGACTTACAGCTTCGATGTCAATCTTGTATACCAAAAGCTTTCTTCTTTCTCTGCAACTTGTTCGGTAAGCAACGACAACATGAGCAATTGCAAGGAAGGAGGAGCAAAAGAACAAAGCCATTTCCGTCCCTCTAACTCTCACGTACCCTCCTCTTCGTCCTTCCGAATTAAACACATACGCCCCCTTTAGCGACACATAAATTAGCGACGCTGCAGAACACGCCGTCGTGATCCCCAAATACAGCCCTTTCGACAGCCTCGGCCCATCACATAAGCTGTACACACCTGCAACACGAATGGAGTCATTAATATCATCAACTACTCCTATAGAAGCAAATTGAAGATGTGGGGGGGTGGAATCCGCGTGTTATCCCTAAAGTAACTTTTCTTACAAGAATTGAACGAATAAAATTGAATAAAAGCAATTGACACAGATCGAGTATGTTTAGGAGTACTTACAAAGGATGATGGCTGATCGAAGAATGGAAATGAGTGGTATGTCGATGAGTGAGTACCGGAAGTCGAAGTCAGTGAGATGAGAAGGCAAAGTCCGGAAAGAAAAGGAAGAGAGAAGAGAGATAGGGAGAATGGCATCGGCTATGACAAGGAGAAGAGGAGCAGAAAAAACCAGGAAAGAGATGGACATGGTGATCAAGAAGAACACTGTTTTCACACCTCTCACCACTTTTCTTGATTTCTCTTCCTTTGTTGTAAAATAACCCATCATCTTATATTTCTCCGTCATCATCTTTTTTATGTTTTCTTTAATTTTCTGTGTTTTTTTGTATAGAGAGAAGAGGAAGAAGAAGAGTTGAGAAAGATAGTCCAGGAGTATACAAAAAGTTGAGAATTAGGGAGGGCTTAAAAGGGGTGAGAAATGTTCAACCAAGGACCCAATTTTTTAAATTTCTTTTGTTCCTTCAAAAAAAAGTAAAATAAATAAGAGACAGAAAGATGAATAAGAGTAGTGTATTGGAAGCAGGCTTTGACTAGACTTCTCCAAATGGAAAAAAGGAGGATGTCACAATTGACGACTTTGGCTGCTTGCTCCCGCAAGTAATTAACGGTCAAATCTATCATTCCAATATTTTAAAATTAACGTTCTTAAGGTTTTTGAAAAATGAAAAAAAAATCTAAAACGACAACCAACAACATCTTTGTGCTTTGTTTATTTATTGGTTTTTGATATACATGAACCATTTACATAAATAATCCAATTAATTGTGGACTCTCCACTTATTTTTATTTTTATTGGAATTTTCTACTCGCGAATTGTATCAATTTGGACCTCGAGTAGGAACTAAAATGTCCTTTTCGAGATGTGGCATGATACATGGATTGAGATTCACGCCTTCAAAATTTTTGCTAGTACCTTAAATGGATGCAAAAGTCCCATGCAAATTTGGACTCGGCGCCTCTACCCATCAGACACTTTATGCATCCGTCATTGAAGATCGATATCAAGAAGCTCAATCAAATATTCTCTCCGAACTGGAAACAAACTGTTCTAGCATGGCGAGATAGAGATGGCGGTGTCGGCTAGGTCATACAAGCATTGCTACAAATGGTAGAGAGAACGGAGAAGACAAATGAAAAGATGAAGTGAAAAAATAAAAAGTAAAAAGTAATTAGTTATAATTTTTATCTGATGTGTAAAAAAATAGACACATGTCTATTAATTATTGGGTGGATATGCCAACTTTTACTTTTGAGTTAGCATCCACAAATCAAAAGCTGCATCAAACACTAACTAACACCAATAAACTAATTTATCCAGCAGTAACCAACATGAAATTTGGATCTTTTAAGGCTTTTTACAGATGTATTTTTAATTCGGGGTTTGAGGAAAAGGTTTAAAAGGTAACGAATACTCAAAGATGGAATTTCCAAACAGAATGTGGCATGCAAAATTGAACGCTTTTTATAAGTTATACTTAACAAGGCCCAAGAAAAGTTTAGATGTTAAATGAAATGAGAAGATGCAGGCATACATATATATTACACGTGACCATGAAACTAGCAATGAAATAGCAATGAAAGATCTTACATACAAATACAACCAAATAAAACCTAGATACATTTCTATAAAAGTAATCATTAGCTTTGTTTAATGGTTCAATTTTCTGATTAAAATGACATTTAAAAGTAAAATCATCATTATGGTTCTTTACAATCATCACGCAGATAAAGTTTGATAGGTGAGGCAAAGCTAGAACTCTTTTACCTCTCATCATCAAAAAACTTGCATATATTACAGTAATACTTTGCCATTGAAAGTCCATTGCATGTTGAAGTTGTGCAATTTTGTCCCACTAGTTGAATCTTAAGGTAGCGCATACACATCATTTCTGATGTTGCTTTCCTGCAATGATAAAAAAGAACACCATGCCTAAGCAATTTCACTCAAAACTTAAAGGTAACTAAGTGTGTTAAGATTGAGATGGCGTGGTATGATACGTGGATTGAGATTCACGACTTCAAAAGTTTTGCTAGTACCTTAAATGGATGCAGAAGACCTATGCAAATTTGGACTTGGCGCCTCTGCCCATCAGACACTTTATGCATCCGCCATTGAAGATTGATATCAAGAAACTCAATCAAATATTCCCTCCGAACTAGAAACAAACTGTTCTAGCATGGCGAGATAGAGATGGCGGATGGCATCGGCTAGGTCATACAAGCATGGCTACAAATGGTAGAGAGAACGGAGAAGACAAATGGAAAGATGAAGTGAAAAAATAAAAAGTAAAAAGTAATTAGTTATAATTTTTATCTGATGTGTAAAAAAATAGGCATATGTCTATTAATTATTGGGTGGATATGCCAACTTTTACTTTTGAGTTGGCATCCACAAATCAAAAGCTGCATCAAACATTGACTAACACCAATAAACTAATTTATCCAACAGTAATCAACATGAAATTTGGATCTTTAAAGGCTTTTTACAGATGTATTTTTAATTCGGGGTTTGAGGAAAAGGTTAGAGGTAACGAATACTCAAAGATGGAATTTCCAAACAGAAGGTGGCATGCAAAATTGAACGCTTTTTATAAGTTATAATTAACAAGGCCCAAGTAAAATTCAGACTTTAAATGAAACGAGAAGATGCAGGCATATATATTGCAATAATACTTTGCCATTGAAAATCCATTGCATGTTGGAGTTGTGAAATTTTGTCCCACTAGTTGAATCTTAAAGCAGCGTATACACATCATTTTTTATGTTGCTTTCCCGCAATGATCAAACAGAACACAATACCTAAGCAATTTCACTCAACACTTAAAAGGTAACCAAGTGTCAAAATTACCTATCCATTGAGTGATCGCTGACGTTATCATGATAAAATCTACAAGTAAACAACTTGCCACAGCAAGAAACAAGAACTTTACGGTTTCTCTTGTAGTGATCACAACCAAATCCATTATAGTTCCTTACAATCATCACGCAGATAAAGTTTGATAGGCGAGGCAAAGCTATAACTCTTTTACCTCTCATCATTAAAAAACTTGCATATATTGCAGTAATACCTTGCCATTGAAAGTCCATTGCATGTTGGAGTTGTGCAATTTTGTCCCACTGGTTGAATCTTAAGGTAGCGCATACACATCATTTCTGATGTTGCTTTCCCGCAATGATCAAACAGAACACCATGGCTGAGCAATTTCACTCAAAACTTAAAGGTAACCAAGTGTGTCAAAATTACCTATCCATTGAGTGATCGCTCACGTTAACATGACAAAATCTACAAGTAAACAACTTGCCACAACAAGAAGCAAGAACTTTACAGTTTCTCTTTTAGTGATCACAACCAAATCCATTATGGTTCCTTACAATCATCACATAGATAAAGTTCGATAGGCGAGGCAAAGCTAGAACTCTTTTACCTCTCATCATGAAAAAACTTGCATAACATGTTGTAATATTTTGCCATTGAAACTCCATTGCATGTTGGAGTTGTGCAATTTTGTCCGGTTGAATCTTAAGGCAACCCATACACATCATTTCTAATGTTGCTTTTCCGTAGTGATCAAACAAAATACCATGCCTAAGCAATTTCACTCAAAACATAAAGGTAACTAAGTGTGTCAAAATTACCTATCCATTGAGTGATCGCTCACGTTATCATGACAAAATCTACAAATAAACAGCTTGCCACAACAAGAAGCAAGAACTTTACAGTTTCTCTTGTAGTGATCACAACCAAATCCATTATGGTTCCTTACAATCATCACGCAGATAAAGTTTGATAGGCGAGGCAAAGCTAGAACTCTTTTACCTCTCATCATCAAAAAACTTGCATATATTGCAGTAATACTTTGCTATTGAAAGTCCATTGCATGTTGGAGTTATGCAATTGTGTCCCACTGGTTGAATCTTAAGGCAGTGCATACACATCATTTCTGATGTTGCTTTCCCGCAATGATCAAACAGAACACCATGCCTAAGCAATTTCACTCAAAACTTAAAGGTAACCAAGTGTGTCAAAATTACATATCCATTGAACGTTATCATGAAAAATTCTACAAGTAAACAACTTGCCACAGCAAGAAGCAAGAACTTTACAGTTTCTCTTGTAGTGATCACAACCAAATCCATTATGGTTCCTTACAATCATCACAGAGATAAAGTTTGATAGGCGAGGCAAAGCTAGAACTTTTTTACCTCTCATCATCAAAAAACTTGCATAAAATGTTGCAGTAATATTTTGTCATTGAAAGTTCATTGCATGTTGGAGTTGTGCAATTTTGTCCGACTGGTTGAATCTTAAGGCAATGCATACACATCATTTCTGATGTTACTTTCCCGTAGTGATCAAACAAAACACCATGCCTAAGCAATTTCACTCAAAACATAAAGGTAACTAAGTGTGTCAAAATTACCTAGCTCACGTTATCATGACAAAATCTATAAATAAACAACTTGCCACAGCAAGAAGCAAGAACTTTACAGTTTCTCTTGTAATGATCACAACCAAATCCATTATGGTTCCTTACAATCATCACGCAGATAAAGTTTGATAGGCGAGGCAAAGCTAGAACTCTTTTATCTCTCATTATCAAAAAACTTGCATATATTGCAGTAATACTTTGCCATTGAAAGTCCATTGCATGTTGGAGTTGTGCAATTTTATCCCACTAGTTGAATCTTAAGGCAGCGCATACACATCATTTCTGATGTTGCTTTCTCGCAATGATCAAACAGAACACCATGCCTAAGCAATTTCACTCAACACTTAAAGGTAACCAAGTGTCAAAATTACCTATCCATTGAGTAATCGCTCACGTTATTATGACAAAATCTACAAGTAAACTACTTGCCACAGCAAGAAGCAAGAACTTTACCGTTTCTCTTGTAGTGATCACAACCAAATACTTGCATCTCTGCATCCCGGAACGATTCTGAACATCCCATCAGATATTCATCTATGTTGGATGTGTCACCTGATGTTGCTAGGGATGATATTTGCTGAGCAGCAATCCAGCGACGGTAATAAAACTATACTTCATTAATATTTGGATTCATGACCAAGGAACTTACGCATTTGTTGAACACTAACACACTTTGCAAATTTGTGGGATCAGACAACCAAGACAATAATCATCAAATCTTACCTAGTCAAAAGATTTTGGACAAGATATGCTTTTCTCCTTGGATCAAGTGTTTCATCCCTATAAACCTTTCTAATCTCAGACTGAAGCTCACTTAGATTCATACTGAATATATCTTTCCACCCAGGCTTAAACATCTGATCACATTGGTCCAAGCTTTCTTGAAACTCGTTGCCTGTAACAATTAAAGCTAAACTTACTATACATGCCGTTTTTTCTTTGAGGAAAAGAGCACACGCTTTTGGTGAAACTTATTAAAGTCAATACCAAATGGTATAGTACTTATGCCAGTACAAAGTCTCTAGGATAGAGGAGAGGAGATATACAAACCTTCTTTAGAAATGGCATCTTCCGATGTCTCAATTTGGGTGGTTGATTTTGAAGGGCCTTTCCAACATTCATTAAGCCACTCATTGAACATGGCATTTTTAGTTGCCTGCTTCCATGTGTCCATCATCTTGTTCTGCTCGTCCTGAGTAAGAGCAGAAGTTACCCAAGGTAACATAGACTGCAAAACTTCAGCACCTGAAGTCCCAATTATGCGGCCAATTATTTTGTCTTGTTCCTCAAATTAAAAATACTCTCAGAACAATGGCCACAACTCATGATCTTCCCTAAAAATATGTTGATCTAAACTAACCCTTATGGATTTGCACATCCCTTGAAGCTTAGTGGCTAGCTCACTATAGTCCCCCAATAAGATCACTACCATGGGCCACTTGAAGACTCAAAGCACTCCCTGCCAAGTCCTCCACCAGGTGCGCTCCTTTCTTGTCGTTATTGATACGATAAAGCTCAGAAAGAACACGAGATATCTTCAAATAATTTTTCCTCTTGTTCATGGTCCAGCATATACGAATGACATACATTATGAAGCGCCTCTTTGGATTCCAATGCTGGGAAAACAATATCATCCTCAGAATTACTATGAGCTCTGTATAAGCCCCATAAAAGACGAAATCTTCCAATAAAAGTTTGAAGAAACGTTCCACCGCAGTCACGTAACTTTCCAGATTCAACATCCAAATACTCCAAGTCTTTGGAGATTGCTTTATGAAATTTAAATATAGTATCTATCGGCCGTTCTACGTGCCCGAAATCAGAAGGACTGTTGTCTACTTCCCAAGAAAAAAGACTGGAGTTAAGAGCCGGAGCTAAGACACTAATGGACGTAGACCGCTAAGACTTGGCTGTAGAGAGAGAACTCAACCCCAAATTATTTTTGTTCACCCCTAAACCTGGGACACAACAAGTCCATTCGGTAGAAGGTGATTTGCTGGCACTTGTCATCTCTGAGGGGTTGGAGTTGGTGCAATTTCTGCATGACGAGATGTTTCTTTTGACTCGCCTTTCAGTGTCGTCATTGCAAACTGCTATGGGATTACCTTTAGAACAAAATGCAGAAGCATGTGCACAGCATGACTGAGAGATATCTTTCTTCAATATCAGTGAAACTACTAGCAGGACAGCAACTAAGTGGTCTTGAAGACAAGCATACACCCTGGTTGTGACCCTTGCAAGCCCACCCAGTAAAAAGAGTTATCAGAGCAGTATCTGCTGATGGAGCTGAATTAAAGTGACACAATCCACAGATGGTATATCAAACAGTGACCTTAGTATATAAAAGGTACTAAAGAGGTGACTATTAAGGGGATGGATATAAAACCTGCATATTGCATGTTTTTTAGGAAATCCCTGGCTTCATCCTTAGCTAAAGACCCAGCCAGCCACGGCATGACGCGCTCTATCAATTTCAAGGGCATTACACACAAGCTTTGGTACAAGAGTTCCTGCTGTTTTTTGATGTTAAAACATTAGAAAAGCTTAGCACCCTTCAAAAATTAGTGGCGAGAAGGACTTCTTTGCTTCAATGGTTGTTGATTCTGTCATTGCCATCGGTGATGAAGATAGGCTTAATCCGATTGGAATCAAGAAGGTACGATTTATGATGGTTTCCCTCTTGTTGCTGTTGTTGTTGTCGTCGTCTTAGTATTCAGCTTTCTGATTGTATTATCCTTCCTCAGGTCCCAGGTGGGACTATGAGAGATTCCTTTCTAGTAAATGGTGTTGCCTTTAAAAAGACTTTCTCATATGCGGGATTTGAACAACAGAAGATGTTTTTAAATCCCAAGTTACTCCTGCTCAACATTGAATTGGAACTCAAATCTGAGAAAGAAAATGCAGAGATCCGGTGGGTTTCTCCGTCTGTTGAACTGGATCTAGTAGAATGCCTATGCTTCCCTTTCATATATATTTCATTTTGACAAGTTCTTCACTGAACTCTCTGCATCTTTTGACCAGGCTGTCAGATCCATCTCAGTATCAGTCAATTGTTGATGCAGAATGGAATATCATTTATGACAAGTTGGATAAATGTGTCCAGAGTGGAGCCAAAGTTATTCTTTCACGCCTGGCTATTGGTGATCTTGCAACACAGGTCGGCTTACTTTGTTTTCAATTGCATCTGTTTTTCTTTTTAACTGATATCTATACGCGAAATATCTTAGCATGAACATTTACGTTTTAGTCAGTATGCTCACAATCTTAAATTTCTTTGCTGCCACTTACTACGTATATGTACAAACATTTTGTTGAAGTATTATATTGGACTCTGGGAACACATTAAACTATTTAAAGTTGTGGAATGTATAACCATAGCATATCAATGCTGCCTATTTGAACACTTGTAGAAATGATGCAAATTTCCCAATATATTTTTCTTGTAAAAAAATTCAGTTCTTCTTGATTGTGTATTTTATTGTCTGTGTTGTATAGTCTCTGTCACGTGTTAGCCCATATATATTGTAGAGTGTTGCAACCTATTCTACCATACCAATATCTGATTGCTCACGCAGAATTTATTGCAACAGTATTTTACAGATAGAGATATTTTCTGTGCTGGTCGTGTAGCTGAAGAAGACCTGCAGAGGGTTGCTGCTGCTACTGGTGGGACTGTGCAAACCACAGTCAACAACATTATTGATGAGGTATGATATATATTTCATTTAGAAAAGGAAAGCTCTATTTTTTTTTAATTTAGTTGCACTACTGTATCATTTCTTTTAAACATCCATTTTCATTCAAAATGGTGATGTTCTTTGGCCTGAAGGTGCTCGGGACTTGTGAGACTTTTGAGGAAAAACAAGTTGGAAATGAGAGATTTAATATATTCAGGGATGCCCTTCTGGAAAGACAGTCACCATTGTCCTTCGCGGTGGAGCTGATCAGGTATGTTAGTTATTCGGATGATTTAATTCTACAAATTTGAAGGTTTATTTGTTGACATTCTCATGATATATTTCAGTTCATTGAGGAGGCTGAACGACGTTTACATGATGCTATCATGATAGTTAGAAGAGCTCTCAAGAACTCAACTATAGTTGCCGGTGGTGGTGCTATAGATGTATGTGCTTATTAATAGTTGATTATATCCTGTGTTTTGAAGACATTTCAAGCATTTAGGTAACTATTGTTTTTGGTGGCAGATGGAAATAAATCGCTACTTGAGGTAGCACGCTCGAACCATTGCTGGGAAGTCTCAACTGTTTATTAACTCCTATGCTAAAGCTCTTGAGGTAACTGACTAGCATATTTGAGTGCTCATTGAGTTATGGTCCAGGAATACTTTTCCTGTGTTGTGTTGAAAAGTTTAAAGGCAATTGCTTTTGTGTGGTTTATGTTGTGTTGAACTCATTTTAACTGAGAGAACCATAATCATCTCCTCAAGGTTCATTATGCCATAAATTTGAAAGATTTTTGAGAATAGTTTGATAGATTTGTGCTTTATTCTTTAAAATGTGTAATCAGGCTTGAGTTGAAGATGTGCCCTTTTATAAGCTTCTTTCGCCATCTTTAATGGTATAATTGCTTATTACTTAAATGACCTTTTCGTCGTTCATATTGCAGATTATCCCGCGCCAACTTTGTGATAACGCAGGGTTTGATGCAACTGACGTGCTGAACAAATCTAACAAAAGAATGCACTTCCTTCAGGTGGGTCTTTCTTTTTATTCTTTTAAAATCATTAATTTACTGCCTGTCTTTGAGCCGAGGGGGAGTGGAGGTGGTAGGTGACTGGGTGTTGTGGGAATGGGGAAGGCTAGAAGTTGAGGGTAGGGTGGGGGGGTGAGTTGGGGTTGGGAGGGAGCATTTCCCTTTAAATTTGGTCTTCGTTGAATGAACTTAAAATACTCTTATCAATATAATTTTAAAGGGGCATATTCAAAGTGCTTATGGTGGTGCTGTTAAAGCATATCAGTTTTGTTGTTTAATCTGAATTAATTTGACTTGGCATTTCTTATACAGGTGAGGGTTCAACTTATGGAGTAGATATCAACACTGGTGGAATTGCAGATTCCTTTGCTAGTTTTGTATGGGAGCCTGCTGTTGTGAAGGTATACTTCGTAATACATAGTCATAATGGTACCATTACTTAAATGGTGGTTCTGGTTTTACATGTTGATGCTGATGGTAATCAAAATCATTGCTGCAGATCAATGCCATGAATGCTGCTACAGAGGCTGCTTGCCTTAGTTTAAGCGTGGACGAGACAGTGAAGAACCCTAAGGTATATTGAGCAGTGTTTTTATGCTAGTGAAAAGTTGTCCTGATATAACTTGTTCGTGCACCTTGCACTCTTTGGAGTTCTCCTGTTGATTGGTACTTCATACTATTTGTTTAGCAGCTCTAGACTCTCACTGAGCGATGAGTCTGTGATGGACTGTAGACCAGTGATGTCAAAGTTAACACGAGAAATAGACTGCAAATGAAGATAAAAACTTCGTGATGACTCTCTTTTTTGCCCTTCATCAAAGATCTCTTAGTTACCTAAATGAATAGCTCTTTTTTGAAGTTTGGTTTGAGAAGCTAAATAAAGAGCAAAACTGATTGAGTCATTGGCGTAACTAATTGAATAGCCAGTTGCATTGATCAAGACTTAAAACCATCTGGCTTTAATCTGATGGCTGGGAATTTTGCCATTCAGTGTGTGGTGATGGTTCATGCTTATGCTTCTTCCATTAATTCCAATTCCCGTTTAGCAACTAGCAACTAGCAATCTGTAATGGTTAATTAGAGAAAAAAGGATTCATTAGCCAAATTAACAAGCTAAGTCAGGTCTCTGTAGGTTAAGCCCTAGCCAGTTTTAATTAGCTAATTTTTGTCCCTTGGGTAATTCAAACTTATATTGCCCAAATAAGTTGGAATACAATATTTCATTCCGTCTTGCTCCTTGGAGCATTTGTTGGTCACAAATCACAATGACCTTCATACCACGCTTCTTGAGGTACCATTTCATTGTGAAATGTCATGGTCAGTTGAAGTGTTTGCTCCCCTTGTGCATTGCATGCCTTTTTCAGTTGGATTCACAAGTTACATTATGTTCACATCTTTGATAAATTAATTTCTGGAATTTTGAGCTCTTACTGTTGTCATCTCTGGTGTAGTCTGAAAGTGCCCAAGGAGAAGCAGCTGCTAGCGCTATGGGTGGAAGAGGGCGTGGAGGTGCTTCCTGCGGTCGTGGACGCGGGATGAGAAGACGATGAACTTAACACTGGTCTGGTTTGTAACTTTATGGATGAGTTAGTGGGTGGATGATTAGTTAGTTACACTGTTAAAGTTGCTGAAGCAATTTTTGTCTTCCCCGATAACGATTAATGTGGTTTTCAGCTTCTGCTTTTTTTTTTTAATCCATGGTGTTTCGATCCACCTTTCTTGATTTGATTTGTGAAGCTTAGTGGTGGCTTTGAGATTTTGACTGTTAAATGACCTGGCTTCTCATCCATATGGTAGCTTTTATACGTATGGTGCCAGGTTTATGATTTTCCATATTTCCAATCCATTTGGCTTTGTGATCTAGATCCATTTGAAGAACTGTCCTAACCTGTCCTGAATTGCATCTTTTGCTAAGCTGAACTGTCGTTACAAAATTCTAAGCTGGCATCATTTAACTAATCTAAATTGTCATTGCCATACAAATCTGTCCCTGACTTTTCATCAATTTCCAAATTTGAATGCTTTATCTAATCTAAATTTGGTCATCAACAAGAAATTGATTGACGTCTTTTTTTATTAGCATGAAATTTTCTTCTATGCAAATTGGGTCACATCTTTGGTTCATATAACTGAGTGTATTTAATGAGCGCTCAATGCGCTTGTAATTCAATTCAGTGGTATGCTGATTAAATATAGAAGAAAAGTAAAAGCAAGAACTAAAAAGTTAAGATAGATTCCTGATTAATCGGTAATTTAAAATTCTCTTCTTCTATCCAAGACAAGACAATGTAGACCTCCTCGGCCTTCAATAAGAATGTTTGTGAGGTGACAAGGAGGGGGAAATGAGTTGAAACAAGCACCGCTTCGGCTTAAAACTGAAACTGCATTTGGGGGCTGTATCCAAGAGCATCCAGGTGAGCAGCCATGGCCTTGTTCATTGGTGGAGGACCACACCTCAATATCTGTACAACGAAGTAGGCTCGTTATATTGGTCTGTTTCAGAAGTGAGTTAATTGCTGGCTTCTTTTGTAATTTACCTGAACATCCGATCCCGGTGGAGGGAAGTGAGTCTGTATCATTTCCTTGGACACGAATCCGATACCGCCATCCCATTCTTCAGGTGGCTGACAATAGAGGAAGTTTTGAGGACCATTCTACTGTGTATTCATGTAACAGACAGCAAGCTACCAATATGGAATAGAAAGAAAGATATATGCAAAAACATGTTTGATGTAAAGAAAAGAAAGCTCTGCGTTAAGAACCCGAGGAAGATAGATCATAGAAGCGATGGCAACTTAAAATATGGAACAGAAAGAAAGTAGAGAATCCAGTTTGATAATCGAACTGAAATATATACCCGTTCAAAAGGAATTGAAGTCAAGAATACCTGATTCAAGACATAGTAGACACTGAAGTGGCTTGGAAAACTGTTTGCAAGATGATCGAGCTCTTCCTGCACATAAACAACCGATACAAATAAAGTGAAGTTAAGTTACTTTAAAAGTTGAGTCTCTGAGTATTGGTTTTCTATGTTTTGAAAGCTTTTCACAACTTCTCTCTATGCCTTCAACGGCTATTCCCCATTGCTGGAAATCCAACAATGATTAAGTAAAAAACTTCAATCGTATAAAAGATTAGCCTACATAATGCGTATCGCCTACTTTCGTTAAACTTCATATTAGCCAAACTCAAGTCACGCGTTCAGAACTTTTACTATGCATCTACTAAGGAAAAAAATTGTGGAAACTTTACATAATCCGTCAATTGCTTGACCAGTATGATCCTCCCTACTCCTTATTATTAGTCCTAGTTTCACACTTATTGTTCTTGAACTTCAGTAAATGACATCCATACCACTTCCTACTACTATCAAGCTCCCACCTGCCCTTCACGATAATCACTTCCTATTACAAGCTTTTCAGGTGGCTATTTTTATCCACATAGGAGCCATGATGAGTGGGTTTTGTCATGTTTTAGATAAAATGTATAGTTACATCTGAAGTACTGAAAATTCATCTTCCTTTACCCTGAAATGATGTAACGTGAGAAACTTACCTTCAAAAGGATGTCGTCATAACTGGCGTTGGCTTAAATAAGGGGTATGTTGGTCTTGTCTTCCGGATTTTCCAATATAGCTCTTGCAACCTAAGCAACCAACAGGACCAAGAAAGTGAAGCCACTACAGCTAAAGCCTAAAACAATAAACCATACACCTGGAGCATAGGAGTGCCAAATCATATAGACATACTTGGAACATTGGAGTAACTCCAGTGCCTCCAGCAAGCATCCCGAAAGCCCTAACTTGGTTAGGTTGATACTTGAAGCGCCCCTAGAAGCAAAATGAAGATACATTCGTTGCATGAGTTCTAAAAGGAAAGAAACTGAAAAACGACAAGTTTTTGCTAAGAAAAGCCAATCAATTAAAAATTTGGCCAGCAAAAGTCAATCCTAAATAGTAAATAATCCAATTGGATGAACAGCAAATTGCAACTCCTGATATTCCCAAATAGTCCTACGATACTACCAAAGAAAAATCATTATGTAGGAAAAATGCAATTATAGAGAAACAGACCCAGGACTTGGTTGTTATGCTATCTGGAGAGTTCAAGGATTTGCAGAACAGTAAAAGAAGGTAGACATGGGTGCTATTTTTGGTTCCAAACAAAAAGTATTGCTCATCATCACTAGTCACTAGTCACTTATGGACTTGTTTGAGAGATCCTACTATGAACTAGACCTTAGAAATTTCAAAGTATGGAATATGTTTTAGCAGAATGAACTGGCTCTGAATTCAAACTGACAGGATAGTGCAGGTAGCTTATGATAAGGAACAAGTATGCCTGTGAAAACCCTCAACATAGAAAGTATACTAGCAGTAGCAATATGCTTATCCTCAGATGCAGAGACTTGGATTTATACATATGTTAATCATTAGTTTGCATTCAAGGCCTAGAATGACAAGCATGGGAGATACTACGTACAAACTTTTGAAATTCACACTTATATCGTTAGTTGAAAGTAATGGTGCTTGTACAATGACTATGTTGAAAGGAAAACCAAATCATTTGACCAACTAAACTGCAGGAACAACATTTTTAATGGTACAAACAAATTACTCTTAAAGTTTAAGGATTAATGCCCGAAAAATATGAAACTCACACTCAGCGAGATCCAAACTAGTTTATGAATCTTGCCAGAAACATGGAAAACCAAATGGAAAATGACAAGTGAGTTCAGGAAACAAACAGTCTTACCTTGGGCCCTTTCACAGCTAAGCAATCACCTTCACGCATTTCTCAGAAGTGATGGGACATCCTTCCTTGGGGGTACATCTATTTCCATGACAATAACGTAAATTCAGTTTAGAGGGCCGGCCAACATGAAAACAAACTATCATACAACATAATGAAATGCACACTCACTACACTCTAGACTTCACCAACCTTTATAACCGATTCAAAATATCCAACATCAGAATCCAAAGTGGTTGGAGTATATGCCTTGACAACATCTTCACCTACACTATCTTTTCCCCTGTCGATACAAAACCGAATAAATTATCTAATTGAGAGAGACAGCACAACACAACACAACACAAAGCAAACCGATAAAAACCCAAACCTGCAACTCATATGTTGACCAATCGGTAACCCCAATACCGAAACCGGCGTGGGAAGAGCAAATCTGAACTTAGCTACATTATGGGAGAGTTGGGTACGTTTAACGAGTTTGAATTCCTTGAAGTCTTCAGGGTCCAAGCAAGCTGTATCTGGAGTCAACGAAATCACAACGAAAGCACAAAAAGATCAAGTCAATTGATACAGCAGCGAAGCAACCATGTTTGCTTAAAGTTCAGAAAGTTTTTACCTTTGGGTTTTTTGGTGACATAGAAATAGTAGGCAGTACCGGCGGCCACTGCAGCCCTCGCAACCGCAACGCTTATCATCATCTCTG
This sequence comes from Viola odorata, assembly GCA_963691705.1. Taxonomy (NCBI): domain Eukaryota; kingdom Viridiplantae; phylum Streptophyta; class Magnoliopsida; order Malpighiales; family Violaceae; genus Viola; species Viola odorata. Next base: position 46,620,653 of record OY829538.1, on the reverse strand, counting down.
TTCTGTGAGACCTCTATTCCCATTGCTCTCCGTTTCTCCTTTGTCTAGCCTTGACCTTGTCCTTTTATAGGGTTGTGCTTTTTCGGTTGGGGACGTTTGGTGGTTGAAAAGTTAGAGTACCTAACTGCCTATGCACTATGCAGAATGCAGTCTGCACCATGCCACCAACCTTCCCTCTCCAATTCAAGTTTTGACGTTTTACTTTTTTTCTCAGACAGTTTTGACAGTATTCTACAACTAAATAACACTTTATATCAACAATATTTTTTTCAAAGAATTAATCACTTTAGATTAATGAGCATGTAACTTATCGATTATTTTGTAAGTGAGAAAGGTAATAAACAAATGCTGACTCGTACCTAAATTCGAATCACACATCGCCCACATTTTTTTAATTTATAGCAAAATTCCATAGGCGCCGATATCAGAAGCACAATTTGTTTTCATTCTAACCACGACCAAGCTATAGGTTTTTTCTGCATAAACAATTATGATGCTAACAACGGAGCAAAAAACATGAACTTTGCAGGTCAACAAAGGGAAAGAGACTGACATTCATAGCAAGCAAAATTGCATTAGATCCTTGAACAAGGCGAAACACACCAAAATAGAAGAGCATTGATCCTCCAAGAAGAAACTGAAATCGAGAAACATCAACGAACAACTCAACCACAGAGCAGGGAAAGGAATAAGTTGAACCTGGTCATCTGTAGATTCTAGCAGACTTAAACCTAAGACAACACCACCATCAACATGATGAAGCTGATTTCTTGTATGTTTTTTTCTAATAAGAATTCAATTTAAGAAAGCTTGAATGGTTCTCCACATAGTTGCTTCAACTCGCTCTCGAAAACTTCTAACAAATGTGCTTTCGTCCGCCTATAAATCCAAGATTGAGCATTCTGATCCCAATCAAATCTAGAAGGACCACTGCATACAACCATGATGATTCAGCAAAAGAGACTATAAATTCATGAATAGATTGAACCATGAACAGAAAAAAAAAAATCGAATGAAAAAGCAAATGTCCGTGTTAGCATAAAAGCATTTTAGACCAGGACCAGAGTAAAGGCAAGGTTTTATCCGATTACCTTATGTCATGAATAAGTTGGGAAGAAAAACTACATGTCTATAATAAGGATAAGAAGTTCTTTTGATCATCTTGACTTTAACATTATGTAACAATCTTCGCTTAGGTTACTTAGCTGCAATATTGAGACATAATAAGAACTCTCCTTGAAAACGCAAAGCATATTATGTGGCTAAATCCGCAAAATCGAAAGCATGCAAACATACCCACAGGATAAACTGCTAAATTATAGTTCAAGTATATTTGATATAAATGCTTTAATTTTCAAGACGTGTTTTGCAAGAGGAGTAGCAAAGGTGGTTGCTAGAGGTGACAAATAACTTACACTAGAGGAGTTGGGAGGCAGAAGCACGAACATAGAACAGGATATGCAAGTCAAGCAACTAGTTACATCTTAGCCATACCCAAACATGGTGTTTTTTCCAGCAAGTACAGCTTGAGAGCAATAGCCTAATGATCTAACCTATATCCATTATCTTGCCAGTAATGTACAGCTTATTCATTTTAACCACTAGTTCTTACCCTTTTATCATCAACCACCCAACACTCAATGAACTCCCTATCCTAAGTTTAGCAGCTTTAACAAAAATGAGAAGCATCAACATGGCCATCCATACCTCACTGGGGAAGACAACCAAAGTTGCCGATTGGGCGTCTGTTTGTTCAAGACATACGTGCCTAAATCACCGAGCTTTAACGTCAAAACCTCATTCTATGAAGACCAAAAAGGAAAGGAAAAAAGTGATTAGAAGGAACCTAATAAAGTCTATTTTCCAACATTAGAAAACTAAAAAATCAAATGAATACTCACCCCATAGTCAATGTCAAACCCATCAATCTGCACTTCATCACCATACTCCTGTCAAACACCAAATACCCATTAAGTAAAAACATCAGAAGAGCTCAAAAATGAGGTCTTTATTATTGGAATCAACAGTAAACATAAAGGGGGGGAATTGGAGCACCTCTAATTTCTCTTGAAGATCATGGATAGTGGAATCAGCTAGCGAGTGAAACTCATCTTCCGATAGAAGTGAACTGTAATCCCAGACAAACGAATTATTACTAAAATCCGATTACATCGCCTATTTATAAGTAGAAACATGATAATTAAGCAAATAATGGGAAGAAACAAAGAAATATCATGTTTTTGTAAAAAAACGCACCGGTAATCGATAGGGGCGGGACCTTGAGAGTCAACGGCGGCGGAAGCATTGAAACCCAAATAGCGAGAGGAAAAGAAGGTTCTACAAGGAAGAATGGGAGTGCTGGAACGGGAAGGAAGAATTCTGAAAGTTTCTACGAGAGCGAGTGACCTGATAGGCATTGATGGAGATGAAGAAGAGGAAGGGGAGTGAGGTCTCAAAAGCAAAGAGAGCCTCCTTAAGGAAAGCACCTTCTGTAGCTTAGACGCCATTAGCAGATTCACTTGTTCGCTGGAGCTGTTTTGAGCAACCGCTACAAACCAACTATACTTTCGGCAAGTGAAAAAAATGGGAAAACTACAATTACATCCTTTAGAAATCATTCAACTCATTCAACTACTGATTTAGTCTATAAACTATTTTATGTTACTATTTAGTCCTAAAAGTTTCCATTATATCTACAAACAAGAAATTGCAAAGGAATTAATTGTTCATCAACCTAAACAACTAATTTAAGCAATCAACCCAAACAATTAAAACAACAAACTACAACAAGAAAAGTAAATCTTCATATAATTAAAGTGGCATTTAAATTAATAATACGACTAACCTTTTCGTACTAAACGGAGAGCGATGCAAATATTTATATTTTCCCGATCAACAATGCGCCAGGCCAATAAACCAAAAAAATTAAATTAGCAAAATAACTTAACAATTTTCATAATTTCTCTACCTATTAAATAAATAAGTTAATGGAATTTTTTCATATTTTTTATACCTATTAAGTAAATTAGAAATTAACTATTAAGTTTTTGTTTTATAAAAAAAATAAAAATAAAAATTAATTACCTACGGGAATTGATTTCGGGGATGAAGAGGAGATCAGCTGCCGATCGGTGGGTGTGGAAGTGAGGGATGAGGGGTTGCCGAAAATGCAGGTTGGAGTCCGAGAGGCTGGACGGAGGTGGTGGCCGGCGTCGTTCTCGCTTGTTTCTTCAAGGGGAACGACGACAGATCTAGTATGTGGAAGCGACGAGAAGCCTAAGTGACTGGCCTCCTGGGCCTCGGTGTGCCGAGGGTGACTGCTGGTGGTTGGAGGTGGCGGAGAGAGAGAGAGAAGAGAGAGAAGAAAAACAGAAGAGAAGCAGAAGAGGAGGAGAAGAAAAGAAAAGAAAGTTGCGCGACTAATAAAATAAACCTAATCGTGGATATCCTAGGTTTTCAACGACTAGGTCTGTCGGAAATTTAATATTTTTTTAAAAAATAGAAAATTTTCAATAAGGCAATTAATTGTATTATAAATTGTAATTTACTTTGACATTAAAATAAATACGTTGTATAGACAATTATATACAAAATGACTAAAACGCAGTACAAAAAAAACATTATATATTGAATTAATTATATATTAAAATATTATATTCCGTATATATATATTCCGAGTATTTAGTACGAGTATTGGAGCGAGTAAGCATTATTCATACTTACATCCATATCCATACTTTGCGAGTGCGGGTATATCCATACCCGTAAAATATCCACAATATACGGGTAATACCCACCCACAATTGCGGGTATTGAGCGGATATCCATATTCGCAGGCGGAATTGCCATCCTTAGATGGCTCCTTGTCTACTCGGGAGAACCTGCGGGGTGCAAATTGACATAGTATGCCCGTGTTGTACCTTGGCAGAGGAGTCGACACATCACCTCGTCACAAGCTGCCCATTTGCAATCTAGGTTTGATCCCAATTAGATAATTGAGAGAGAATTGCCGCTATTGAATACAATACCACTGCGAGAGTGGTTAGAAAAGGCTAGTGATTCCCTCGACACAAGTGATTTCGAACAAATGGTTTCGATGATGTGGTTACTCTGGTCTTCACGTAATAATAGGTTTTTCTGGTCTACTGTAAAGTCTCCCAGGAGATCCTAATTAGATGCGGAAGACTCCTCGTGGATTATAGGGAAGTGCATTGTTGGGAGAGTACTGAGCGCACTGGGCCCTCTATTGTTTGGGAAGAGACCCGTTGAGATGCTGGACCCTTTTAAGGAAAATAGAGATCAATACGAATGTATCGGTGGGACTAGCGGAGATCGGGTTGGGTTTTGTGGCCAGGGACCACTCGGGGTTATGTCGGCTGGCGAGTACTGCTTATGTCCCTTTCCCAAAGAAAGTAACAGTGACAGAGGCCATGGCATGGCCATCCGGACGACACTTCGGGGCTGTTTAGTTGCGGAGAATTTTCTGAAAATTTTGCAAAACTGGAAAATTTTACAAAATTTTCTGTTTTGCAAAAAATTTCAATTTTTTTTTTTTACTCTAGTTCAATAAATCCATATTATTAATCTAAAATAATAATAATATTATTTTAAACATATCTACCCTTGTAATTTATGTAAATTGATACAAATTGTGCTAAAAATATTTCATAATTGATATTTAACTAACTAATGCTTCTAATTAAAATCATATGAGTAAAATTCAATGTTTAACATTGTAATGAATAACATTTTTTATCATGTTATTATCGAAAGTTACATTATGAAATAAATACAAACTCAATTTAAAATAAATAACTTCACACATCCTAAACAAATAAGAATAAATATGGCTAAAGATACACATTTTTTTATATTTATCTAAAATTAATCATGGTAAATTGATTCCAATGTTCTAATTGTTTTAATTAATCAATACTCCTAATTAAACTCATACGAATAAAATTAGATCAATATTTACATACAAACATTAGTTTAATAAATATTAAATACTCCTAATTAATTTTTTTAGAGTTTTTACATTTTTTCTGGATTTTTAGATTAATTGTTTTATAGATTTTTTAATTTTTTGGAGAATTTTTACATTTTTTGGATTTTTTACATTTTTTCTAAACTTGTAGTGTTAATTCTGAAAAACCGTTTTGCAATTGCAAAACTTCAAATATGGTGTTTGCAAAAAAATTTAAACTTGTAATGTTAATTCTGAAAATCTGTTTTGCAATTGCAAAACTAAAAATTTCCCATTTGCAAAATGTTGCTGTGAAATAAATTTTGGAAATTTTTCTAACTTTTGGAAAATTTTCTGAAAATTTTTCAAATTTTTTTCCTCCTTAAATGGCTTGTGCTTTTGAATTTAGACATGAATATATTTAGCATATTTATATTTGATCTTTAACAAATAGTGAGTCATCCGGCCGCCTTGAGATACGTGCCAGAATAGTAAACGTCATTCTTTTGGGAATGGAGGGAGAACCATTTAATACATAATGGAGAAGTCAATGAGTTATTTGATTAGTAGTAAAAATATTAGTAAAAATGTAGATGAGGTTGGAATTACCAACCGCCCGACTGCAATCATACTATGGGCCTATTTGGCGTTCCGGTTCTAGTTGGAAAAGTGATTCTGGAAAAGTGCTGTGTGGAAAGTACTTCTGGAAAAGTGCGGTGGGAAACGAGAAGTTGTTTTATGGTGTTTGGTAAAAATTGCGGTTAAAACTATGGTTGGAATGTAAAATGACCATAAAGGGTATAAAACCCATTTTAAAAAAATTAATAAAAATAGGAAAAGTGGATTTAGAATTACTTATCTTGAAATGGGGATTTTATTGTGGTAGTTTTTAATTTATTTTATTCTATTATATAAAGTAAAAAAATAAAATTAAAATGAAAAAGAAAAAAAAGAAGAAAGAAAGGCCAAACGCAGCTACTGTGCAGCCACTGGAGCAATTTGCTCCGGCGCGAGGCAAGGCAATTTATGCCTTGATTGGAACTGGGCTTCTTGAGAAGCCCAACCTTGGCTGCCATTACCAAACACCTTAAAATGGAAAAGTGATTTTTGAAAAGGGCTTTGGGAGTAGAACCTTAACCCCAAAGGGGCACTATGAGCAATTAGTTTGCTCACGCGCTATTGCATGCTTCCTGACAACTGAAGAGAGCGCGTGGAGACTTTTATTTGCTTCGGAGGCGTCAACGTCAATGGCCATTGATTGTGTCTAGATGATCCTGCTTATGCCACGTTTGTCCATCCAATGATGAATTTTATAATGATAAACCCACTTCTCCTTAGATTTCCTTTACCAACTTGGACCAATAATTAAGAAATATAAATCCAAGTCACAAATTTTAGTCCATATTCTTGGACTATAGTTATGAGAACCGGATCGGATAGTGACAAAAAAAAAATATTTTTTAGTTCAATCGAGTTTAAATTTGTAGTATTCATGTCATGAACAAATAATTCAAGACTATTTTATATGTATTGATTGACGTTATATTTCATTCGTTTCTACCACTTCAAAGTTCCTTGTTTGTGGCAGAAACTCCCCTTTTCACGTCAATTTGGCTTCTTTTGGAAGAATCTTGGGCAAGACCGGTTCTGGATGGATCTAGTGCTGGAGTAAAGACTGGCAGTCTTAGCCGCATGTCTTGGCTAAGACTGCAGGATAGATCCACTTGAAGACTTTTTAGATGTAATCCTATTTGAACAAAAACACTTTATTATTATGTTATTATTATTATCTCTTTTGTATTTGAAAACAATTGGGATTCTTATCCCTATCTTTTTGTTAATTTGAAGTGAGGAGTTTGGTAAGAAACGTGATTGGTGGGGACTCTAACCTTATTTAAGGTTAGGGAAGGCTGTCAATTACGATATTCTTCCATCTACCTTTCTTCTGGTTTTGTAAACAACTGCTGTGATAGTTCCTTCGGAAATATCGCATCTTAATTATATTTCATGTTCTTCAATTGTTCCCTTTATTTCTTTAATTAATATGTTTAGTAGCTAAAGCACCTAATTCTTGGTAAGGGCCGAGTGAGCATACTTGTGAATCGTGAGGCTGAGTTGTTCTTAATCATCCTCTCGTTTGTATTCAGTTGAAGTTCCGTTTTAACAAATCGGTTCCCGTCTAGGCTAAGACTTGATCGATCTTAGGCAAGACGACGAATTTGCAACCAGTCACTAAGGGGACGAGCGAAACCGAAGTGACAAAGTAGGTAGCTAACCTCGCGGGGGTTAGTGAACTTGAATTGATATGGGCCTAACCAGATTGACGACCTAGGGCTCCAAGTTTGGAGTAGCTTGGCCTAGACTCTGTCTTTCCCTATGCCATTGAGATAACGCATGTGCCTCAAGCCAGCAACCAATTGGATAAACCCTTTAGCCGGCAAGGTGTCCACTGGCCAGGATCACTAGGAAAGGGGGTACCCTCCAAGTGATTTGAATAGGAGGAAAGTAGGATTGGAAAGGGGTTCCTCCCAATCTATAGCAGAGTTACAAAAGGAGAAGGAGAAAATCTAGAGTCAATGATCGATGAAACAAGTCTAGTGCTCACGAATTCGCCCTTGCCAGGGATTAATCTCACGAAAGTTCCACCCAATCTCAGCCAGCAATCTTAGCTAAGATTCACTTCTGCCCGAGATTGCTTCTTCATTCTATTGTTGCTTATTCTCTTTTTACGCTTTGCTTATCTTAATCATCAGGAACAAAAATACCCTCAACTCCAGTGACGAGGAAGTCGAGTCAAGACTACGATACACCACCAAGATCTCTGCGGACGAACCTCTTATCGCAATCTACGAGTCCCTTGTGGACGAGTGATAAGTTGTATTCCTACCCCATTCTCTATATCTTTTTACTACTAAATTTGATTCCCTCGACACGCAATCATGCATTTTATTTTCATGAACGGAAATATTATATTTATATTTAATTTTTAATTCCAATTTTGAATTTTACAATTTTTTTGGAAAATTTTGATTAATTAATTTTCTTTTGGATTTCTACACTTTTTTTTGAACAAATAATTTCATGTCCAAATAATTCAAGACTATTTTTTATTATTTTTACATTTTTTTCGGAATTTTTAAATTTTTTTCAGGATTTTTAGATTAATTTTTTTGGATTTTTTACATTGTTTTGGGATTTTTTACATTTTTTAGATTTTTTTGGATTTTTTCTAAACTTGTAGTGTTAATTCTGAAAAATCGTTTTGCAATTGCAAAACTAAATATGGCGTTTGCAAAATTTTCTAAACTTGTAGTGTTAATTCTGAAAATCTGTTTTGCAATTGCAAAACTGATAATTTGCTGAAAATTTTCCATTTGCAAAATGTTGCTGTGAAACAAATTTTGGAAAATTTTCTAACGTTTGGAAAATTTTCAAAAAAAAAATTCTCCTAAATGGTTTGTGTTTTTGAATTTAGACATGAATATATTTAGAATATTTATATTTGATCTTTAACAAACTTAAAATAGGCTACTATTTAGCTTATTATTATTTTTAAAAAAAATATTAGCATTATTTTTTAATTAAAATAAAATTGATTTAAGAAAAGTAGTAACTTTTGTTTTTCAAAAAAATAAGAAATAGTTGTTAGGTGAATACGATTTCGAGTTTTCTAAGGCTGAAAAATGCATTTTGCAAAACAGAAAATGTACTGTAGCTGTGAAACAGAATTGAAAATATTGCAAAATCTGAAAATTTTACAAAACAGAAAATTTCTCTAACTAAACGCAGCCTTTGCTACCATTCTCAGTTAGGGGTGTACATGGGTCGGGTTGGGCCGGTTATAGCTCATAACCAGCACCAACCCGCCAAATATTTAGCTGGTCGGGTTGGGTCGGTTATTTGTCTATAACCGCCGGTTAACGGGATGAGCGGTTATAGGCGGTTAACTGCGGGTATACGGTTATGAGCGGTTATGGGCTGCTAACTTCGAAACCAACTGCCAAATTAAATTCAAACCCTTTGCCAAATCTAATTAATTGGAAATTCCTCATTCGATCCAAATTAATCCCAAATAGCTCCTGCCAAATTACATCAAAAAAACCATCTCTGCCAAATTCCAAATTAAATCTCCTACCTCATCCTCGTCGCCGCACCATAAATCCACAACCGAAATCAAAACTAAAATTAAATACCAAATCTATCCCAACCAATTAAATCCACTGCCGCTCCACCACAGCAACCACCACCTCCGCCGATCTCCTCTGCCGCCACTGTCAACAACAAACCCGTTCAATCCAACCATCATCAAATCCAAACCCGACCCAAACCACCATCAAATCTGACTCAAATAAATACCCGAATCAACATCACCCGAAATTAAATCCCAATCATCATCACCGCAGCCACCAATCGCCTCCGCCACAGCTGCTCAATCGCCACATCATCACCAAACCAAACCGCCACTGCTCGCTCCTTGGCCGGAAAGAACAAAAGAAGCGGCTACGTGGAAGAAGAAAAAAGAATGAAGAAGAGAGGA